>JAOTQP010000001.1:20714063-20725732 GCA_026413545.1 Cichladusa arquata
CGGGGGAGGGCTGTGGGCCGGGGCGGGCGGGAGGGAGGGAGGACGGGGGTGAGGGGAGTTGAATGATTGAACTTTCTTGTGTAGTTTCTGCGGCGCGGAGGTGTCCGTCCCCGGCGCAGCCCGGCACCAGCCCGCCGAGCGGGAGCGAGCTCGCCCCGGCGCCTGCAGCCCCCCGCGCCGCCCCTCTGCCCTCGCCTCCCGCAGAGCGATGGTGCGGAGGGCGCCCGGCGTGTCCCTCGCCCTGCTGCTCTGGGTGACGGCCGCCTGCGGCAGCCCCGACGGGCCGGGGGCCGCCGCCGCCGCCCGAAGGCAAGACGAGGCTTTCGCCACCGCCAGATGCACCTCCAGGTGCCTGAGCCTCCAGATCACCCGCATCTCCGCCTTCTTCAAGCATTTCCAGGTAGGGGCATGGCACCGCACAGGGAGCCCCCCTCCCTGCTGGGGAGCGGGTGTCCCCGGGGCGCGGGGTGGGGGCGGAAAGGGGGACCGGGGCCGGGGCGCCTCTTGGCGAACTTGGGGGCCGCACGCCCAGGGGATGGCCGGCACCTGGAGGCGCCGGACAGGTGGGCACGGCTGCGCCGAGCCCCGTCGGTGCCTGTGGGCGGGTCGTGGGCTCCTGGCACGCTCTGCCCTGGCTCCTCGCAGGTGCCCGGCGCTCCCGGCCGCTGCTCCGATATGGTGCCGCCGGGCCGGCGGTGCGCTCGTCCTGCCGGGCGGTGCGGCGGCGATCCCGCGGGGCTCCGCCTGCCGGTGCGCCAGACCGCCCGCAGGTGGTTCGCTTCCCCAGCCCGCTGGGAAAGTTTGAGCCTGTTTCTTAGGAGCGATAATCATGAACGTGTAATACTTGGTTCTGACTTCCCTGGAAGGTGAGGGTGGGGGTATCGCTTTTTCTTTTCTATTTCTGTTCTGGGACAGAGAGGCACATCTCTGGCTAACGGGAGTGGACAGATAGGATTAAAGTGGGGAGAAATGGAATTGAAGTGGCGGGAGACCTGCGGGGCTTAAAATGAGAGCTGGAAGCAGTGCGGCGCTAGCGCAAGAGCAGCGAGCGTCTGCCCGTCCTTACCCCTCTTCTAGTTACAGACGCACCTTTCCCTATTCCTTTCCCCACCTGTTCTTCACTGCGCAAATATTAAACCTAGTCGAATTCACGCGAATGATGGAAACCCTTCCGAGCTGCTAGGCGTTCTCCCTCCCCAGTGCCGCAGCCCCTTTGGGGAAGGGTGGCCAGCTCGGTGTGCCTGGAGCCACCTCGGCCCTCCGGGCTGGCACAGATCGGGAGCGCGCCGCCCGCTCACCCCGGGCTTCCCGGTCCGCGAGAACCCGGGAACGCCCGGGCGAGTGCTTGGGTGGTGTTGGCGTTCGGGGCAAAGGTGTTGGCACCAAAGGCAGGTCTCACAGGTATTTAAGGATAAACCGATTTAGAAATAAAAAAGGAGTGTTAAAGGAGAGCTGAGTGTGTGCGGCGTACGGGCAGCAGGCTGTCGGTTGGGTGCCTGCAGGCGGGTTTGGGCTGAGGAGACCCGAGGCGGGTGGAGAAGGGGCTGCCCTGGCCCGGGGCTCGGCGGGGGCGGCGGGGCGCTCGCTGTCAGCCTGGTCCGTGCATCGCGGGACGGCCTGCGAGGAGGGTACCCATTAATACAGCTCATTATCCCCGAGAGCGGTTAGTACTTTTTATTGCGTTGTCAGGCGGTTGTAACTTACTTGTTTTACAGTTTCAGTGGCTAAAAAGGCAGTTTAGATCAAGCCAATTCATAGTGAAAGGCTTTTTCCCCCACTTTTTTGTGTGTTTTCTTGGCAAGATTTCTTTTTCAGCGTAAAACTGCTGACAGAATGCACACTGCCAAACAATCGTGATTACATTTTAATTAGCTAGAGTGAAATAACTAGGGAATTACTCAGTTAGGACTTGATAACTGGCTGTTTTTTTTGTAATCAGTTGGAAATCTCAGAGTTTTAACCCCAACCTGCTAAAGCACGTGGTAATTTATCTTAATTACTAGGGATTAAACTCCTGTTAGACATGAAACGACTGTAATGTTTGGAAGATAAAGTGCTCTCGTTTATAAAAGTTAAGCTCTCCATTGTCTTATAATGAGGAAAAGGAGGAGAGTTTTAAAGTACATCAAGCATCCAGTGTTCTCCCAGGAGACTGATAAAACACAGTGGACTATAGGATGTGCAGGTTTGGGCCAGATTATTCCATGTGAGTTGAAGGGTATGATATTCCTTCCATTCCTTTATTTTCTCCCTCCTTCTAGCCATTCCTCTCCCCTTTTCATCTCAACTGGTAGCAATTTCTGGAGCTCTTTTCATTTCAGATGCCCACTTATCTTGTAATCTGATTCAACCTTTGAAGCAAACTAGGTCTTCCCAATGAGAGCAGAAAGGAACTCTAGTGTCTCCCAGTTAGGCAAGAATTGAAAGAAGACTGACCCACTCATTTCTCAGCCCTGCTTTAGATACAGCCTCAGTGGTGGGGGCTAGGAGACAGCAGCTGAATGCTTTGCAAGAGATGATGTCCCCAAAACTTCACAGCAACTTAATTTCACATATCTTAGGGTACTAAAATCACATTGCTAACAGCTTTTTAAAGAGAATGAGGTAGTATGAATAGGAAGTTTGGGTTAATTCTATACCTTCTGGCTCTTGTTTGAATGGCAACTAATATTCTTCCAACTTCCAAATGTTCACAAGGGATTTTTATTTGTTTCCCCCCCGCAGAGAATTTTCACCCATTTTTCTTTACTGTCCTTATTTTTAAAAGTTTCAAGAAAGATATTCTTTCTAAAAAACCTATTTGTTAATTTACACTTGGGAAGCATTTCTTAGCCTACTTTAAGTGTACATTGTCAGTAGGAAATTATTTTAACTGAAGCATAGGTCAAATAATATTTTTTTTTCCATGTAGACTATTGATGTGGGCTAGAAGAAGAATCAGTCACCTGAATCAAAAATCTTTGATCTTCAGAAGGTTTTTTGAAGGGACATGGATGCCTGCTTATTCCTGTAAAATCCCCATGGCCAGGAGAGTTTTGCAGTTCTGGTGGTTTTGGGAAGTTCCATGTAGAGGTTATACCAAAGGATATAGGAGATCCTTATGAGAGTTATGTACCACATGGGTCTCACACCCAATGAAATGTGTGTGTTTTATATCTATGGCCTATCTCCAGGCTATGAACTTTCACAGAGAGCATGCTAGCACAAAATTCTGTCATCCTAAGCAATCAAACAAAAAGATGTAAGCAGAAGGGGTCATAGTGGATTCTTCTTTTATATAAAATCTTCTTAATCACATGCTCATCCACAGTAGAGAATTATGTTTAATGTCTAAATCAAAGGACTCCAGCATATCTCTTCTTACTGGAATGTGTTCAACAGTAGGCTTTAGCTTGCTCTGAAATTTTGCAGATGAGAAAAAGCATTTTTATCCCAACTGTGTAACTTAGGCCCCTGGACAGCACCAAATGAAGCATTCATTGACCTGTGACCATAAAGAGTAAGGGCAAAGAGAGCTCATCTCTCTAGCCTTATATTCAGAGTACTTATTTTAAGCCATCTTGGGTGTTGACACTTGAGTTTTACTATGACTGTTGCAAAAGATGTATGAGGGAGTAATTGGAGCATTCACTGGAACCTCTCCATGCTCTTGGGTCACTGCCTTGATAAAGCAGAGTTCCTAGTGCTGTTCTTCTTTTTCTGACAAAATTCTCCCTAAAACACCTGAACAGGGGAGGATGCAAGAGTGTTCTTCCAGTAAACAAGACCATGACCATCAAGTGGCCTGCTTAGGAGAAGGTGTATATTGAACCTTACAGTCCTATATCATAAGAAGTGTCGTGTGCATTTGGCTGAAAAAAGAGCATGCCTAGGTGTTAGTATGGTGCCCTTATAAAATGAGAAGAGCAGTTCCTCCTCTAGTTTGGAATGAGAGGAAGGACTAAGGTGTCTGGGTACAAAAGAAACACCAAGACTGTGAATCCAGCATGGAAAAAGGCATGCTGTTTTAGGGACAGAAGTTCTACAGTGATGTCATTGGATATATTATTTCCCTCAACATTTTCTTATTAAGGCTGTTTCTGTCTCAGTGTTTTAGTTGATCTCCAGGAGAAAGGTACACATTTTAATTTGATGTATTCAAAGTTTGTTTGTGAATCTAGTTTTATAGTAATTTAGTACAGTTGGTAAAGCCCTCATGAAGATGAAGTCAATTACTGCACAAGTTTTTGTTTTCTTGAAAAGGGTATGGATATAAACAGGGACATCATACAGCTGGACAAGAAGCCTGAATTCTCAGATTAGTTTTGGTAGGGCTTTTCTGCATAACCTGCCTGTTTTAGTGAAGTGAGACTAAATTCCTTGCATTTCTATCTGTGGGTGTAGCCTTTCCCATTTGTGATATTAGTTGTGGATGAACTCTTTCAATTTGGGGGAGCAGGCATGGCAGTGACCTTTAGTTTTGTTTTCAAGTTGAGTGAAAAATCAATTTGGATTTTAATCTCTTTTGCCAGCCATCTGAGCCATGTTGTACAACTGGCATGCTTAAAATTTTCTTTATGAATAAGAGCTTGAACATCACTGTAACTACTTAGACTAAAAATGTTATGGAGAGCAAACTGTTTTCTTTGACCTGTGAACTTGCTGATCTTTGTCTTAGCTGGTATCTGTTGTAGACCTCTCAAGCTCAAGTGTCTTCCTGTGTAATATGTGCAACTTGATAATTTACTTAAGACAGAGAAGTGGTTAGTCTTGTTTACTGGGTCTAAAGCTGAGAGGGTGGTAGAACATGCCCTGAGAGTTTAAGGTAGTAGCCAATAAAATTGCCTGTGTTTGTGGTGTGGAGTCACTGGAGAGGTTACAGCCATATGCTCACAGAGGAGCAGCACCTGAGGCTGAACAGCACCTCCTGGCAACTTCTTCTAGTGTTTAACCACCCTCACAGTAATAAAAAAGGTGTTTTCTCATGTTCAGGTGAAGTTTCCCATGTTTCAGATTTGGCCATCGCCTCTTTGCTGTTACTGGGCTTCACTGAAAAGAGTCTGGCTTCATTTTCCTTATTCTCTCCCATCAGGTACTTAGAAAAATTGATGAGAAACCATTTAGGCTTTTCTATTCCAGACTAAACATTCCCAGTTCTTTTAGCCTCTTCCTATGTGAGAATTAGTACTATCCCTTTTCTGGGCCCCTCCACTAAGTCCATCTCTTTCTATGTAATGGGGAGCCCAATCCTGGATCTTGCACTCCAGGTGTGGAGGAGTGACTAGAACAGAGACTAAGATTGGCTACATTTTAAAGATATAATGCCTGCTAAATACTGTTAACATGCTTCTAAATTGATTTTCATGATTTCTTGCATAAGTTCACATATGACCATTTATGATTGTCAGCACATTAAAACCAAAATATTAATGCTAAATCAAATTATTTTCCATCCTTTTAGATATTGGTACATTTCACTATAGTTTTAAATTTTTGAGGGGGTAGTCTTTAGTAATAAATTGAATTTTAGCAAATCTATTTCTTTATTCATCAGAGGGAAGTCCAGGTATATGGAGATGTATACATATCTGGTCTAGAATTGTGATTGCTGCTTGAACAGGCTCGTGAGGGATTGTTTAAACTCGTTAAAATGGGCACTGGTTAGAAACATACAGGCAACACTGTGGATGACTTTGGTCATTTAGGGGTTCTGTGTTCATGTTGACTTATTTGTGAAGTGCATGAATTGTAGCTGAAAATTTTGATGCAACATAGACATCCCTCAAGTGGTAAGCCAGTTTTGTGATATATGGAAGGAAATTATAGAGAAATTTCCTCTTGTAAATGTGATTTAGTGTACATCTAATTGTAATATACTGTGATTTAGTACTTAGGAATTAGTACTAAGCTAGATGAGCCAAGGCTAACTCAAAATTGTTTTTGAAAGTATGGAAAAATATTGTTCTAAGCTAATAGAGCCATATGTTGCATAATGTTTAGTAGCTATAAAAGGGAAGAGTAAAGCCTTAGTAGTTTGTTATATTGAATGACTGTTAACTATACGGTGGTAGGAGGTTGTTTTTAGTGTTGTAGAAGGACTGTTGTGTTTCAGGACAACTGAAGTTTTTGAAGAAAAACAGGCAATTCTTTAAGTAATAAAAGGTTCTCAGATTTTATATCTGCAAGCAAATAATGTGCAAGTGATTACCTCTAGATAAGCAATACCAGATTTCACCTACAAGTCAGGAAGCTACTTGTCTAAATGCCAGCACATCTGCCTTCAAATTGCCTGTAACTCTAAAGTGCCTGCACCTGCAATAATCTGCAGTGGGTCCCAGCTGGGAAAGTGGTGGCCAGGCTCAAAGTCTAGAGTGCATGTATCTCTGTGCTCTGCTGTAGAGAAGCTGGAAGTCATGAAGAAGCCATTTATTGTAACTGTCTCAAATAATTTTGAAACTATAAATTGTTTTTCATTAAATCTTTTGAAAAGATGCCTTTGTAATGAGATGTGGTAGATATGTAGTGTGTTATTCCCAGAATGTTTCAGTTCCAATGGACAGGCTGCCCAGGCACTGAGTTTGCTTAGTTCTCTTGGGACATGTCTGCAACCTTTTCTAAATGTGAAGATATGTGCCATCTGCTTTTGTTGCTGTTTCAGTACTCATCTCCTTTCCAAAAATAGCCCCTGTCTTAAATAATTCTGACTTTCATATGTCTTGTAAAGCACATTGCTGTTAATTTATTTCCACAGACAAATTGCAGCATTTGTCATTACTTTGTTTTTCTCAAAACTCATTAAAAGTCCCAATCATTTTCCTGTTTTTAATGTTCATATGGCGTATAATTTGGGTAATTATTCTGGCATTTGGTGTGCTCTTGTTATCAAGATCTGCAGTTGTGAACAAAAGGTGCACAGATCTAACAGAATCTGAGGTAAAACCTGTGAAAATGAAAGGTTTGTTTTGAATAACAACAGTTGCATCTAGTGGAAACAGCTGCACTGTTCATCATATTGTGTAATTGAGCCATAGTTAGTCTTTGCTGTTGTAACCTGGTCTGGTATGAAGCTCCCTGATTTCAGTGGGAGTTATATTAACTTTCTCATAACCAGACCCAAATCTCTTTGGCCTCAGTGAACGCTTGCACAGTTGGTATGAGTGCTGGGGTTTCCACCACCTGGTCATTGTTTTCTAGTAGTTTAGATGACTCAGACTTGCTCATTGCTTTCCTAAATTAAAATACTTGTCTGTGTCTCAAGTGTAAGTTTAAATGCAAATCAAGTGAACTGCATGAAAATGTAAGTGAATGGTGAACAATGGGAATTGCCAAGATATTTTTCTCACATTTATTTGTGTATTCTTACATATTAAAAAAATTTCTTTATGTTTGTGTTTGTAAAATTCAAATAGCTGTTAATTTGGTAAATGTGCTGGATACCAGGTACAATAAATTCAACAGGAATTACTAATCGGTTTTAAAGCAGGCATTTTATATATATGAAAAATATTGGCATTTAATCATTTAAATGTCAGTCATGTTGGTGAGGGGGAGGAGTTGCTGCTTTTGAAAAGCGTTAGAAAACTTCTGAAAGAAAAAAGCTGTTAGTTCTAAAATGTAAATCTTTTTCCATTGGAAGATATAGACGCTTAATACAGAGCAGGAAGTTGTTCAGATGGGTAGTGTTCATATTAAAACTATTACTAAAGCATTATTTGTTGTCTGAATATGGGTTGTCTCTGTGATTAACTAGTGCCCTGAACTTAATTTAAATGTATTTGATTTAATAAGTGTTTTATAAGGAAAAAACCCCCAAAACATTACACTTCTGAGACAGCTTGAAAAGCAGACTGATTTTCCAGATGCTCATCATTTGTCATTTTGTAACAGGCAACTACTTAAGATTGAGTGCTGAGTTCGTGTTTACTGATGGAGATTGTTATTCACAAGCTGACCTATATCTCCACTGGCCATTCTATGTGAATTTTTGCTTT
Source organism: Cichladusa arquata (assembly GCA_026413545.1). Lineage (NCBI taxonomy): Eukaryota > Metazoa > Chordata > Aves > Passeriformes > Muscicapidae > Cichladusa > Cichladusa arquata. The sequence goes on from JAOTQP010000001.1 coordinate 20,722,034, forward strand.
CTCTGACTAGCTGGATTGGAGTGCATAGCCACCTTTTGTAAACAGAAAAAGAAAGTGCTGTAATTTACCATCCATATTTTTAAAGATTGAAAATAGGAATAATGACTGAGTATCAGGAGCATCCTATAGAGGATAGACACATCTGTATTGATATTTAGTAGCTGGTGCCTGGCAAATGTAAACCTTGCACTAAAAAAGCACTTGCCTAGGAGTTCACACCAAGAATCTTCATTTTTTGATCTTTTCCACAGCTGAGCCTTATAAGGCTTTATACTTCAAAAACCTTTGAAGTCCATGAAAAGCCTTCTGTTGATTTCAGCTGGATCAGTTCCATGTATGAACACTAGGTCCATGTAGTCAACAAAGTAGAGTGCTGTGAACTTGGTGTCCCAGCTCCAGTTGTATCCGTTTTTCAGTCTGTTAGTGACCAAGAGGTCACAGGACACAGAGATGGAGAACTGGGGGTGTTGAAAGGTAAGTGGACCTTTTAAACTTGAAAGTAGAGTATTGTTCCTTTCATCTCTGATTAAAAAGAATCACACAGTCATTCAATCCACTGAAAAGACGATCAGATATTTCCAGATTTGGGGAACTACCCCAGTCCAAAGTTTTAATCGAATTTCTGTTGTCTTCTGTGAATAACATTTTTAACCAATGTATCTCTCTAGACTGTCAAAGAGATATGACATCAAAGTTATGTGCTTACGTACATAAATATGTACAAATATAATTACATTCCTTTAAAAAAGAAGAGACTTGTCTCAAGCTTGCAAAGGACGTGACTCTTCTGGTAAGCAGCTGAGATGGCTGAGGAACACATGTCTTCAGAACTTGTAGGAGAAGCAAGAAAAAGGACAGAGTCTCAGGATGGAGAAAGGTGGAGGTGGGTGAACTCTAGCAGGTTTACAATCCTGGAAGGAGAAATTATGTGGGAGTGGAGGGCACTGTAGAATTTCCTGTTACACAATTAATTGAAATTCAGTAATTATGGAACTGAGAACAGATGTAATGGGTCTGTAGGACGAGTTGTTTGTAACTTGTGAATATTTTTTATTTCTGTTCTTTCTCAGCTGCTTAAAATTCTACTTGGTTTAAAATTTTTATTTTTTATTTTTTGTAACATAGTAAAAATGTTTTGAAAACCCTTTTGTCTTCATTGAAGAGGTCAGTTACAGGAAAAACCTCTATGAAAATTCACAACAAAGTTCTAGCTGTCGTTGTCTTTCACATCAGAGCTCAGACCAACTGCTGCTACTGTGATTCCTCAAGTGGTCACAGCTGAAACTGCAAACCTGGCCAAGGTAGTGAAGCCAGTTTTTTTCTGCCTGTGAGGGCTGCAATCTTGCTGTCATGGATCCTGTAATAAGATAATATGAAGGAATTTGCTTCAGAGCAAATGTCTTCCATCCAGACAGTCAGAAATTGAGGCTGATGGTGAGGACTGGATGAGAATAATGTGCTCATTTAGTCTAGTGCAAATGTAGTTCAACTTTCCTTGCAATTCTTACGAGAATTCAGCAACATATTTCTGTTTTTCTTTTTTTAATGGATTACTCTTTAGGGAAGTTATCTTCACAGTAATTTATATTTAAAAAAAAAAAAAAAAAAGAAAAGCAGTCGCAGTTCATGTACATGAATGTGATTTCTCAGCTAGTGATTTAGGCCATGAGCATAGGGCAATACATCATTTGTATTTAACTGATCATGCTTTTTAACTGCTAATGACTGGAACATTCCAGTCAGGCCTCAGGACATTTTTGGACCTAGACACTACAAATTCATTTTTTGACCTCAGTGCTGTAAGACTTTGGGTTTCCTTTGAATTTAGCACATGGCAGAACAGATATGTGAAGCAGAAAATAGTGAGGAAGGGGTGATAACAATGTATTATTATAATGATGATGTCCTAATAGAGTGACTGTCTGTCACTCTCTTTCCCAGAATTTGTATCCCTATATAGAAATTATTTTAAAAGTGTGGCCTTTTTTTTTTTTTTTTCTTTTTGGATTAGGTGATGGTTTTAGCTCCTTTGACAACAATAAAATCATGTTAATGTGTAACTACAACTAGACAATAATGAATCACACCATTATCTGCCCCCATTTTAATTAGTTACAAAGAGTGTATAATATGTTGACATTTAATTTGTATCTAACAATTTTGGGAAGGGAACTGGAACTAAAAGAGCTTGAGGCTTTCTTCTGTTTTCCTTCTATGCAACTGTGAACTGAGGTCAAGAATTAGCCGAACATTGGTCAGTCTGGATATGCAGTAGGTGGAAGAAACATTTGGGATTTGATAAACTGACACAAAGAGGTAAAAATAATCCAATTAATGAAGAGTATGTCACTTCATATATTATTTAGTAGCAGCTATGGGATGTGTTTGTCAGAATAAATAAGGAAAGAAGATGCATATTTTTACAGCTAGAAGCTTACTGCTGGATTTTTTCTTTAAGTTAAAAAGCTATATACACAATGTGAAAGAAAGTAGGCTTTTGGTAAGTTTCATGGGTTTTCTGCCCAGTAGATCCTCAGTGACCAAGTGGAGTAGAAATGCACATGTGCAGCATATTAGTTCATCTTGTAAAAGAATTGGTTTACTCATAGATTCACACCTGTGTGTTTGAGCACTGGACATCATTGAAGCCTGAGTTTTCAGTGACAGTTAATGTGGAACTACAAACAATTATTTAAAGTCTTCTTCCTGTCTTCAAAACTTCTGCCCTTATGCAGAAAAAAAGAGCTGCAGTGTGAACTAAATTTGAATGTTAAACTTAACCTCAGCTGTTTTCCAAATTGTAGAAAAGTGAACATTTACAGTTTCCTAAAGGATATGCTGGTTGCCTTTGTTTTGGAATAGAAAGAACAACTCAGACTGAAGAGCTGTACAAATTAATGTAGGGTAGGCTCATGTTGTTTTCTTTAACTGGAGATCTTTCAGATTTCTGACTGATACTCATTGATTCTTCCATTTATATATAGTTAATAGCTTAAGACAGGAGTTTTCTGGAGCTTTTGTTTCTGGCCTGACTCTGATATCCCTAAACTTGAGAGTAATGTGTCCAGCAGTTTCAATGGAAATAAGCTTAGGCCAGTGAAAATATACTAGAAATACCTGTTTAGAATTAAAAACAAGAAAATTCTCAGTATACTGTTTAAAGACTGTTAACTAGAATTTGTTAAACACCATCTTATTGTATCATAACATCTTCCTTTTCAATTCAGAGTAGTAGTAAATGCCATAGCGCCATTAGGACAAAGTAAAATTGAATTGCCCGTTATATGCTAGATGTAAAATATTTAAATATTTTTAGAAGAGATTCTTTCAGATGACAAGGGAAGGTGGAAGCAATTTAATGCAACCAGAGCTAAGTACCACTGAAGACAGTAGACAAATATTTTTTTAGAAGGTGAGATATTGCCTGGTTTCTGATTGTTACTCCATGTATCCAGGTACCCTCAGGGATTCCAGAGTATCCCTGTAAGTTTCATCAACAGGCATGGCTTGTTCTCTTAATAGTAGGAGCAGATGTCAAATTTTTATGCCTCTAAGATGCTTAGTCATACCTAGTATATCCATCTGGTATAGATCGAGCCTCAGTTAACTTGTTCTCACCCATGAACTTCCCACTGAGAAAGTAAATTGTGCAGAGCTCCTCAGTCCAATGAAAAAGAAACTGGAATATTTTCAATCTAC
>JAOTQP010000001.1:20725832-20744200 GCA_026413545.1 Cichladusa arquata
ATTTTCAATCTACTTGTAGTACCAGAACCTCCTTCACTGTCTTTCTTCCTCAATTGCTTTACACTGGTGAGAAGGCTAGTAAAATGGAGGAAGCTATAATTGGGACAAAATTCCTGGATCATACCACCAGTATCAGAGACTTTCCAAAAGGGAACAACTGAAATATTTATCAGTTCTGCAAAAAAAAAATGTGATTTAAGAAAGAGACACAAAATCTTAATATTAAATGCCTGCTGATAGTACAAGTTATGGACAACTAGTATTAACTGCAGTTGTCCACATTTAATGAACTGAAGGATATATATTACAACGGTTTTCTTTTGTGGTTGTTGATTTAGATTAAAGATACCAGAACTGGTAAGGACTTTGCAGTGGAATTTTGTGAAATTCCATATCCAATTGTTTACATTAACTGGAGGCTTCAAAATACTGTGGCTTGGGTAGAGACTTAGGCCATGCTTTGACACCTCTCACGTTACAAGCCTTTCAATAACTTCAATGCAAATTAACCTGAATTAATTTTTAACTCTTTCACCTGGTGCCAGAAAGGTTTGAAACATGATGGATCTCTCAGCAAATGCTTGTTCTGCATAACAGCTACATCTCTGGTAACCATATGTGTTAATGACAAATGATTCAGTTGTGCCTTGAAGAGAGATTTATTTTCCTTTTATGGTATGTCTTCATTAGTTAGTTATAAGACTATTCTAAAAACCTGGCACATGAAGTGCTTTTATGTTTGTGAAGAATTTTATGGCAATGTGATGAAGCAACATAAATCTTCTACTGAAGATTGTCACTGAAGAAAGATCAAGTTAATACCCCTGTACCTTTAATTGTATGAGTAGTTTTAGTATCTTGTTATCAATATAATTTAATGTTGATTTCTTCTCTCTCTCATCTGTCCTTTTACAGTCTTAGGTTGTTTGCACGGTGGTCTAGAACACTGAGCTGCAGCAATTGTCCCATGGAATATACATTTCTTGTAGCATACAGTTCTTAAATGGGAAAAGCCCCTAAGAAAACTGGAAGAATATATTTCAACTTGCATTAAAAGACTATTTCTCTCAGGAATATACTGTCAGCATTGCAGAGCCAAAGGGTCTCAGCTCAGATCAGGTTAGCAGATATGTCAAATTCAAGTGGAAAGAGAAAGACTCACCCACCCTTCAATGCGCTCCTTCCTTGATGCCTGTTTTTCATCCGTTGTCAACACAATTTCATCACAACTTCTGCTGTTGTGGTAGCAATTACCATTCCTTAAAATAGGATAGGAATAAGAATGTGGTCTGCACACAAACTCTGCTAACAGGGTTTGCAGGTTTGGGAGCTGGGGAAAGACAGCAGCACAGACTGGTCTGGAGAAGGGCAGCATGACTTCCTCTGCTTGTGGGACACTGCTAGGAGAAGGCCATTCAGCAAGAAATGTGATTTGTGGTATTTGAGCAGATGCCACTGGCATCTACTAGTCTTTATGACAGGCTTAATTTGTCAGCCCTGTGTGTTGACCTTCTGCAGAAGTGAGAGCTGGGTTGGGAAGGGACAGGCCAAGGACCAAAAAAATGAGAGCAATAGAGAGAAGAGTGTTAACCTGTCTAGTAAGATTTTTGTTGAGTTGTATTTTAGAGATGAAACAATAAATTTTGGGCTTATTAAACTGCACCCATTCCATCTTTTCTGTCTCTCTGCAACATCTACAGTGAAGGAAGATGTATGGAAAGATTAATAATTAAAATACATCAGGGAAATCAGACTTCTTTCTGAAATGCTGCTTCTACTGTCATGGTTAAAGCCTTTTTTTGTGTTTGTGTGGTTTCTGATAATATTGTGTTGGTTTTGGTTCAAATTGCAGATAGGCTATTCTGTTTAAGTTCAAGGGTCATTTTTATTTGAAAAAAATCTCTAATTTTTGAATGACTACAACCCTTTTGCAAATGTTTCTAGGAAATCCCTGGTCTGGTGAGGTGTACTTCACTCCCTGAGACAGGTCTTCCGTGAAAAACGGAAAAAATTCCCCAAAGACAGTTTACACAACTGTTAGACCTCCAAGGACTGTATTAATTTTTACACATTTTACTTTTGAGAGCTTTGCTATGCACTTTAATAATCCCTCCAAAACTTGATTTTTGTATAAAAAATGTTACAAATATTAATAGGTCTCTGGAGCTACCAATGAATAGTTATGGTCAAATTTTAGACTGCGTATTTCATCTGTAGGACTGTTATTTGTGCTAATCTACTGCTGAGATTATAATTTACTACTTGCTTTAGAAATATCAATAGATAGTGAAACACAGTACTCATGTTTATTGAGCTTATTGCTCTATTATGTTTATCGAGCTTATTGCTTTCGAAGGGGAAAAATTTTATAGTAATACATCAAGACAATAGGACTAAGGAGATACTTGTCATGAATATTTTATGTTGAGAAAGGTGCTGCATGGAATTAATATTTTCATTTGTTTTCCCTTAAGAGGGAAATGAAAATATATGTATCCATCAGCTATGTGGAGATATGGCTGCTTGAAATATTTAGTATCTTGTAAACTAGTAACACATGCCAAAGAGAAAGGAAAGGAATTCCTGAAATTTATCATGTGAATTTCATGCAATTATATTGGAAATAAATAGTATGTTAAACCCGAGAATGTGACCATAAAATTTGATGGTACCTCACTGAGTCATAGTAACATGGCTACTGAAGAGCTGCTAAGTTTGAAGGACACGTGTGTATCCATACTCATGCCAAAGTTACAAGTGTAGTATATAATGATGTCCCTCTCATATATGCCAGAACAGAACAGGAGAAAATACAGTGAAACATCACATGGCCAGTCTGCAGTACAGTATTTCTGTACTACCATTAGTAGTCTTTGTAATCAAAAATTACTCCATGACAATGCAATATGCGTGGACTAATCCTTGTTTGTGTAGTTTATAGTTAGACTACTTATAATGGACATTTTAGTTTATATAAAAATGCATGGTTGTTATTCTTTGTGTGTGTTTGGGGTTAGTTTCTTAAGGATGTGAGACAACAGAACCTTAAGCATTTTGCAAATCCAGAAAGGAATGCTGCCCTGACTGGCCGTGAAACAGTGTGGCTTTTGAGGAAAATTTAGTCTGATAGGAAGTACTGAATTACTACTCTTGTGTGGTTGAGAAATATTAGAAATGTCTGAGGTGCACCTGCACATTAGTGTTTTAACATTTCTGAAACATTTTATCCTACAGTATATTGTGAACCAGTTGTATTTTTTTCACATACAAAGTAGGTTGTGTATGTCTACATTTATATTGTATTTTACATAAGTAAGCATTATGTTTTTAGGATGCATTTTGTTCTTTTTGGTGTTAATTCCCCAAGGATACACTTCTGTCACATCCTTGAGCCAGAATATACTTTTATTATCTCATTATTTCAAATGTATAGCAAATCTAGTTTGACACAACAAGAGGTGCATTAGCATTTGGAAAGGGTGGGAATTTTGAAACAGAGCTTGCAAAGAAGTAGTTTACAAGCTGTTTTTTGCTTGCCATATTAATGCTATTAGACTGGTTTCTGTTAACTTCAACTGGGTTACTTCATCCCAAAAAATGTGTTTGAAAGTTGGCCCAAATATACTTTGAGATTCAATATATAGCTTTAATATCTTCGAGTTAGTGTCAGCGTATTGAATTCCTCCTGTTGCATGGAGAAGTGAAGTTTATTTCATCTGGATTCTTTTATAGATTGGTAAAAACTTCTGCTAAGTAGAGTAAGACCTCAGTTGAGATCAGTCTTAGAAGTGATAAGAGTGAAGTCTGTGAAACCACAAGAAGGCAGTCATAACTCACAAGTGTGTGGGGAACACAAGGATTCCTGTGGCTCATTTGTTTTTACAGCTTGTGTTTATCTAGTAGTTTTTATGTGCATTTGAGAAGACAGTACTCTAAAAAGAGGAAAGGTGTCCCATACTTAGAGATGCAAATTTAATCCAAGCAATACATACTCTATTATCAAAGCTACTGATCTTTTGCTGTTTCACTGGTAATGGCCCTTGGGTTTTGATGATCATCTTTCTAGGAACCTACTAATGATGACAGCCAGAGAACAAGTAGTGTTGTGTTTCATGATTTAGGTGATGGCTGCTGATTTTACTTAATTTGTTTTTTAATTACTCTGGTCTATTTTTTTTCCTGTTTTTGCTTTATATGAAGTTGTGGCTTTTAATGTTTTGGTCTGTAACAGCAATAAAGATAAACTTTGCACTGATATTCCCTAAACAGTTCATACAAAGTCAAGGTCAATATAGCTCTACTTGTGGCCATTCATCTACAGGAAGAGCCACCATATCATTGTGATAGGAGCTAGCACATTATAGATGATGGCAATGTCAGCATAAATCAAAAGAAAACCTAAGACTTTCTAAAAGTTATTTGTGATAAACATTTTCTGGTGTTAAATCCAGATGTTTGAAATTAGATGGCAGTGTGAGTCACACTGTGACCCACAATAATTGAATTTTGGTTTATATTTACAGTTACATCAGAGAATGAATTTTTAGGCTGATCAGTTCTATAAGTATTTCTTACATTCAGTCATCTCTTTAACTTAATTACTTTGGGTTAACCAGTAACCAGCATTGATTTTTCTATGGTTTAAACATCTGTGGTATAAAAATGGCTTTATCTAAGGCGGGTTGTACATTTGATTTGGTTGTGAGGAATTGCAGTGTTAGTTACAGTAACAGAATAACTTCAGGTATTTGTTCCAAAATGTGTTCTTGCCCTCAGCTTCTTTTTTCAGGATACTGTTGCTTGGTGTGGTGTTTGTCATATTTGTTTGGGTTTTTGTTTTGGTTTATTTGTTTTGGTTTGGTTTTTGTTTAAATTTTTAAATTTTTTTTTTTAGAAGTTGTATGTCGTTATAAGATGGCAGAGGAAATATATGTACATAGTTAAGCTTAATGCTGAATTTCTACATGTGTTTATATAACACACTCATAAAATTATCTGATAATACTACATTAAACAGTGTGGCTAATGTATGCCAAGTGCTGTTTGATTTTCTACCTTTTCTCACATTGGAGTTCTATGCAGTATTGTTTTGTTCTGTTAGGTTTTACATGGTTTTATATGCTTTTTGTTTTCTGTTGTTTGGGCTGATCTTTATTTGGTTTTGGTGTTGAAAGTTTGCTTTGTGCTTTTGCTAACTAGAATAAATTCTGAGGACATTGCTTATACATCAGGAATAAATGAAGATGTTATTCTAGACCTTAAAGCACAGTCTTGTGCTGTCAGCATGGGCTAGCTCCTAGGGCATGGAAAGCCAGGGGCTGGGGGTGACCTCATTTCAGGCTATGGCCCCTCTGAGGGGAGCAGCCCCATGGGGGCTGGCATGGGGTGGGCAGAGCTGGGTGCTGGTAACGGGGTCATCAACAGCCTCAGGCATGGCAAAAATGAACCAGGGTCAGGGAATGTCAAGGGCAGCTGTGGGATGAGTGGCTGGGAGAACTGGCTGAAGGTCAGGGCTTAAAGAGTTTTAGTGGACAAGGCCACATCTGGCTGGTGTCTGGTCATCTCTGGTGTTCCTTGGGGTTCAGTTCTAGGGCCAGCTCTGTTACATATATTATCAGTGCTCTGGAGGCAGCATGTGAATGCACGATTAGTGCAAGTTTGCTGATGATACCAAACTGGGAGGTGCTGGTGACTCTTTTGAGGAATGAGAGGCCTCGCATAGGGGTCTAGATAGGTTAGAGCACTGGGCAGTGTTTAATGGGATGAAATTTATCATGTAAAAAATGTTGGATTCTGCATGATGCTGGGCACAAGAATAAACTGGCAGAGGAGAAGTTGAAGAGCAGCCCTGCAGAAAAAGATGGCGGTGGTCAGCATAAGGCTGAATGGGAATCAGCAGGATGCTCTAGCAGCCAAGAGGGCAAACCCCATCCTGGTGTGCATCAAGCACATCACCACTAGCTGCTCAAAATGGTGATTATCTCATTGTATTCAGTGTTGGTGCAGCTTCACCTGTAGTGCTGTGCACAGTTCCGGGCCTCACAATTTAATAATGATGTGAATGTCCTTGAATGCACTCAGAGGAGGGCAACAAAGCTGGTGACAGGGCTGGAAGGCATGTCCTGAGAAGTGTGGCTGAGGACTTTGGGTTTGTCTAGTTTGGGAAGGAGGAGGCTGAAGGGTGACCTCATTGCTCTCTATCTGAAAAGGGGAAGTGGAGAGGAAGATGCTGATCTCTTCTTCCTAGGATCTACTGACAGGACAGATGGGAATGGCTCAAAGCTACACAGTAACATTCAATGTATTATTTGTTGATGCTTGCTTTTTTCAGTTTCATTTTTATTAGTACCATTATAAGGCAACAGAAATCCCTTACTAAGGAATTATTTCCATAAAATATAATATACAGTGAAATCAGAAACTATATAAAGAGCACAATATACTCATTTCAGTTGCTTGTATTTCCTTCCTTTCTTTTCTGAATGGAAGCCAAGGAACCAGAATATTACTGCTATTTTGTTGTATTTTATGGATGTTTTCATCTCATGCTCTTCTTCTATCCATGGCTTCTCCAGTGGATGGTCATCAAACTTGACTTACACTGGACAAGCATGTAGCAGAAACAAAGCTAAAAATATGCTTGCATAAGTTGTCCTTGAAAGAGCCAGTCTTGTTTCTGAGGTGGACCTCACTATTGAACTTTAACTTTCCCCTTCACCACCTCCAGCTCCATGTTTCTCCTACAGAGTGGCCAGGTTTTAGTCTTCACTCTAGCCTGTTGCTGAGTCATCTCAAAATGCACGAGGGCTTAAATTTGTTGTAACTTGGTGAAAGACTTGCGGGGCAAGTGTTCATAGTGTTGTACAATAGGGTATCTGCTTTTCATTTACCTGCCTTATTTTCAAAGAAAAATATGTTCCAGTTATTTATATGCAAAAGGTTAACTACATGCCAGAGCCCAGGAGAGGTGGTACTCTGGTTCCCCTGTCCATGCATTTATTACAAGTTTGTGTTTACTCTTGACAGAAGGGCATTGAGAAATAAATTTTTATTTGGCATTTCCTATCTGTTGGTTTTGACATCTCTCCCCACTAAGCGTACAAGCTTTCCTGAAATTCATTCCTAAGTGCACACTTTTGTATTTGGGAGCTGGGAAGCCTAGTTTGAATTTGTTGATTCCATTTTGCCCCTTAGTTCCACATTTCAGAGCTGGGCCTGGGGACACAGCACTGACATAGATAAGTCCCTGTATTAATTTGTGTCATAGTGAACATGCAGCCAGGAGATGCATGTCAAACACACGATATACTTTACTGTTACTTTTAATTTCATGGTGTTGAGATTTTGAAACGGTAAGGAAAATGTATATTGGGAGCCTCTCTTTTTAAATTCATCATTGCAGCAGTTATTGATCTGTCTACTCAAATGTTCTGTTTTACTTCAGCGGGTACTGTTATTTGAAAGGTTTATTTCTATGCTTTTTTGTCATTTTGAATGAATCAGTGAGGTCATCAGGAGAGACCACTTCTGAGAGACAGTGGTTTCACACAAATATGGATTGAAGATGGGGCAGGGGAGAACAGGCTTCCAAAACTGATAATAGGTATACAGCTACTGTCATAGCAGATTAAGTGGCTAGTTAATTTTCATAGCTCATCTCTGGCATTTCAAAAGAAGGGTTGTATCTCCTAACATAAGTATGGACAAAGATGCAAATTAAGTAATTTTATACATTTTTTTTTTTTTTTTTTTTTTTTTTTTGCCATTGCTCCAATTAAAGACTAGTTTGTACTTGCTTGTGAATGTTATTAACTTTTTTTCCTTCCCATGGGGCCCACTGTAGATAGAAGATTGTTTTTTTTTTTTTTTTCTTGCTTCTCTACATGTGTTTTTTTTCTTACAAGAGATGCTGCACAGCTTTCCTTTTTTCAAGGCACAGAATATACGTGTTTGTCTTAACTGTTAGGACCTTTGTGGTTTACAAGGGGAAAGCAAGTTGCACAAATACTTGCTGAAATGAATCTTGTAATGTGATCTTGCAATCCTGTGAATCTCGTAATATTTATCTATTGTTTTGTTTTAGTTTCCCTCCCCTCGATTTCTGCTTTTGTAAGCTCTTTTTCTTGTACATGTCAAGCAGCCCTGGTCTTTGAAGGTGTGATTCTTGAAGTTTGCCTACCGTTTCCTTCCTGGCAGGTTGAAAGTGTGTGGGGCTCAGGTGATGACCTGAGTTCCTCTAATCCATCTCCTATATGCTGTTGGAGACTGCTTTAGTTTCCTCTGCCTGACACCTTTCATGTGATGTGTCAGGCGTGAGAAGATGGGATCCTTGGAGTTCGCCCTGTTGAGTGCAGTTTGCTCTCTTCAGCATGCAGATTAGGATGCTTCAAGGTTGTTCTGAAGATACACTGTATTAGTGTTTATCTTCTTTTTTCCTCTGCCTTCAGTCAGAGTTGGAATCAAAGCACAAGAGACAGAGTTTTGTGTTTGGACTCAGTTGTTTATTTATTCTTATCTATAGTACAGTGAGTGCTACAGCACTTCCAGCCAACAAGCTAAAAGTGAAAAAATGGATCTGTATCTCGCTTGTTACAAGGTCTTTTAAAGCCAAACAGTGCAATTAAAAACTAACACCTATATTATTTATACTTTTGACCCAATGACCAAACATCTGTTACACACAGTGCAGCACTTTCTATCGGACCAAAAAATACTACCTAAAACCAAGAAGAAGGAGCAAGAAGGAAGAAGAAACCAATGCCCAAAACCTTCATCTTGTTCCATGCCTATTACTATATTCTAAAACCCCAAATTCCAAACCCTTCACCATGTGATATTACACGCTTCTATTCAAACTACACACCAGTGATTCTAACTCCATCACTCAATTTTGGAAGCCTTCTCCAAGGCCTCAGGTCAAAAGCAGTGTTCTGGGGGTCAGTGCCTGACAGCACAGAAAGTTCAAAACTCCCAGGCTTCAGGGTTCCAACAATGCTATGCAAGGGTTATGAATGGGTAGGAAAAGTGGCATTTAACTCTTCCTCGAGGCCATTTCTGCACTGCAAATTGAAGACACCACTAAAGGCTAAGTCAAAACTCACCAGCTTAAGTCAAGTCAGAATTGAGTTTGAAGAAAAGCAGACATGAGGGAACTGAGAATGGACTGTGGGAGCTTGTAAAATGCTACAGATAAAACACAAATTTTCTGATTATTTGAAATTATGGTTTCTGCGGAGTACACTGGCAGGAGCAATAATCACAGCTGAATGTTTGTGATTAACCATGTGTTAAGATGCAGGGTGGAGGAGAGCCTTCATTTAGTGTTCGTGCTTGCTCTGGTACCTTGCTGTTCAAAGGAAACTGGTAGAATTTGTTTCTCCTTATACAATGAAAGATCAGTCACATCATGTTAGTTTGTATGAAGTTGAAATTGCTAAACAATATTTTCACATTCTGATAGACTTCCTTTTTAACTCAAGTACTAAGTTTTCAGTAGAGAAATGAAAACAGTTGTGGACGTTGAAATTATCAAGTAGGGGAACCACACATCTGGGCATTTATGGCTTTGTTGTCTCAAGTAACAGATACAATTTAACAGCAGAAATGCTTTTTTCTAGTTCAGTGGAAAGTAGCAGTGTAACTGAAACAAAGTGGTGAGCTGCTACTGATCTGTTATTGCAATCAGCTACTTCTGTCACATTTTATGTGAAGAAGAAAGGGAGATAAATTGAAACTAGCACATAAAATGTTGTTTTAACATTGCTGCTGGCTAGATTTGTAAATGGAAATAATAAATCCTAATACAGCATTGAGAGTAATACTAAAGAATTCCCACTAGCTTATGTTATTTACAACTGTTCTAAAGTTTTATTTCTTTTATTTATGTCTCTTTTCAAAGGGGTTGGCCCTGAGATGGTGCTCATAGTTAGCTAATCTTATGCTAGCGAATCTCAGTTTTAGCTAAATTTTACAGTAATGACAGATAAAAATGGCATTATAAAATCAAGTAGTATTGCATTGTAATCTGCTGGAAGATAAAATAAACTTTCATAAAATATTGAAATTAAATAATATGAACTGATTGTTTTAAAACGCTCCTGAATAAGTGCAAATAAATGGAAAGAAGTGAAAAAGAGTGGGTATGTCTTTATATTAATTATCCCCAAAGCTACCTTGGTAATACAGGAGTAGAAATTGTTCGCATTTCAGCTCATAGGAAAAAAAGACATATAGAAATTTTCTGAAGTTCAGATTGAGAGTTGTGGTGAAAGCCAAACCATTCTGATGGTGAATTTAGTGATTCTGACTATGGAAATGGTTGAAGTCACTTCCAAAATGATGAAAGTTGGAAGGGATCTTTAAAGGTAGTCTAGTCCATCCTTCCTGCCCTGGGATCTTCCATGAGATCATATTGATCATTGAACAGTTCTAGTGATGGAGAATCTACCACTTCTCTGGGCAACCTGTTCCAGTATCTCACCATCCTTACCATGAAAGTTTCTTCCCTGGATCCAACCTAAATTTACCCTCTCTCAGTTTTCATCTGTTGCCCTTTGTTCTGTCACTACAGACCTTGGTCTCTGTCTTTCTTTTAAGCCCCCTTTATATAATGAAAGTCTGCAATAAGGTCTCTCTGGAGCATTCTCCTCTCCAGGCTGAACAACCCCAAGTGTCTCAGCCTTTATTGAAAGGTTCTGGTCCTCAGATCATTTTCATGGCCCTTTTCTGGACCTGCTCCAACAGGTCCTTGCTTTCTTGTCCTGAGCATCCCAGAACTGCATGCAGTTCTCCATGTGTGGCTTAGGAGAGCACATTAAAGGGGGATGATCACTTCCCTTGACCTGCTGGCCACATCTTGGCAGCTTTTGTGAACATGCGACTATACACTTGTATGAAGACATGCACAGACATGATCTTTTTAAACATTCATGGAGAGAGTTCTGGCTTCAAAGCATAGGCTTCATAGTTGTGATAGCAAATCACTGTATTCAAGCTTACAAACTTTGCTGAGATCAGAACAATGCTGCAGTTTTGAAAAACTATTGTGATTGTCTCCATTCTAATGTATCTGTTTCTCCTTCTGAATTGTACTTTGATAGACTCATAGATGGACAATTTTACTTCATCTGTGTGAGTTTTATCCATAAAAAGTTATGTATTGTTGTTGTTAAGAGCCAGGTGGCAACTAACTTGACATGTGCTCACTCGATCTGTGGGTGGGACTGTGAAGAGTATCAGAACAGTAAAGGTAGAAAAACCTCATGGGTTGTGATAAAGACAGTTTAATAGGTAAAGCAAAAGCCATACACACAAGCAAAGCAAGGAGTTATTTCACATTTTCCCAGATGTTCAGCCATCCCCTTTGTCATGCGTAGTGGTGATTTGGGAAGACAAACACGATCACTCCAAATATCCATCCCTTCCTCCTCTTCCCCTTGGCATTTTATGTTGAGTACGATACCGTATTGGAATCTTGGGATCATCTATCACAGCTGTGTCACTTCCCAACTCCTTGGGCACCCCCAACCCTCCCTGGTGGGATGAAGTGAGGAGCAGAAAATGCTTTGATGTAAGCACTCTGTAACGTATGTATATTATTCCATTGTTTTCATCACTCTTTAATAAAAAAAAAGAAAAAGAAAAGAAGAAAGAAAAAAGGTATACTGCTGCTATATTAGTACTTCACATTCTGAGCATTCTGGCCTACCTGAATTCCTCCTTGTTGGAAAGTGATTTCCAGATCTATAGCTGGTGCCAACAGTGGTGGTATACTGCAGTCACATTCCCTGCAGGAATACCTTGCCTAATTCCTATGAAAGGGTGTCCTTTTACTCCCTGATAGACTGACAATTTTAGTCCAATTCTAAATTCTGATGAATTTACCAGAATCTTCATCCATTCTGTTTACAAAGTATGGATTTGTAAATGATGAAAGAAGTACATATGTATAATGCCCTAAGTATGCCAGCCTAGGATGTGTTGCAGAGTTTGTACCCCGTTTCTCATGTTCAGTTATTTAGGTCTTCCTGATGTTGTTTCACTCTTCACTCTACAGAAAGTAAATAGATATTTTGTTTAGTCTTTTAACACCACATACACTTCTGAGCTGTGGATTTTTTTAATCAGGAAATACTGTTTCTAAAATTGACGCTTCAGAAGCATCTCTAGAAGAACAACAAGTTCTTGTTTGTCCCTGTGCCAGTTTCATACTTCTCATCATGTTTTCCTTTAGCTTAAATTATTATTTTGCATGTTATACAGTATTGGTTATTTTACTGCAGTCAGGATAAATCAGAGCTATACTGTTTGCTTATCTTGGAAATGCACTTTTTTATCAAAAATATAAAATAAAAGTGGCACAGGTGACCTTTGGGAAACTCATTATGCATTTAATTGAATTTTCCATTTCCTTAAAGGTTGTTCATTATCTTTGCATGACAATTTATTTTAAGTGTTGTAAGTTGAAATGCAACTAATGGACTTTTCATGAATCACTACTAATCTATATCAAATTCTCAAATGAAAGTGTTACCTTTTGTCTACTAAGCAATTCTAGACAGCGTTTACAAAGATGGACTAAAAGATTACTTTGGTCAGTTTTCCACCAAACTTGCCTGCTGAAATGCTTTCCTAACTTTTTTATGTTCACTTTACACTTGTGTGGGTTTTCAACTCCACAAAAGGGACGAGGAGTCAGGATTGGTAATTACATTGTGGTACATCATCATTGTCCAAGCAGAACTGGATGGTGTATTCCATTTAAATATGTTAGGATGAATATATATAGCCTAAAAGAAATATTAATGTTCATGTGCATTTCCTTTGTTTTTCAGAACAATGGGTCGCTTGCTTGGTGCCAGAATCATAAACAGTGTTCAAAGGTAAATCCTATTTTTTAACTCTCTCCTTTATGTTACCTATCTGCTTTCAGTGTCTTGTGTGTAGATTGTGCCTTTCTTCTTATCCTGTTTTCAGAAGTGTCTGTTTATATTTTATTTGGAAACCTCAACCTGTAATAAAATATCAAAAATTAAAACCAAGGATTTACTCTTTCAGGACGAAGGAACCATGTTGGAGGATACATATCAAGTGTAGTTAAACCAACATAATTCTGTCATTTTAAGAAAGTTTACACTGGCTGGAAACTGGTGTCTCATTTGTGGTTTTTTCAGTATTTTTGGTCAGAACAGAGTAAAACTGTCAATAACTTAAAAGTCTTCCTCCAACAGCACCAGGGTATTTCAACATTCAACATTTCGTTCAGTTTAATTTTTATCTTGAACCTGAGTTTCTTTGAATGTATTCTTGACACAAATCCCAGTGGCTCTACTGATGCCCCTTTCCCATTCTGGCACTTAAACCTTGAAAGCCTAAAGGGTAAGTGAGCTTATTGTCAACTGATTCTCCTATGCAAGGCTCTTTCTATGGTGCTTGGATGGAAGCAGTGATTTGGGAGCTTTAGTGGGTCAAGTGGAATTGCACATTTGTTGCTGACTATTCATAAACATAATGGAAGCTGCATTCATTGGAAATCTGCCTAAACATCCTAAAAATGTATTTCTACCATGATTTAGGCCTTTTTACTTCAATAATTATTCTTTATTCACGAATGTTGTACTGAAAATGGAATTAAACCTAAGTAGCATTGTTCTGTACTGTTTCAATAATGCAATTGATGTAAAATGCTGATGCTAACCCTTGATTTTAACACATGTTGATTTCTTGTATACATTTAAAGAATGAGATTACACATTTGCTGATCTAGCTTCTGTTAACATAAAAGGGATTGGAAATGGGCCAATTTTTTGACTGTTCTGTTGCAGGTAAATAAAACAAAGTTAATTGTTTTTATCAGTATTAAAATCCAGGGTATAACAGTGTCAATATAGGAATGGAACATTTCCTACTAGCTATGAGACATTGCTAAGGATTTCACTTCTGCAGTGAAATCTTACTGTTCTTAAAATTCTTCTTCAAATCCCCAAATAGATGTGCAAAGGATGTATTTCATGATAACTGAATTGCCTTTGCAGAAAAGCATGAGGGCCTTGTTCCACAGTGATCCTGCTACAATTTTTTAAAAATTTAGTTGTGAAGGCTGCTGTAGTAAGTCATCTGAAAGGTTTTCTAATGGTTTGTCTGCCCAACAACATACTAGAAAAGTAGTCCAGGTTTTAAAGCAGAGAAAAAGTTGTAGGAATATCTGAGTTACCCCCAAGTTTATCGAATCTACATAAGGTGTATATAAGCTGACATGAATTTTATCTTAAAATTGAATCAGTATCTTGAAACCAGTGTAAGCATGCTACAAATTTATATTATATTGTATTACAAAACAGTGATGGTTTAAGTTTAAAATTACTTAGCATATGCTTTGCAGTCATGTTACCTTGTTTTTCATTCTTTCTTAGGAAGATAATGTATTTTCCTTAATAAAGCAGCTTTGCAATATTTAGAAAATAAATAAATATAAGCTTGGCCAAATTATTAGCAGAGTTGAACTTAACCATAATGTTGTCTTTTCAGGATAGCTTTGATATTCTGTGTTTTGCAATGCAAAGTTAAACAATTGCTTTAGCTAGCTGAAATTTTCAAAGTGATGCAGGGAATTCTGTTAAGCTTTTAAAAATGCAAATTCCTTTCACTGCTTCTCAGCACCTCAGTGGAAGAGGTTTATATAAGTGACAGGTAGTGGAGGATTCCACAAGGAATTGTGTGCTGCTCAATCTTACTACAACTAACAACTAATGAAAGGCCTTGTTGAAGATACAAAGGTTGGGGCAGCCTTGGCTGCAATAACCACGAGATTGTGGAATTCAGTATTGGGCAAGAAGGAAGCAGGGCAGCAAGCAAGATAGTAAGCATGGACTTGAGGAGAGCAAGCTTTACCCTCTTTAGGGGTCTTCTTGGAAGAATCCTATGGGTAGAGATCCTGTGGGGAAGAGGGGTCCAGGAGAGCTAGTTGTTCATAAGGATCACTTCTGCAAGGCTCAAGAATGATGTGTCCCAGTGAACAAGAAAGTGGGCAAGAGATCTGTCTGGATGAATAAAGAACTCTCTTCATTTCTCCAGTGTGTAGGGAATACACAGGAGATGGAAGCAGGGTCAGGCCACTTGGAATGAATGTAGAGAGGTGTCAGAGTGATTAGAAATGAGGCATGGAAGGCCAACATACATCTGGATTAATTGAATGGGGTCTGTGGTAACAGACGACAAGGACAAGGCGGAGTTGCTGAACACCTTCCTTGCATCAGTCTTCACTGACAACCAGCCTTCAGGAATCTCTGACACAGGAGACCTGGGTAAAGGAGTGTTGTAAGGAAGACTTTCCCTTGGTCAGGGAGGATTGGATTAGAAAACACCTTGGTATCCATGAGTCCATGGGCTCTGATGGGACGCACCCACAAGTGCTGAGAGACCTGGTGAACACCATAAGTAGGCCAACCACAATCATCTTTGAAAGGTTGTGGCAATCAGGGGAGCTGCCTGAGGTCTAGAAGAAAACAAATGTCACCCCAGCCTTCAGAAGAGGTAAGAAGGAAGACCTAGGGAACTTATCAACTACTTAGCCTCACCTCAATCTCTGTAAAGGTGGTGGAACGCCTCACTCTGAAAGCCATCTCTGTCCACGTGGATGGTGAGTAGGGATGGTGAGTAGATTATCAGGCGTAGTCCTTAGCCAACCTGATTGCTTCTACAGAGAAACAACTAACCTGCATCAATGGGGAAATGCAGTGGATATTGTCTACCTCAATTTCAGCAAGGCTTTTAAGGCTTTCTTGCAATATCCTCATAAACAAAGTCAAGGAGGAAGGACTGGATGGATTGAAAAATGACTGACTGACAAATCGCTGAGGGACGTAATCAATTGCCAAGGGTCTGGCTGGGACCTGTCACTTGTGGTATCCTCCAGGGTTCAATACTGGGCCTAGTATTGTTTCTCTTGTTCATCAGTGACTTGGATGAAGGGCAGATGCCTCCTCAGCAAGTTCAGTGACAACACAAAGCTGGGATGAGTGGCCAATAGCCCAGAGTGCTGTGCAGCCCTTCAGAGGAAAGGGTGGAGAGATGGGCAGAGAACAACTGCCTGAAATTCAGCAAAAGCAGGGTCCTCCACCAGTACAGGGTGGAGGCTGACCTGGAAAGCAGCTCTGTGGAGAAGGACCTGGGGGTGCTGGTGGACAACCATCTGTCCATGAGCCAGCAGTGTGTGCTGGGGGCCGAGAAGCAGAGGAGGGCCCCTCTCAGCTGTCTGTCTGAAGGAAGGGTGTTTAAGAGGACAGACCTGGGCTCTTCTCAGCGGTGCCAAGGACAAGAGACAATGGGCAGAAACTGCTGCACAGGAAGTTCCACCTGAACATGAGCAAGAACTTCTTTCCTGTGCAGGTCACTGAGCACTGGAACAGGTTGCCCTGAGAGGTGGTTGTGGAGCCTCCCTCACTGAAGATAGGTAAGAACCTTCTGGACTCAATCCTGTGCAATGTGCTCTGGGATGGCCCTGCTGGAGCAGGGAGGTTGAACCAGCTGACACAGTGTGGTACCAGCCTTACCCATTCTGTGATTCTGTTAAATATCTCAGATGACTGTGAGTAGCAAATATTCACCAATTATTTAAAATCAAATTTAATTTAGTGAGATCTCTGCAGAAGTTTGTTTGTCAAGGTGAAGCACAAAAGAGCTCTTGAATGCTTTCCCTGTCTTGACATGTGTAATTTCAGTATGTTAAAATACTTCGTTATAAGTAGGACAACTATAGGATTATAAAATAAATTGTCATTTTTGGTTGCAATAGTTTCTAATTCATTGCCATCATGTACCCCTCCTTGTCTACTGGCACAGCACCGAAGCAGGCTGAGGGCTTTCTTTTTTTGATTCTTGACAATTGACTGGTTGGCTTCCACTCTTGAGATGAAATTGGCATTGTGATTGATGAAGTTTGTGAACTTCTTTGGAAAAAGATTTGAAACCAAATTTCTTTGTCTAACTTCATTCATAGATCATTGTTTTGTTTGAACTTAGGCTTATTGAGTTGCAGATGATTCCTTTCTAAGGGGACAGAGAGCCCAATATGCCAGTCAGGCCCAGCCCACAGGAAGATCTGCTGCCTTCCTGGGGCCTGGATAGGGATGTCATCCAGAAACTTCCTTGTCTGGAGTGGTCCTGAGACTACTACTCATTACTAATTTTCCACATAGGGGATGATGGAATGGGAACACGTAGTCCAAGGACAATCAAAAAGGGCTTCAGGGCCTTGGAGTTTTTGGTAAGGGAATCTGAGGCACAAGTTATGATTTCCTCTGTACTTCCAGTTGAAGGCAGCAACACTGGAAGAAACACATGGGCTGAGTCTATTACTGCATGGCTCTGTGGCTAGTATCACCACCAAAATTTTGGGTTTTTTGACAATGGAATGGTCTATGCAGCACCAGGCATGCTTGTACCAGTAAGGACTCACCTTTCTCAGGGAGGAGAGTTGCTGCTTGGGAACCAGAGGGGCCCATTTCACTGATAGAGCTTTAAACTAGTTGTGATGGGGGAGTGGGACAGGTTTGTGCCTGGCAAGCTGTGGAGTGAGAAGTGAAGGTTAGAGGGACAGCATGCAAGAGGACCCTCTGCCAGTGACTCTGAAATGTGCTGGCCACATTAGAATGCACTTGCAGTGTTACAGAGACAAGCCAGAGATTCCCAATGTAATAGAAACCAACAGGGAAACACCAGAGAATTCTCTCAAAGGAATTAAAGGCTGTTCCTTTAGGAAGGCAACATAGCTGGCAGGCCAGCTGAGGTGCTTTTACACCAGTGCTTGCAGCATGGGCAGCAGATAGGGGGAGTTGGAAGCCACTGTGCTGATAGAAAGCTATGACCCTGTTGCTGCTTCAGCACAAGGGGAATGGATTCAAACTGTGTTTGTGTAGAAGCATTTCACATATACCCTTCAGCCCTCCACGTTCCCACTAGCATTGACACCCTCATTAGGATTGATACTACATGGTATAGAATTGTTTGTGTACTGAGGTTCCATTCAGATTTGGTCTATGTAATGAAAGTTAAAATACAGCATTTGTTTTCTTTTACTTTACCAGTGTATGGCTGGCAGCCTGTCAGACTTGCTGAGTAATGTGAAGGTGGACTCATAAACAACAGCCTGAGGAAATAGAACTGCAACGTGGAGAGACTGAAAAAGAAAGTGGGCTGGATTGAGCTGGGCTCAGTATTTCTTAACACAGTTGCTGGACCAGCACCTGGATCTCAGTCAGCTCTACTCATTTCTAGACACCACGGTGTAAAAAGCTGTCACGGTGTGACTTGGGTTTTGCCAATTTTAATTTCTTTTAAAGAGAGGACCCAGGAGTAGAGACAAGGCAGGC
>JAOTQP010000001.1:20744300-20761007 GCA_026413545.1 Cichladusa arquata
GTCCATCACCAAATCAGCTCTCCGATTGGTGCCAGCAGCTCACAGGGGAAGCTCCCAGAGACGGGAGAGTCCCTCCCGCTCCCCAGCCTCATGGTGCCCTGAGGGGAATCCACCCATCCCCACCCCCAGCACGTGAAACCAGCACAAAAGCTTATCTGGGGAGAGAGCCAGACAGACACTCCCCTCTTCTGCATACATGACTACATAAAACCCCAGTTCCTGTTGCCAACAGCTGGTTCAGCAGAGGAGTTGAAAATAGAGCCTCTGTGGAGGTATAGTCTGGTTGGGAAACGACAGTAAAAGCTGGAAACTGATGGATCTAGTTTTCTTATGCATCTGGTCTAAAGTCTTTCATCACAGCCAAGTGTTTGGCAAAATATTGCAAAAAATATATTCATGCCTGTCATCTTCAGACTGTCTTTAAATAATATTTTGACATGGGTTATGCCTGTAGGTAGGCAAATATAACCTACTTCGGGCTTATTCCTCCTTTTCGCCTCCAACTAATCATATTTGTTATGATATATCAAACTCTGAGTTACCTAAGTAATTATTTAAAAAGCATTATAAGGTACAGGTTATATACAGGATGAAGTAATGTCTGTAATGTATAGGTTTCATCTGAAACATAATTCAACTTGTTTCCAACACAGGTAGTCAGTTAGCTTTGCTGCATGATTCTGTGTACATAATTCATTAATACTGAATCTGTTCTCTCTAAATGGAAATGTATAGAAAATAATTAGCCTATTTTTAGATGAAGTGGCAGCTGCTAGAGAGTGAAGAGTAGAATAGGTCAGTTTTTAAAGTAGTGTTGGTTGAGTATGGAGTATCTAAACCAGAATGTCTAGTGCTGCTGTTGAAAGATACCAATTCACACTTTTTGATAGAGACTTGTTTGTAACTTGTTAAAATGATAGATCTTAGAATATTTTGTCTTTTTTTTTTTTTTTTAAAGAAAGATTTTATAATTAAAAGTCACATAATAAAATCTGGATGGATTCTAGCTCTTTCTGCAAGCATAATTCTCAGTGAAATTACTGAGAAATTCTGGGAGTTATTTGTTTAGTGCTGAGAGAGAAGAATTCTGCCTAGATGTGGTTGTTACTAGGTTTGTGTTTTCTGGAGCTAAGCTTATGCATTTTTACTTGCAATTCCCAATGTTCATGAGGGTAGAAAATGCTGTTATGGTTTTTATTCTGTGTACAGATATTGTTATCTGGCACTTTCATTATGTTGCTTCTAAAAATGAAATGCAGTTTACTTTGTGGGTTCAGGAGAAATACAGAAGACATTAATGACTGTATGACTTTTTTTCTTATGTGTCTCTGAGGGCACACTGCTGAAGGGTTGGTTTCATGTGTCATGTTTACTTTGGTAACTTTATATAATCCACTTAGAATCATATAGTAGTTTAGTTTGGAAGGGATCTTAAAAGGTCATCTAGTCCAATCCCCCT
This sequence comes from Cichladusa arquata, assembly GCA_026413545.1. NCBI lineage: Eukaryota > Metazoa > Chordata > Aves > Passeriformes > Muscicapidae > Cichladusa > Cichladusa arquata. Next base: position 20,745,760 of record JAOTQP010000001.1, read on the forward strand.
GCAATGAGCAGGGTCATCTTCAACTGGACTGGTTGCTCAGAGTCCCATCCAGCCTGACCTTGAATGTTTCCAGGGATGGGCATCTCCCAACAAGAACTACTTGGTATGTGAAATACTATCAAAACCTGGCCTAAGAAAATAACCTGCAAGACTGAGTCAACTGTAGGTTTGCTCCTTTTGTAAACGGCAATAAACTGTTTTATGTTGTGTTTTGAATTCTTTCACTGACTTGACCTTTGCTGTTGGATTTAAATTTCACATCTTTACATAATTCCTGTGTTGGGGTTTTTGCCTCTCCTTAACTTACCCTCTGAAAATTTTTATGTGATATTTTGTCTCTCTCTCCACTAGTGTCACTATTGTGGGCCCATCCATCTGTTTCTTAAAAATCTATCAAAGAATCAGTGAATTGTTGAGGTTGGAAGGAAAACCCTTTCAGATCTTCTAATGAAGGGTTAACTAGAGCAGGTTGTCCGGAACCACATCCAGTTGAATTTTGAATATCTCCTTATGTAAAGACCACAACCTCTCTCGGCAGCCTATTTCACTGTTTGACTACCTGCACAGTAAAACAGTTTCTGTACTTTTTGTTTTTTGATTTGTGCTTATGGCCTCTTGTTTAGTCCGTAAGCATGAGCCTGGCTGCCTTCTTTCCATTGCATCCCAATGGATATTTATAAACATAAGTAAGATCCCTCTGAACCTTTTCTCCAGGCTCATCAGTCCCAGCTATCTGCAATTCTCTGTATATGGCAGATGCTTCAGTCCCTTAATGGGGTTCTTGGCCCAATGTATTCTTCTTCTTTTCTGCTTATGCTTTCTAACCCCCAAATGACTCCTGCTTCCTGCCGTTTGCAAAGCTCCTGTCCTTAAAATCCCATTACCTTCTAGTGGCTATTCTTGCTAAATTTGATGTAAATGCACAGCTTTTGCTGTTCTTGCTCCATTCTTCTGGTTTGTTTTTACAGTGTGAACTCCACAGTTCCAAGGCTGTTCTTCTCAAGTACTTGGAAGTGCTGAGCATATAACAGGTGCTTCCCTATAAAAACAACAGTTAGAGCTGATCGCTGCTGAGAGTAACATGAAAGGGCAGAGTCCTGCATTGATACTGGCTTAGTGAAAAATGTGTTTTAGCCCTAAGGTGGGGAGTGAGGGGGAAAGGCATTTCAAGAGAGTTTGTGAAGTAGACATAATTTTTTTTTTTACAGCTCCTTACACAGGAGGTTTTCTTTTTGTAGGCAGCTGAAAGTCAAGAGACCAGCAGGCATAATTTAGAGCTGCATGTGCTGTGGCATTTACAAGGACTGGAGATAAATGAGGATCATCATAACGCACTGTGAATTGCAATACAACTTTCTTGTTCCCAGTGGCCACGGCAGTGGTCCCTGATTGATTAATTCTGTGAGAAGGCTGAAAGGCTATCTTTTGAGTTTTCAGAACTGAGAGGAAAATGTGAAAATAAAAATAAACAATTTACAAATTGTTTAGCCAAATAAACATAGTGTTTGACTATCTAAAAAAATACAGTTTATGGTCTTTTTAGAATAATATGCACTCCTGAATTCCGTATTCAAGCAATTGTTTCAGGCTTCCAGCTGTGTTCTTTCCAGATATAATGCAGGTGGAAAGATGAGTTAATGGTTTAAACAATTAGAGATTTGATGCAGTCTTCCATCTGTCAAAGCCCACTGAAATGAAAGCTCACAGTTTTAATTTGTGCCTCCAGCATCTAACTCAGTCTGAAATGGTGTCAACGATTTGCCCTGCCCACAGTAGTGTTATTCTTATGTTAAGCATTCTGTGCACACATGCTGAGAGATTTCTATCAAACATATTAGTGTGCATTTGAGAGATCATTAGCCTGAAGTAGCTGAAACATTCCAGGTTTCTTAGCCGGGAATCTCACATCTCTGCTGGAAAGTGTGTTGAGCCACTGTTATTTACACAATAAAGCTAGAGCAGGATAGGGATAGCTTTGTAAAGTTTAGCAGTGGTGCTGTGGTTTAGGTGGTGCCCATAAAAGGGTGAGATGATGAATGTTTTGCTTTTTTGTCTAAAAAGATGATATGAATAAAAATTTTTCGTGATCTGCTAGACAGATTGTTTTTGTTTAATTTAGTAAAAGCTGAGGTAAAACCATTTAATAGAATCGGAGTTCATAAGACTTGATCAGACTATTGTTCTGCTAAATAGATAAAAAAGTCATGAGCATATAAGAAATAAGACATATGCAATACTTATTGTTTGCATTCTTATGGATTAGTTGATTTTTTTAATATTCATCTATAAAAAGGTAGAGGGGACTGAGAGAACCATAGTGGCTAGATGATTAAAGCTGTACTAGGTAATAAATAAAAGGTGGCTGAAGTTTCTGGATATTTGTGTTTGGGGAAATAGAAGAAAGAGCTTTGTGATTCAGTGTTTATGTTTATATGAAAGCATTAATGTGTAAGCGTGTTGTGATTACAAGAATCCCTTTGTTCCTAAGGGCCTTGAGAAATGACAAATAAACAGAATGGAAATCCAAACAATATTTGCAGTGCTCTGTAATGCTCTATATTTGTAAATATCAAGTTTTATTTTTTGGGGTATTGAAGAAACAGTTGTGTTAGAACATGAAATGAGTGGACATGAAGTAAGTTCATATTCTTTACCATTGCTATATTGGATCATGTCAGTCATCCTTCCAGTCTAATACTTGTGTTACCAGTTAGATTCTCAATAGGTAAGTAAAGCTGTAGGTCTGGAATAACCTACTGCTAGAAGAAAACCTTACTTTAGCCCTGTTACTTATTTTTGTGTGATTCTGTGCAACCTAAAGGATATGTCCTTTTCAGAACGCTCGTCGTGGCTCCTCAGCTCTTGCCACTTATTGTTTTGTGCATCTTAAATTTTTTTGCCTTGGAAGAGCAGACCTTAGGACTTTATGGAAGGTGTTTTGCTTGGCCTTCACTCTGAATGATGCTGCTGATAACTTTCTATCTCTAGTAAAAATGGCTAGAATCATGTTACTTTCTTTTTTCCCTTGTTAAAAAATTACCATGACTGCCGGAGCCCTTATGAGGTATAGGGAGGAAAAGATCAGAGTGTTTTTATGTCCCTGTAGCCCAGGTTTTTGTTAATGTGGAATTCTGCTGGGATTCTCATTGATCTTCAGCATGGGTTTACAGAAGTTTGGTTCTTTAGGAGCTTGCTCTTTCGGCCAGTTGTATCTGTTTTAAGGAAGTACTCAAGTCTGATCGCTGTACTGTTTGAAATTTGAACTCCTGATTACTGAGCAAAGCAAGCCAGTGATGAGCAAAACCAGATAAAGATTAAATAACCCTCTTTCACAGAGAAAGGACACAAAATTGTCATTAATGACTGAATTGTGCCAACACTGGCTTTGAGAGTAACAGCACAGCAGTTTCAGCTCTGTTCTCAGAAGAGCAAATGCTGCCTTTAGACTTTAAATCTGCATACAATGTGGTATATAGAGACATACACTGCAGCCAAGGGGAGAAATGTGTGCATGGGGGTGCTCACATATAAACACAACAAATATTATTGAAGCTGGCGTGGTGAAGCACTAAATGCTTCTTTAACTTAGCTTTATCTGCTTCAGTGAACACTCTTCAAAATCCAAGGATATTCAGACTGCAGAATCCCTTACTAGAATAATCGCTTACTAGAAACTTTTGAAATACCAATGCAGCTATGCAGTCTAATCAACTGTAAATTTTTGTTGTCTAAAAAGCAGTTGATTAAGTAACATCTAGCAGAAGGGTGATTATCATTGGAGTAACACTGGTCAGACAGTAAAGACAGATGCCACTACTGAGACTAAGGAGAATTAGCAGTAAGTCTTCTTGAAAACAAGCAAAAGATTTATCTTTCAAAATCTTCAGTTTTGCCAGGTCTCTCACCACTCAGTTTGCTCAAAGCTTGTACATATATTTTTCTCATATTTCAAAAACTTTGCATGCTATATGCAGAGGGAAATATGTGACTTGAAAGTGTATTTGAGATTTTGATTTCCCAAATACAATCTTAGTTCCCAAAGCTCAGCTGCCAGAATTACTATTATGAAATTTTAATAGCTCAAATAAGTCAGAGAATCTGTACAAAATTTATAAATTTGCAGTTGAGATGAGAATCTTATTATATTACATTTCATTAACCTAATTAATTTGTAGTGCAAAACAGGCTATAATAGTCTGTTTAAATGTATGGTCCTTTTCTCCTCTTGTGGGAGACAATTGCAGAGTTAGATCAAATACAGCTCTAGTTAAGTGACAAAGACAAAATGTACTTGCATTGACCTTTAATGTAGTAATAAAATATGTTCAAGCCACTGGAAAGGGACATATGTCTGTCTCTTAACCGTGACTTTAAGAAGAGTTTTGCTTGACTAGACCCAGGGCATTATTCAAAACCCACTGAAGTAGGGAATACTGACTTTCAACAAGCTTTATACCCATCTATAAGTTAAGATTGTGCTTTTTCAAGTGACCTCCCTTGGAGTTTCTCCATTACTCTAATATTGAAGGAGATATAAAAGTGTGCTTAGGTAGATGGAGTTACTGTGCTGAGAGGGAGGCAACTGTCTTTGAGGCAGACAGGCAGGGATGCAAGTGCCCTTTTCTCCACACATTCATTGAAGTGTAAGGAAAGCATTAAGCTGGAAGTGAGAGCTATGGCTGTTTTCTACTTTTGAGTGCCTGCAAAGAATTGGAAAGCTGTCTGAGCACACAAGCATAGTCTGTCCTTAAACAAAAATTGCATGTTTTATTTTGTAACCCTAACTGTGGTATTTAATCAGACATTAAAGAGTTAATTGACATTTAGCACTCTATATTAGAATAACTCTCTATACACAACAGAGAAAAATGCTTCTGAAAGGGTGCAGTGTTAAAGAGTGGATTTCGTGCTATGAATTTTAAGTAGATCTCCTTATTGAGTTTCCTTAAAAAGTTCTGCTTAAAGTCATTTTGGCGTATAGTCTGAGGTTAACGGATCAGAAAGGTAACTGGTTCTGATAGCTCTTCCATCATATACACATCTACTATATGGAATATAAGCATACATTCTGATCTTAGTAATTTAAAATATTTCTAGGTATTTCAATGGCCTGAGGAATTTAAGTTTGCAGTGGAAGCATATAACTGTACAGATAGAAGTCCTACTATGGAGATAGTGACAGGAAAATATTTGGGCCTTTTTTCTGATACCATAAACTTTCTGAAGTCTGCAATGGTTCTAAAGGCTACTTCCTGCAGTACTTCCTGTAAACTAATTTACAATTGATTTGCTTCCTCATTTTAAAGAAGTGAACAGTTACATGGGGTGTAAAGTGAAAGGGAAATTCATAGCCTTATTTACTGAATGTTGACATTATGCATTTAATCCATATGGAAGATGTGAAGCAGGAATACCAGCAGGATCCACTACACTGAAATGGCAGACATGGATAGCTATTCAGCCTTTTACTGTTTTGATGCTGGTGTATGTGTGTATGAAATGGATTTCTTGTTTCAGGTACGTGTTTTCAGTTTATGCACTTAGAAATTAGAGGATTGCTGTAATTATTTCTGTAAGGGAATTTTTTTTCTTTGGACTGTGAACTAGAAGACTGAGTAATGAACAAGGATGTTTTCCCCAATATATCTAATATTCTGTTGGCTTTAAGTTGTAAAATCCATGGATTCCAACAAATGTCAGAGTTTGCAGCCTCTGACTTTGAATGAAGAATACAGCTGACTATGTTTATTTTTCTCATGACGTGATATTGTTACATCCAAGATCCATTAAATTTCAATAGCCAAAATAAATCAGGGTATGAACAGGAAAAGAAAACTGAGTTATGGCACTTGGGATTTGAACTGCACTCTCCAAAAACAGTACAACTTTTCCAGAGCTAGGAATGAAGAATCAAATTTTAAAGTGGTTTCATATCAGGAATGAAATATTTTCATTTTTTGGCTTATGTGAAACATTTAGCTGCATTGTTACTCACTGAACTTCGAGCACCTTCAGGAGGGAAATAGACTTAATTTTGTTTTACGTGAATATGACCACCCTGTTAACCCTAGAAACAACAAATTATTGTTTAAACAGTAGTTACCACTTTATTTTTTTTTTCAAATTTTGTCCACTTAAATCAGGCTTTAGCATTACATGGATTCTCATGTGTTGCTTTTCCTAAATCTGGAATTCTTTCAGTTTGGCCTGAGAACACAATGCAGAGCACCAAACACATCCCTGGCCTGGTCCATGCAGTTTATTGGGAGGAGAACTAACCATGCTTGCTTTCAGGAATGCTCATGGGAGGTATTCTCAGATCCAGCAGGCAGAGCTCAGTCTGGCTATACTTGTTAACTTTTGTTTGGTTCTGGACCATATTGTTGAGTGATATCTGAGGATATCATTATTCACTCACCAGGAGGCAGGTCTAAAGCTCCTAGAGGGCCAGGAGCAAGGGAGGAAATCACAGTTTTTTGGGTGAGATTTTTGAAATGATAGGATTTATATCTGTAAACAAGCACTGAGACAACAGAGCTGATGAATAACTATTTAAATCAATGAAGACACTACCAAATCTGTCTTTGCCACCTTGGAAGATCATTGGCTCAGCAAATATTTATTAAAAAAACATTGTTTTTTCAACATCATGCCACTGGTGATCTGTTCTACTCATATTATTCAGTGTTCTATTTTCCTTTCCTATTTATCGTTGAAGGTATCTGTGTGACGTAAGTATTATGTTTCTTTAGAGTTTAGCTATTCCTGCTGTACAATTTCCTCATCCAAAGTCATTCTTCACCTTGTGTCAAATACAACTCCTGTAATAATTGCAACCTGTGTTTTTGGTGGGGCCATGATACAGAAAATAATCCCTTTTTAATTGCTTATGTTCTTCAAAAGATTAATTAAATCTTTCTGTTTCATAACTGAATATTTTAAAATTAATCTATAGTTAAATAACACAATTGAATAACAAATGAGTGTTTTTCTTAAAAATATATTTATTTGGTAGCTTTCTTGCCTTATTTTTTCCTTTTAATTTATACCTCTCCCATGAAATAAACTGAAATCAGGAAAAATAAATTGACATAGCTTTATTGTTGTTAATAATAGTGGTGCAAAAAATCACAACATGCACTTCATTCAAAGTAATATCCATCTGTAGGGGAAGTCATCAGATTTTCGTGTTTTCTAGGTTTAATAAATGTTTGAAAGTATTGCAGATTGAGGGCTTTAATTCCTTAAATGACGAGTAAGTAGGTCATCATCATCTTCAGGGAAAGACTTATTTGTCCTCATTATTCCTGGGATCCAACATTGTGCAAATTTACTCTATAATACACTTGAAAGTAGTTATTGTAAGGAAGTGGGTGTATCTATAGGCGGTGCTTTGAAGATTTTTATCCTGACAACATCAACAGCAAAATAGATTTGCAAACACTATTCATATACATGAATGTTTTTAATCACTAATAGGGGAAGACTGAATTAATTAGAAATCCAGCTTTTCTTCCCCCTTTTTACTGGTTCTACAGTAGAAAGATTGTCAGGTGTAATACTGATGTAAAAAGTTGGTGACTTGTATGGTGCACTTAATGGCTATTTAAACTTCTACTTTGGCAGATTAAATAAAAATGTTAAAAGACATTCATGGTACTCTGTTAAAAAAAAGCCAGGGCACAGCAGGGTGGTGAAAGAGCGATGAACAGGCAGCATAGTAGTGTAGGCAGATCACATACTTGCATCTTTACCAACAAATGTCAGGGATCATTCCTGCCCTGCCAGCAGGATCCTAGTGGAGGCTTTTTGCACCTCTGCCATCTGCCTACTACACCTTCTTCCTCTTAAAAAACATGAGTTGTGGTTTTAATTGTCTCGCTCTTATTAAAAAAAAAAGGAAAAAAAAAGAAAAAAGTTGTTCACCATGGAATTGAAGAAAGAAAGTGCCATATTGTAATAATTTGAAATTTTTTTACCCCCACAGTAGTCAGTTTTCTGGGTAGATCAGTGCAATTCAAAGAATTGCATGTGGGGCAAGTGTGTTTTATGTTTGCACAGAAACTCTCTTGACTGATCAGTTAGATTGGGGTGACAATTTAAGTGTGTTACAGTTTGTTTTTTTTCCTGAGGAAAGGCTGAAAAACCTCAATATAGTTGTACTTTTTATTTTAGTTTTATCAAATGGTGAATTTAGGGAAAATCTCTTGAGTATGTTTTATTATGCTGTCATGGAAAGCTAGTGCATTTTTTCTTTATTGCTAACATTTGTTGGGCGATGACAGGTTATCAAACAGTACAGAGCTGTTTAACACCTTGGAAGAAGACAATAAAGAAACTGGTGACACTTGCTTAACAAGAAGCACAGTATGTTTTGGGAAATCTGTCAGTGAGAAGACAGGCCTGTAAAGATGTCAGGCCTATTTTGACCTTTCCTCCCCTTGTTTGTATTCTGCTGTTGCAGCTTTGCAAATGACTCCACATTTGGTACTTGAATTGAAAGTAGGCATCACATAGCAAGGAAAGGACATGGATAAGTTTCAGAAATATATTGTGAAATGGAAAAAAAGGATACTCAGAAAATGATTGTGCATTTTGTTCATGGCTCCGTAATGGCTCCACTATTAAAGGAAATTTTTTAATTGAAATTTAAATGCATTTGGGGTGGTCTGTCAAAGTGGTAGATGTTGCATTAGATCCAACTACTACTGAAGCATGGTACTGTGTGCCTACAGTAATCTGAGCTCCTCTGTAATGATGTATGACATTCACTTTGCATCCTCAGTGCTATATTTTATCCAGCATTTGGATAGCATGATATTTTGACCTTGTCTGATTGGTGATCTCATTTGCTGTGAATGTTGCAAGAACAGTAAACAAAGCCTGGAAGAATTGTCAAGCTGACAAGTTGTATTGCTCTGTATCTTTTCAAGACAAAGCCACAGAAATTTATGTGTCTTGACATCTTTGTCTCTTATGTTAAGAAAGCTTTAACTAACTTCTCCTTGGTTCTACAGTACACCATCTAAAAATGCCACATCTTATATATGTTTTTTTCTCTTTGCTCAGAGAGATGGAATAAGTTAGGAAAAAAACAGCAGCAGCTAAATTGTGGAAGGAATTCCAAGACTAACAAGAGTGCCTCGTAAGAGGAGTATGTGAAACATTTAAATGACACTTCTGTATTCAAATTTTTAAATAGCTACGTGTAAATATGCTTTACAAGTATGTTGAGTAGAAGAGTAGTTTTTTGCATGAATCCCACAGCCATTTACAAATGTCAGTGATTGGAGGAATGCTGAAATGGTTTTGTTTTATTGTGTTTTCCTTTCACCTTCCTCTCTCACTCCCTCAGGAAACCTATAAAAGGGAAATATTCTACTCTGTTGAAATCATATGGGGATTTTGCATCTGGAAAATTTGAACCCAAATGTGTATATAACTTATTTTCAGTTGAAAATAGAGCTTGTTTTATTTGCATTATCTAAATTCTGTGTTGGAAAGATAAATTATTGGATCTAGAATTACATCTGGATAATGCAGTTGAACTTTTAATTGCTTTAACTGGCTTTCATAACTATTTTTGCTTCTAATGGAAAGTTGCTATTGACAATACAAATCTTCAGCAGGTATTTATAAACAATGAGAACTTCAAAAGTGAGGGAAGTATATGGCTATGTGGCAGTCTCAATAGAAAGTGGGATTACAGCACTTCTACTGGGATTTGGGTGTAAGGTCTCTAATTTATTTATAACAAAGTTAAATCATCTTCTAGTTGAGCAGTTAAATACTGAGGACATCTCTTTTTGGAGTCGTCTTATGCTTCAGCCAATTGTCGGAAGATAAGCTTCTGTACCCATCCCTCCCGGCACTTTCAAAGCGCAGTGGAGCTTATTATAAATGAATGACTCATACACAGGGTGGAACAAATGCACCATTGGTAGCCTACAGAGATAATAACACTGACCTCCGGTCATTTTACAAGGGAACTCTCTCGTGTAGGTCGACTTCCCACTGCTTTAAACCCAACCTAAATAGACTATTCACCGGCAGCTGGATTGACAGATTAGAGATTTATATGCACAAGTGTAGGCATTAGCAGCATGGTCTCTGCACATCGGGACATGAGAAGTAGTTGAAATATCTGACCACTAAAGGCAGAGGGACATTTTTTCTGTAAAGAAGCAGGTTTGTAAACTTTCTTCAGGCTTAGTGAAATGTGGGCAGTAGGGCAGTCATAAAAGTCCAAGCTTGCAGTCTCTGTTTATGCAGGACTTCCAATAGTATGAAATTGTTTGGAAATAAGGGTTATGATAGTGCTGCCACTCCACAGGGAACACTGAAGTAGGTGAAAAGAAGACAGGATTTTAGATTCTAAATCAAAATACGCTCTATTTGCTTTCTCCTCTTCTATACATATGTATACATAAAGTGAACAAGCAGAAATAATTTTGTGAAAGTATGACGTTGAACATTTGTCAAATTATACCAGTTTTAGGAGGAGCTTGTGGTACTGAATTTCAGCTTGAGAATACAAATGTGATAATTTGTACTAACTCCAGCTTTTATACAAGGTATGATATAAGCATGTCAAATATCTTCATCTTTCAACTGTATTAATGCTTATGAAATGCAATTTGTCAGTAGAACTCATCTACCCCGTGTGTACTAGAAATTCAATGTGTGCCTTTCTGCAGAAGGAGATGTGTTCTATTGCCTGATCTTAACAAAAGCTTATATTGAAAGGAATGATTTCAAAGCAAATGACAAATTACTGAAAAGACATTTTAATTGTACAATAGCATGCTCCCACAAAGAAAAACAAGGGGTGAGGGGGACACAACTCTGCTCCCCTCCAACATTCCCTAACACTAATTTAAGAAAAACACATTAAGATACAATTTTCAGTGGATTTATTCTTTTCATTTCTTTAAAAGGATCAGAAGCCTAATAAGTTTTTTTTTTTGGCTTGGGCCCTTCAGTAGAGAACATTAGGACATGCAATTGGATCACCCCAAAAAAGGTTGTTTTTAAAAATTATTGTTCTTGTTATATTCTGTTTGCAGAACATGTGGCAAATACATTAATGACACTTGATTTATAGAGACAGAAATTATAAAAATGTGTCAGAAATCTGTTTGAAAGAAAATTGTGAAACAAACAAGAGTTTCAGTCCAAGTGTAGATAAACCAGTCTGACCCCCTTTGTCAGTCTTTATGTGGAATATCAGAATTTTCAGATATTCCTAGATCTGATAATGTAACTTAAGGAAAAAATATAATAATTTGATATGTTTTCAATATGCTAATTATCTAAATCTGTTTTGATGCCATAGTTCCTGACTTTTATTGAAAGCAGTGAAACTTTCACTGCTTTCTTCACAAGTTTGTATGCTCTGAACTTGTTCATTTAATGCCTGAGATTTGTAATGCAGTATGCAGATTGTCAGTGCAGTATATATGTATCTATATATTTAATTGAAAACAAGTAATTTGTATTCTCACTGAAGCAAGTGAAATGATATTGGCAGTGACATCCAGTTACCTGGCCCAGGAGGTTTTTCTTGAGACCTGAATCCAGAGGGCTTTACTTGATCACACTTCCCAGTGAACAAATCTAGTATACAGCAATTTCCTGAGTCTTTCCTTACTTTGTATCCTGGTAAAATTTTGGTGAAACTGAGTAACTTCAGTCATACAAAGTCTTCCTTTAGCAATTAATTCCTTCAAATTGAATATTTTGCAAGTGGGCTTCAAACCTGCAGTTTTTCTATTTGGAAGTTGCTGCCAACAGCTGGGATAATACATACATATTCATTCTTTGTGACTGGTTTATGGTGGATGTTTTTACTAAATACCAGGTTTTATACAGAATTCATATTTCAAATCTAGTCATCTTGTCCCATATATGAGCTTTTAAAAAATAACGTTGTAACTGGTTTCTGGGAGATAGAACATTTTCCCTTGTTTCTCTGCTGTGTTATCTGTGTGAACAAACATCTACCTAAGCAGAAATGCACAATTCTCAAAGATGCTAGTCTCTTCTACTTTCTAATTTCCACTTGCTTAAATTCTAATTTTAAAGGGCTGTGTGTTTAGAGAATCTTTTGATTCTTCAAGTGTGTGGACTAGTCTTAACCTTTGTCATGACTTTGCTAGCATTTATATGCATGTGCCTTTGATCATTAGGGTTGCTATGAAAAGGAAGAAGCACAAACATTTGGCATTTTCTCCTTGCAGTTGTCCTACACATCACCTAATCTTTCAGCTTCCATCCCGTAGTGTCACTTCCCTGAAAAAATGTAACTGCCTTTCCCTGAGTCCAGTATTTCATTCAGATAAGTAGAGGCATCCTTTTCTCCCCAGAAGGAAAGAATCTTTGTTTGAAAACTGTGAGTTTTGAGGTGATTCTAAGTGCAGATTTAATTTTTTCTGTCTGTATCTGTTCTTATTTTTGCTGCTTCACAAAATGTTGCTTTTATACTAGGGGGAGCGATAGCATATGGCACACTGAGAAAATTGTGGCTTTATGCAGTTGTTGAAATTTGTTTGGGACTTCTGCCTCTCTTTGAGCTTCTGAAATGGGTGAAATGAACTGCTTGTCTTGGTAAATACATTAGTTCCTGTGAGTGTTTTGGCTGCTTGTTTCTTTAACATTACACAATATTTTAAAACACTATTTTTTTGCTTGCAATCTGATTGGCAAGTCACCCTGATTTTCATTTTTCATTTTTGATTTAGAATATATGTTTTTATAAAGCATGCCCAGTCAAGTATATATTCAAAATGGCCATATTTGCTCTTGAATGTAACAGGCTTCCAAAATAATGGCAACCATCAAGATATTCTGAGAGAAAACATTTTTAAAAAGAGACTGTGCAGTGAGAGGTTGCAGTGCAAAGCTAGAAATCTGTTAAATTTGTGATCATCCATTATAGATTTCTCCACTTGGGCCCCGGTTTAGAGATACTTGTACATGCTTTCTCTACTGTGTTTTTCAGGTAAAAATCTAGTCCCCAAGGAAGTCAGTGTAATTTTCTCGGAAAGTGCCCGTGGTAACAGCACTGAAGTTCATTGCAGATAGTGCAGCTCTGAAGCTAAACAGTGGTGCTCTACTTGGAGTAGTTCTTGCTACGTCAGGATTTGCTTTTTCTTGTTGATGCAGAAATACTTACAGAGGATTGCTGCCTAAGCTCCTAGAGCCAATAGAGTGCTATTTGCAGGAATATCTAGATAAAATGTCTGTACATGTATAAGCTCTATCTTACTGAAGAATACTAAACTTGTTTTTGGTATTTATAAAGTAGGCTAAATATGGCTATATAATGTCTATAACATTATGTTAATGACTGATATATCTAGTTAGTCAGAATTACAATAAAAAAATTACTAAATGCCTAATGTTTATTTATTTATCTTTTTGTCCAGTAGCTAATTCATGTCTAAAATTGCATCTTCAAGTAGTGCCTGTTCCAGGCATACCCACACAGAAGCATTCCCACATTATGGGCTTGGCCAACCCTTAAAACACAGCAGTTTGATGGCTTTTTATGGCAGTATCATTTAATTTATCTCTAGTGTTACTTTTGTTCTAGTGCTTCTGTTCTATGATGAAACATAGGACATAGAAACTCTGTGAAGACTGTGCATATCTGTAATTGTAGTTACCTTTTTATGTATAGTGCTGTAGTCTTTTGTTGAATAATTTTAATTTATTTGTGTGGGAAACAAGGAAATTATTTCTTATGGAGCTTTTGTGAGTGAAGCAATATAGGGTCTTAATATAGTTGAAGAATAAGCCTTCTCTGTAGTATAAAATTGTATACAATAGCAACACTCTTTTCTTTCTATATTGAAGAACTTGCTTTAGTGAACTCTGCTTTGAGCAGAGGGAGTTGGACTAGATGCTCTCCAGAGGTTATTTCCAGCTTTAACTATTCCATGATACAGATAGAGGTATCATCTTGAAGTACTATACAAATTAAGAAACAGACCCTCTGTTTATAATATGTGCTTATTTGGACAACGCATTTCTTACCAGCCAAATTAGGGGATTTAAGATGAAAAATTGAATAGAGGAGATATGAAACGTGAAACACAAAAGGAGGAGTAGGCAGATACACTTCATTATCCAACATAAAAATGTCTGTTTCCTTTGAAATGCAGATTTTGTTTAAAAGAGGAAAAATAAGAGAAGCTGCATTTAATTCATATTCAAGTTGATATGAATATTTTAATGGAATGGATAAAACACCTTGGAGGGGGGGATGTGCTAATTTTAGGTTTGCAAAGGCTGTTTTTTGAGCTGCAAGAAAGTATCATTTAATTTTTAACAGTCTGCATCACTAAGGAGTATTGCAGGTAGGACTGATAGTTGTTGGTCTCTTTATAATTGCAGGTGACTTTGTTTACAAGGGGGCACTGCTTGCACTTTTTGAATTCACAGTTGTAAGTGGAATACAAAAAAGAATATAAATTACTCTCAACTGACTTGTGATATGACAATATTGTTATTACATTGAGTTATACCAGTGTTAATTTGCACACTAGCTATCCTGCTAAAAGCTGTCCTTGTTTTTTTTATATTTACACTCACACTTACTGCTTGTGAGAGGCTACCTTAAGTCCATGGATGAGAAGTAAATAAATTACTTTTTCTCCTCTCCTTTGGAACTTGTAATTTACCTTCAACCTGTGCTCATAGCATTATTCTAGTTCAGTTGGCTGGGCTTTCTCACAGTGACCATGAACTTAGCAATTGTTCAGAGCTCAGGTTAGTGCAGTGCTACCCAGGTAAATTTTCCTCCTAGCACAATGCATATCTTTCCTTCAAGCTGGACTACAGATTCTGGTTTGTGCTTTCTGGGATTCTTGCAGTACCACTGAAGAGGTTATTGTCCCCTAGCTGTTTATAATTTCTGCCCCCTCTCCACTATCCCCATGATTACTGCTTCTCCACTCTGCTGCTCCCGTGAACACATCCTAACGTGTTTCAGTCAAAAGAAATTAATCCGGACAAATTTACAATTTTTGATAAGCAGCCTAATTTTGGCTGGAAAAAGTCAAAAGACCCACCTGCCTGAGGAAATCTCAGGGTACAGTATTCTGTTCTGCAAAGAGCACAGCAGAAGGCAGATATGGGATATGGGGACCACCACAGCAAAATCTGGCAAGTCCTCTCCTCTCCTCTCCTCTCCTCTCCTCTCCTCTCCTCTCCTCTCCTCTCCTCTCCTCTCCTCTCCTCTCCTC
>JAOTQP010000001.1:20761107-20859091 GCA_026413545.1 Cichladusa arquata
CCTCCCTCTCCCCTCCCTCTCCCCTCCCTCTCCTCTCCCTCTCCTCTCCGTATTCTATAAATCAGCAATGAGGGACAGGAAAGAAAGGAGTATACAACACACTAACAGAATAGCGGCCAAGGGCAACTGTGGTAGAAGAGAGGCTTGATTTCTTGTCAAATGTTAGTCCTAGTTTTATATTGCTTTTTGCTTTTTCCCAAGCAAAAATAAGACAGGAAAGTTATTTTTAGGCTACACATGCAGGCTTGTAGGCTGCTGGTCACTAGTGTCTTCTTGGATAATACCACTGAATTCTATGACGTTATCCATGGCATCTGCTCTAGTACAAGGAAGAAAGAAAGAGTAGCAAATAACACAACAATGAAAAGGACTCATTATACTCTCTACCAAGAAAATCATGAATCTTTTTCACAGTTTCTTCTAATTACATCTATGTTTTATTAGCCCATTTTATTGTGCTAAGTAGAAAAAGGATTACACTATGGTAGTGTAAATAGCTTTCCCAAATTGGAAGCTTTACTGGCATATTATGGACTATTCAATGTGTTATAATGTATGTTCCTTGTGGCTGGATTTGCATTTGGATTAATTCTGGAGTTTTATCCTTCTTTTGGATGACACCATGATAAACTGATAGGAGTGAAAAAATTCTGCCATAGTTTGTTTTTCTATTTCCAACACTTCAGCTAGATAGATAAAGAGCTTAATTCTCCTTACATATCATCAACTGCTCTAATAGATTGCTTTAAATTAATGTGCTCTTAATGATACTTGATAACTTAATTTCAATTTAAGATATATACTGGTCTGTCATGAACACTTGCTGTATTGATTGTAGTAAACTCTTACATGGCTGGCAATAGACAGTGAACTTCTTGCAGTTTAAGGGTGTAATGTTTTTTGATAACAGTTGGAGCAAGAAACTGACTAGTAGATTGATGGCCTACATAGTATTTTTCCTACTTGCATATCTATATAAGTCCTTGCTGTCCTAAAGCAGTCTCATGCTGCTGTGTAAACCATCTCAGTCTTTTTAGTGATGGTGGTTGATGATGGAGATGTAAAGTGTTATGAAAGTACAGTGTTTGTTTCCCATATTATGACCCAGAATGTAAAAGATACAGTAATCTGGTTCATAGGAAATCAAATGTTTTACTTCTATTCCCAGTGAAACTAAGACTTCTATTCCGTTTTATGTTGCTCTTCTGTATTTTTTTTAGCTTTGGTAAAAAACTTTCATTTTCGTATTTAAATTGGCTGTGAGAGACTAAGGAGCTATAGAGTGAATCTGAGACAAATTGAATTTAGAATTCAGATTGAATAATTTAATGTATGTCAGCTGAGTGTGGGAAACAATTGACAATCAAACTTTTTTGAATATGCAAGATGGGGGGGATGAAGGAAGCATTTGGATAAGCCCATAACGATCATACTTCTAATTTTCTTTGAAAGAAAAACAGGTCTAGCCTGGCTGGATATTATTTAAGCTGTCAGTTGTTCTCATGTGTCTTGCAGTTATGATGAGGAAAGAATTGACATCAGAAACCATCTGTAGCAGCTCTTTTGCTTTTGGAGTTAGCATAGAAGGGTGGTTACATAGTGAAATAATCGACAAAGTTGTCTGCCAAGTCTTTGATCTGTGGATCTTGCTTTTTCCTTGATGGCATGTCTCCTACAATTATGACAATATGCAAAACATATTGTATGACTCAGAAAATAAGAAGTGAAGTTAATATATTGTTTCAGTCTCAGAGTATTTTTACTAAAATTGACTTGAAAATTTCTTTACATGATTTTCCATTTTTTTTTTCACTCAACAGACAGAATTCACACAGCTTCGGTTTGCCTGTTATACAATATGCGTAACAAAAGTATACAGTATGACAAATACGAAATAAAAATACAGATGAAACTTGTGTGCGTTGTGATGCGCAAAAAACGATGTAGCTGTGGGAAAGTGACACCTTCGAGCTTTCAGGGAGAAATTCTTGCTGTGTCCTAAATCCCAGACTAGGACATTGCATTAATTCATTCTCATGGCTGAGATAATACTTGAATCTGTTTCAATGTGAATGGGAACTTATTTGAAGCACTTCTACCCTTCAGAGCAAAATATTTCATCTGGGAATGGCACAGAACAGCAGAGTCTTCTGGAGTATTGCTCCCCATGTGGAGTCAGCACTCTTCTCTGAGAATAGTCTTGTGGTAGACACACACAGGCAGGTCTGTATCTAGGCAAACATTTCCTTCTTCCAGGATGGTTCTGTTGCCCTATGGTGTCGGATTCCTTGCATCCAACAGCCAGATACAGTTGGAGATGTGTGTGCAGGAATGTTGGGTGAGGGCACCAAGCTAGAGGGGCAGGCTTGAGGAAAAGAGGGAGGGAGAGAGGACTTAAGGTGAAGGCCAAACTGGTGGGCATCTCTTCTGTCACAGGAGCTTGACAGGTCTATTGTTTCACTCTTCTTCAGTGCAAATCAAGAGAAGTCATCTATTGCCCAAATTATAAGCAGACTCCATAGGGGAAATCCCATTTTAAATTCTTTGGGAGCTATTTCAGGAGCTTCTTCAACGCTTCTATAAAGTGTGGTGCAGTGTAGAAATACTAATACCATATATTGCTTCCATCATATAATCTCTACTTATTTTAGACTTTCAAAGGCAACCAAACATGGGAAAATGTAAACTTCTGTGTATGTGCTTTTCTATTTTTGTAATAAGAAAGTCCTGTTAAGTTTTTAAAAATCTCATTGCTTGCTATATACCATAAATCCTCATAAAAATGTAATTGCATGTAATTTATGCACATTCGGTACTAGTCACAGCTTAACTATATAATTAATCAGTGTATCAACCTAAATTTTTTCTGCATCTGTTGTTGGAGTAAGCATATTGCAGAAGCTATACTTATAATCTGTACATATGTACAGACAAACATTTTGAAGAGGAGGCTGGTATGTTTCAAATTTACATAAGATTATTTTTCTCAATATATTTCCTGTTTATTAAACCATAATGACATTACATCATTTGGAGTCAAAGTAAGGAACTGTTGTAAATATAGATTAAGATTTCATCAGATATTATCAATAAACCTAGTTTAAATTGAATGTCTGGGACTATTTCCAACTTTTATCAAATCATAAACCCATTTTATAGTATTTCAGAGGAAAATAACAGGAAACAAGAAAATGTAAACTCATAAGTTTAGTTTTCAACAGGTCTTGGAATTTTTAAGTGCCAAAGATGTTTTGTATGCTCAGAATCCATTGACCAAAATCCTTTTTGAATTACAAATTATTTTCAGCTTGAAAGCCTGTTGTTAGGGAAATGCAGCCTGTGAATGCTAATTTGGATCTACTTTAGTAATTAAGAACTGTAGTTTGAGCTGGACACATTTTCTGTGAACAGTTCTTTATTATAAATGCGTGAATGCAACACCTTGAAGTTACACTAATGAAGTTACTATAAGTTTAACAGACAACGTTAGTAATTAAACACGATGTTTAAACACAAAACTATATTTTTGAAACTGGTAAAAAGGTCTAGAAACTGATGCAGTTGAAAAGTTGTTAAAATTTGTGTGTTTTGTATTGTTAAGAAGCTCCAGCAGACAAAGTTCACTATTAAATCCTGTGCAATAATTTAGGTACTCATTGAAAGGGATAGACAAGAGCTACGAAGACATGAGATAAAAAAATCACCACTTTATACCCATTTTTTCAATAAAATGTAAACATTTGCATACATTTTTTAAATTACTTTAAAATTGCAGAAGTCTAGTAAACAAACTTTTAAATGTTAAATATTTTGACATTTTGCTGAAAATGTGCTCATTTGTGGAAAAGAGATCTACTAATCCTCAGTGATAAAATGTAAAACTGATTGCACTGGAAAGAAATGGTAGGACAGAGTTGCAACTTTTCTTTAAAGGGTGAGCTGTTTCACACCTCGAACAAAAAAATGCATAAAGAGAGTTGGACGCTGTAAAACTTTTACTTTAGAAGCTGTTGAGGAAAAAATGCAAACCTGGATAAGTATTTACAAAAAATTAATTCATTCAAACAACAGAGATTGTAAATGAATGGGGGAAAAAGACCTTTTGTGATTAACAGTCTCAGTTTTCAACTATCTATTATCATAATGTGTTATGATATGATCAGGAGTTATCTTTCAAGACTCAATTAAAGCAATTATAGCTGTATTGAAAGCCTGCTGAAGTAAGTGCAGATATCATTGATGTCAGTTAACTTTGATTCTAAGCCTTATTGGCTACTTGTGATTATTTTTTTCAGTTTTAAAAATCTTATTTCTAATGATAGAGTTTTCAGAATGCAATTCCTTGCCCTTCCTCTGATTGTTTTTCATTTGGCCAGTAGTATATCTCAATTTCTTCCATTTTAAGCTTTTCAATGTTTGATAAAGATCTATTCATTTATGTTTTTGCTATCTACTGAAATATCAGTTCTAGGAAAGATAGGTATTTTTGTCTCTCCTTCAGCCTGGATTCTTCATATTACTGAGAAGCACTTGAGAAACTCCTGAGCTTCTTTTAAAGAATGTTTCTGAGAACAGTTGCATATGCACAAAACTCTTGTGAAGATGCAGAGCAAAGAGTGTAGTTGGCAGGGAGGCTGAGATATTGTAGAATGGTAAAAGGCAAGGACAGTTCACAGCTTGGCTGAGACTTGGAAATTCTTGATACAGACCATGGAGGCCAGAACTGAAACCTGGTAGATTCTCCAATTCCCATAACTTCTTGCTTTGAGAGGGTGCATGTGAGACTAGAATAAAAAGCTTGACTTTGCTCCTCAGTATGTGTGTCAGTTTAAAAATAAAGGAAGAAGTTGAGATATATGCAATATATTATTGCAAACACTGTTGTCCAACCTTAAAGTCTATAAGCTTTTTGCCTGAATTAGTAGCAGATTAAACAGTATAAAAGTGTTTTCATGAACAAATTTTATTTTCTGTGTGAAAATTTGTTTATTGGACCAGTCAAAAGCAGCATGGTGACATTAGTGTTTCTTTGTGAGTGAATTTTCTAACTCTCAGATTGCTCAAATTTATGTGTCTGTGTTTGAGAACGAGCAAAAGTAGGGCAAATCATACTTTATTATTTTAGAATGCAGTACTCCTTTCAGGATTATGGCAGCAGTTCACATCTTCTAAATGCAGGGGGAAAAAGCATTAGTGCTTCATTTTTTATTTATTTAATGGTCGCTTTAAAATCTCAAATTATTTTTCAGTTTAGTAAAAGGATGAGGAAAAAAGAAAATTTTCAAGACAGAATTCGTTTTGGGGTTGGCTGTCCATAAGGCTGTTTTCTGTATCAGTTGATGTGTGGAGGGAAAGTCTTCCCTCTCCTCAGCTCCTGGTCCCATCCCAGTGCTCTGTTGACTTGGCAGTGAGCAAGGTGGTCAGCTCACACCTCTGGCTGGAGGCTGCTTGGGGTAGAGGACATGAGCAGATGGAGGCTTGTCAGCACTGCCAGCCTAAAGGTGTGGTTACTTTTTAAACTGAGGTACTAGAGAACAAACACAATGGGTGGTCCAGACAGAGCAGGAGGACGGAAGCAGAGCTTCTGCCCACAGTTGATTTGGTTTATGCTGCTCTTGGAGCCACACCTGCTCATCTCTGCCAACTGCTTGCTCACTCTCTTTATAAAGGACAATGGGACTGGAGTCTCCTCTCACTTGCAGTGCTTAACAACTAGGGGTGAGAATGCAGTTTCTGGACTTCATCTTGACTAATACTTTTGTATGCCTCTCACTTAACCTTCGCTGATTGCGTTGTAAAGACACCATCTCATTCCCAAACTGAACTGAATGAGTTGGAAAACACTATTGTTCTGTTTTCATATCGCTTGATTTGCACTTGGTTGGAATGGCTCTCCAAGAAATAAGGCACTGGAAGGTAAAGCCCACTACAGATCTTGTACTGTGCATGATCTGCATGAAGTTGAATAAAACTTTAGTAAGGCATTATCATAATTTGGAGGCGGTGGTGGTGATGATGGTGGTGGTGTGTGGAACTAAACAAAAAGCACTGAAAAGCTTTAGCATACACACACTCTCAAACATATTTATGTATAGGGAGAGGATAGTAAGTATTCTGGACTGATGATGTGTTCCTTGTGTAGACTTGAAAAGTACATTCCACTGTTTAGTCTGCTTCTGCTTTCGTATGTTTTTCAAGACACACTTTCAAACATGAAATGTCCCTATCTTCTATAGTATGTATTCTGTTATATTAGTCAAAGTGATCCTTTTCTGCTTATTTTTTTTTAAAGAAATCTTACTGTAAGGTAGTTGTCATTTATAAAAAAAAAAAAAAACAAAAAACAGTAAAATGCTGTGATGGGGGAAATAGCTTTTGGACACTCATATAGGAAATATAATGATTGATTGTCCTTGGGAATCACTGGAGCAGTTGAGTTATTAATATGGCACATAACAAACTTCAGAGTATTTTTTTCTTCTGAGATATTACATGGAAGCTTGCAGAGTAAATGAAATTTAGTTCTGCTACTACAGTGGGAAGGGGAAAAATCTGCCAAAACTATCCATGAAGAAAATAAAATAAAGCTTTTAAAAGAAAGCTTGTAGTATTTGCAGTGCAGTCAGTTACTTGAGAACAGTTAGTGCTAATAAATTAGTTTAAAATGCATTACTGATGAGGCTATTATGTTTTTTCTCTTCAGCTTCTTGGACTGGATTTGTGCCTGAAGAGATATGGTGACATTTTTAAAGAACAGAGCTATAATGGTTTTTGGCTAGAAGTATTCTTCTACTTTAAAAAAATACTTTAATGACCTTAACACCGTACCTTTGTCATACTGTTGTCAGGTCAAGGAGAGGAGACAAATACAAAATTTTATCAGCAGCGGGTTTGGCAGTATAGAGCTTTTCAGTACTCCTCCATCAAAGTACTTACAGGGATGTAATTACAATGGCATAAAAGGGCTTTTACTGGCACAGACTGTTTCAACTTAACTGTAATAGGCTCTGTCTTTAAGAGCACGTTTTATGGTATTGTAAGATTCATCTAGATTAGAATGACTTTGTATGTATCATGTGCCTTAGTAACCAAAATAAAGCCTGAGATATACTCAATAAGTTTAGATTTTCTAACACAGATGAAGTCCATCTTTGCCTAAAGTGATGCTCCCTTGCTGGAACAGCTCTTATGTTGAAAATACCTTGATGTATTCTTTTGTCTTTGTTGGTCATCTTCAGGCTTGGAAGGGACTGCAGTAGTTACACTGAGGAAGAAAATGCATGAAAGAAGTAAATGTACTGTAATGCCCACAATTTAGAAGAATAGAATCTTTAAGCTACTTTTTTTATTTTCTGAAGGAAAATTATATTCATAGAATAAAGTGAAAAAAGACATTTTTTGAAGTCAGCATTTTAAAAATTCAGGTATAGATTAGTCTAAGAGGTTAAAATTAAAAAGAGACGAATGTATTTGGACAATGAGCTGTGACAGCTGTTGCTGCTCTTGCCTTTTGTAAGAATATGACTAGAAAGATTGTTTATGTAAGTGGCTTGGCCTAAATGTTGTTTCAGAATTTGTGCCAAATACATAAATTATTCTTAAGATACTTTGAGCCAAAATCTGTCTCCTTGATTGCCTAGGTGGCTTCTACTAATTTTAATGAAGATTGCATGTTTTAATTGAAGCACAAATTGGATCTCTGATACTGAGGTTGTTTTTATATGAATATGTAAGCAGTTTTAGGATACTTGAAGAGCACATTTGCCAGATGCATGCAAACTTTTATTGCGTTCCATTAGGCAATTGTAAAATGCAGAACAGAGGGATTATATTTCTTCAGTCAGGCATTATTCAGATGTTTCTAGTTGTCAAATTCTGAAATCTACTTCATTCTCATGTATCTAAAACCTCTAGTCAAAACTTTTTGAGCCATTTCCTGAAAAGGGTAGCTTTTTCCTGATTTGATTTGCAACAATGGCATTTGCAGTAAAGACTGTATATCTATTTTATGTTACAAGTAATCCTGTAAACATTTTCAGTGTACTAGTTTCAGTTTTGTCTCTAGGCAGTGACAGTTTTTCATGATGGTAATGGTAAAATAGGAAACTTTTATCTAATTGCCTTGTGTAGGTTAGTGAAAATAGAGAATTAGTTTTTATTATACATTATCAATTGATGCATTTATTCAGACAAATATTGGATGGTTGCCCTGAGGTGCTTATATATTAACCTCAAGCAATTTGCCCAAAGAAGTACAGTGAAAAAATACAAAAAGACAAGGACAATTTGCTTGAATTAATGAGAACTAGTGTCTTGATGGTTCCATATATAGAACATATTTGAACATATTTGAAATGTTACAGCAATATAAAATTATAGAAATTAAAGTTGGGTTGGGGGAATAAATATGAGTAAAATCATGTGACTGGTGTTGGAACAGATTATATTTTGTCTTGTACAGCTTTCTCTTCCTGAGAAGTTTTCTATCTAATTCTCTAAGTGTTCTTATATTTAAGAAACAGAATACAGCTACCAAATTATAAATGTCTGCCTGAAATAGTTGTTACAGAATTGTTCTGTTTTCAGGAATATTCTGGAATATTACAGTTGCTGGGTAAGAAGTGTAATTCCACCATGCCCATCGAATTAACAATACTTCGACCACTGATAGGATTTGAGATTCAGACACCTGAATTTTGAATTCTGTACAGTTACTATGTGATGGAAATACCCAGCCTGTTGTCAAAAGGGGTCAGGTTAGTAACCTCCAGAGAGATAATTTTCCTGCCCTGTAGGAAACAGCAGGATGCCATCCACTGTGTGGTTCTTCATATGCCATTGACTGAATTGATGAGATCTCCACCAGCTAATGACAGGTTCAGTCCCTGTCTCCCCTTTCCTGCAGCTTACATATCTGAGACTGAATCCTGCAGAAGGGCCATATTGTTTTTTACAAATGAACACCTGGTTCCATTGGAGCTTCTTTAGAGTTTTGGAGGCATCCATGTATAGCTGGCAGGTGTGAGATACTGAAGAAAAAGTGTTTGACTTTCAGGAGAAGCAGCTGAAAGCTAGTTGCCATTATATTGGATATAGGTATCTGTGGATGGGCAGTGGACCTTGGTACTTTCTTTCCTGTTGTTTGGTTTTAAAAGGAGTATTTAACTAATAAAAGAAAATCCCTAGAAGATTTAATTAAAAGAGCTATAGAGAAAATAAAGCAATTAGAAAATAAAAATTGTGGTAATATCCTGAGTGAAAAGCTGCAGTATTTGCTTACACATTAATTTACCCTCAAGGATGTGCTGCAGTCCTTACAGATGACTTCACACAGAAAGGTTTTCAGGACTGTTTTTTTGCTTTCCACCCCCTTTTCTATTTCCCACATCCATTGTGCCATTGTTTGCTTTCTTCCAATTGCAGGGAGTCCTCCGACCTGCCATCTTATCACTCCTGCCCAATCTAACCATGTTTTTATTGAGATATGTGGTAAAAAATATCATCCAGTTAGAGCTGCTGCAACTGCAGAGCTCTCAAGTAAAGATTTTCCAGGATTGTCAAGTTTTGCAGTTTACAATGACTGTAACTACAGACCAGCTCACAGCGACGTGCTTTCTATACAATTGAGCATTCTGGTACTCTTATCTAGACATGCCTTACTGTGAGATTTAGGATGCCTCTGAGCAATCAGAGGGAGTCAGTTCCTGAGATTGGTGAGCTCTTGCAATCTGTGCTGATTTAATCTGGAATTATGACTTCTGGTTCAGACCCTTTGGCTGTAGTTCATTAACTAGTGTGCCTTTGCTTGCATATATTTGCATAAAAAGGCATGCTATCCATTTTGTCTGTCAGCATAATGCTATGCTATGTGCTGGTTTCGAGACAGTTGTTCTCTGTGGGCTTAATGCCAACTTGCTTCCATAATCTTACTGTCTGATTCCTCTGAGAACTTGCTCAAGAATCCTGTTAAGATGAATGGCAGAAAACTAGGTGAAGCATTACACATCCCAAATGTCCACTTAACATTTTTTTGCTGTGCTACATCATCACCTTTATCACAATTATATTCCATCTCAAAGAGTCATAGAATCATTTAGATTGGAAAGATCATCAAGTTCAAGTGTTAAAGACCATTTCATCATCTTTACATCTGCATAATGTGATAGCTTACTTTAGGATGGCTGGAAGTATATTACTCTCAGTCTTTGCCTTTATGTATTGCAGTTCATGACAGGAAAGATCAGTGTGTTTGAATAACATTTGAAATTGGTGGATAATTAATTAAAACACACAGCTTCCAAGTTAAAGTTTAAAAAATCCCATACCTATTGAGTCACAATTCTAGAGTACTTTTAGGAATGATGTGTGATACGTCTTAAATTTCAAATTTAAGAGAAGCTTTGGAAGAATTTTGCTTGCCCAGTTATCAATCTAAGTTTATACAGTGATGAAATGTAGTGATGCCTGTTTGAGCTGCAGAGGTGAAGTATAACATTCATATGCACTCAAAGCAGAGTGTGCTCCTGTGGTGCAGAATGTGACAGTCTGGACAGGCAAATTGTCTTCTGCCTTGGAAGAAGAAATGGAAGTAGAAATGTCCAGCTGTCTTTCCCAGAGTATTGTCTGGGTAAATATATCCAGCTCAATTCTTCCAGCACAAGGCTGAAGTTTGATTTAACAGTTTATGTTCTATGACAGTTTAATCAGAACTATTTATTTATTAACTCAGCTGCCAGTTTGTCCTGCTTACCTCTCAACACCATAATGTTACTCAGCCTTGGAGGGAAAATCAGATATTAGTTGGTTTTTAGACTGTGGTTTTATGGCTGGCTTAAGCTGTTATAAGTTCAGGCTCTCAGTTAAAGGGATATTTACAGACTCCTCTCTCTTTCCTTTTTGCTCAAGTCCTAGACATCCAATTTTTATGAGTCTACTGAGTGAGCTGAATGGGAAAGTCTGCTTACCTGAAAACTGGTCAATTTTTCATCTAGAATGCCTCTTGTAGCACATTTACATCAAAAGGAGTAGGCTAGTAGGAGCTAGTCTCAGTTCAGGCTTGCCCCTGTTTTAATGGCATTATGGATTTAGATTTGCTTATGCACATCACATAACCATAACCTAAAAACCCATAATAATTAGAGATAAAGAAATTTAGTATGGTAGCCTTCCTTGCTCATGTGTAGCATGCAATGAAAAATAATAGGAGAGAAGGCATTTTTTAATAACTTGAAAATAATTTGAAGCAAAATAGCTATTTTAGGTTAGTTTGTTTAGATTTATTTTTTTTCCCGTCAACTAATATGTGAAACTATCTAACCATGAAATTATTTCCAAGCAGTGTTTATTTTATGAATTATCATGTAAACGAAAATAATTTTAGTAATTTTAATGTTTCATTAGACTGTGGTAAGATATATGAAGAGATTATTGTGAAAGGATTCACATTGTTTCTTCTCAAAAGATTCCATGAATACAATAGGGTTTCTAAACATGGGACAGAAAAACATTCAGTGTATAGTGGGAATATATCTGAAAAAGCCAAAATAAATGTAGAAAAATTGTCAGAATTTCCTGTAACTTTTTACCTTTTTCTTCCTGTTGCACTTGGGATTAATGAAATTATAGTTTCTACTTTTACAGAATTAAGCAATATTTCTATTGCATAAATAGAATGCAATTCTAAAAGTACTTGTAGGAGCACCATATTTGTTTGTTATTGCTGATCATCTTGCTAGCTTACTCTGAAATTTTAAAATATCCAAATTTATTGTCCTTAGATTTTTTTTCCTCCTCTCAGATATTTGTATCATCAGTCTACTTTAGGTCAATAGATTTGCCATTAAAGCAACAAGCATAACTTCTGAGTACAATGAAAACTTTCTAGACGTACTACTATTAGAATGATTGGTCTATCAATGAAGTGGACAAGAGATATATTTAAAACTATTTAGGCCAGGCAGTAGAATGAGTCACACGCTTCAGAGTAGGGGATTAATATTTTTTTTTTCAAGACACCCTCCTTTTTTATTTTTCTGCTCCTTTTCCTCCCCATTTTGCCATAATTGCGTGAAGAGGCACGCACAGATGCCTGCTGCCAGCGTGTGATGCTTAACCTGACCGTCAGAGCAGCCTCACAAAGGAAGCCTTTTCAGGTCCCCCAGTGAAACAACCACTGCATTTTATTGTGGCGTGAAATTAGAAGTGAAAAGCCCTATGGCTCTTGCTGTTTAGTAATGCGGAATATGTCGTTTCTGATGGTGATGGTAGCGCTGGGAGGGAAATGGAAAGCCAGGGGAGAGAAACAAAGTAACGATTTAGACAAAGTGGGCCTCCCTTTTTTTTTTTTTTTTTTGTGGTCTTTGATTGTTCGGTGTTCTATAAAACCATAGAACTGTGGTGGATACAAGCAAAAAGAACATTTAGTTGCGGCTTTCTCATTCAGAAATGTATGTGTGAATCTGCAGGGTGATGTATAAGGCGAGTCATCTGTTATCAGAAGAGTTCACTAGTTTAACTCATTTATAAAATGGCAACAAAAAATTTGACTTTGCTTGTACAGAACAGCGCTGCTCTGACAGACACTTTAAGTTGCACAGCAAGATGGTGTTTATAACAAGACTGTGTGTGGTTTTCTGAAGCTGCCTTGTAGCAGATTGGAAGGGGAAAGTGCCAGCTTGAAGACGCTTTCCCTTGTCTGTTTAAAATTAAAAGAATGATGTTTTCTCAATGGAAATTCTTTACATATATAAACAGTCAAAATATTTATGCTCACTTTTATTTTAGAGGTATTATGTAATCACTAAAGCAAATGGTCCACTATTAGAAAATGAAAAGGCAGTCTATGAGAGAGATGTTCTAGTACATAAGAAAGGCTTCTTTTTAAAGAATCATATAATCATTTATGTTGGAATAGACCTTTAAGGTCATCAAGTACACAGTATAAAGTTATCCATGAGCTGAGCACTATCACTACTGCTGGAAACAACAGGTGAAAGTCCATCCACAGTTCTAATATCTGGAAGGGAAAAGCTGTTACATTTTTGCAGCCTTGTGTTCTTAGCAGTAAATATTACTGTTATTTTTATTCTATCTGCATGGAAGTGGTGGCAGGAAATGGTGGCCTAGAAACAGTAGGGACATAGAGGTGGAAATTTTCTTACTGTGTTGCTTTACTTTTGTTGGAACTTACTGTCTAAGTTCCAGATGCAATCTTGGAGAAGCTTTAAAAGCAGAAGGGAAAAGGTTGACTGATTTATGACAGATTGTTGGAACAATGCAAACATGACAAATCAGTTTATTGGTAAACTGCACTGCAGGACTGCAGCCTGTAGAAAGTTAGGACAGAGAAGCAAAACTGCTAATATTGTTTAATTCAGGGAGCTCATTTCATTGTTCATTAATACAGTAGGTACTGCCAAAGAAGTCTGTATGTAAGCAGTAGCACAGAAAGAAGCAGGAAGGCACTAAGCAATTAAAGCTATTACCACTATCAGAAGGAGTCTATTACAGAGAGCTTCTTAATGTTTTTAAAGTGTATCACCCTTAGTTGGATTTAAAATAATTTATGCACTTTGCTGCAGTATATATTTTGTATGTGCACTTGTGCTCCAGACTTGACTTGCTGCTCCATAGCATTTTGCCAATGCTGTGTCTTATATCTTGACAGGTGAAATTTCAGAATGTGAAGATTTAGATAAGGGCTAGGAAGAGGTTTGAAAAAAAAACCAAAATAATTGGCTCTTGATGCAGCACAGAGAAACAAGGTAACAGAAGGATAGAGAAATGATCTTTGAGGCAATAGTTTGAATAGGGATAATTAGAACAACAGTTTTAAGTCCATAGTAGATTGGTAGATGAAGGAAAGATGTGAAAAAAGAAGAGTGGAAAAGAATATTATCTATCTAGCAAAGAAGTGATGGCAGAACAGCTATGGCCCTGGGAAAGTGTATTTTTTGTATTTGGATCTATTTGTACCTATTATAAGCATTTCAGAAGAACTCCAGTGTGCTGCTTGGGCATATCCCTTCATGGTGAAAGGCTGGCATTTAAGATTTTCTTCTAGAGAAGAACTCATTGCTTATACAAGAGGAAGCAATTTCAACAGGAGAGAGAAGGCTCAATCAAATTCTCTATGTTTAGGAGATTCATCTTGAATGTTGGAGATTTGAGTTCAATTCCATGTTTCAAAATCAGGCAAAATAAGAGCTCAAACTGTTCTTTAGTGACTGTTAAACTTTAGGCTATGAGGCAGAAAACGAGAAGAAAGTATGTGTTGAAAGGAATGTCCCAGTTTCATATGCTGGTACAAAATCCTGTAAACAAATTTTGACAAGAACTGGTCAGGAATGAACTAATGTTTGGGAGCCAATTTTCTGTTGAGATCGATGGCCATGATTTTGACTTGGTAATAAAGAATAGAAGCATGAAAAGAGTCTTAGGATTATTCTGTCCTTTCAAACAAACACTTCTGCTGGCAAAACTTGACATGCCAGACAACTGAGCCATACAGATAGATACCAAGCTGTCAAAGTTGAAAGTTGTTTTCATTCTGAAAGGATTATGGTGAAACTGCTGCATTTCAGCTGAAGTGTGATGATATGACTTCCCTTTTTTTTTTTTTTTTTTTTTTTTTTGGTAATAGTAACTTCCCAAATATTTTCTATCCAAACCGTTTCTTTTTCAACACTTCCAGTGATTCTTGCCTTCAGTACATGTACAACTTTTCTGGCAGCTTTTACTTTCTGTTTAATTTTGGGAATTACCAACAAAGGCTACATGGACTTCCAGAATATTTGACCTGAAGTTCTTGGCAGTGGTCTTGGTCTTTCTGGTGCTGTGATTTTCAGAACAAAGCCTGTAGTGCTACTTTGTATATTTAAAGGTCTGACAGACTTAACTGATATACTGTGACTAGCCCTTTCCCTATCTCTGTTCCAGGAAATACTGGTACTGTTCCTAGTCAGATCCTGTAGGTCATAAGGCTTCCTTTATTTGCTTAGGGTATTGAAGGTATTCAGTAACTCAAATTGCTAACAGTTAATATTGTGGGACTGGCACCCTGATGTTGTGTACTGAAATGAGCTGGGCAATTAAGAAAAGTAAGTGTTTCAAGCTCATGTTTTTGTTTGATAACCAACAATTAGCCCTTCTGAACACTTCCTTTACTCTAAGTCCTAATTTAATACTAGTAAGTTTGCATAATCGTGGAGAGTGGTAATGCCTGTCCATGTGTGTGCTTTCAGTCCCTCCACACCCAAGGAAAATAAATACAAATGCAGCTATTTGCTATAGCAGTTTAAACTATGCTGCTCAACTTTGCACCCAGTTGAGTTTCTCAGAAATGTTCCATTCTGCTCTGAAATAACTGTTTGAATTACCAGACCACTCTCCAAAGTGCTGGTAATAGATAGGAGATAATTACACTGAAACTGCTGTAGTTTGCTTCACTAACTGTGTTTCTAAGCCTTGTAGGAGGCCGAGTGAGCAGAGCTGTACTCAAGGTTTTGACCACATCTCTGCTAAAGCAGCAAAATAGAGCTTCAAAGAAATATGCCAGTGCATTGTACTTCTCTTACTTATATGGATATTATTTTGAACATCTTTTTCCTATGTCCTTCCAAATTTCGTAACTGGAAAATACTGTAGGTATGTTCTGCATGGCTTGGTGAAGTGAAAGTTGTGAGACACTGGCTGTCCCATCTGCAGAAACACTTTCCTGTTTATTGAGAGCACACTTCTTGCATGTGAAAACAAAAGTTAAACTTTTTAATGCTGATTTAGAAATGTAATTTTAAAAGGTATTTCTTATCTAATGTATATATTTCACCTGCAGGTTGTATGTCATCCTCCTTAGATAAGAATTATTAAAAATAAACCTCAGTTGCATAATATGTCTCTGTTATACAGTTTTGTTATTCTTTTCATAAGGGATATATCAAAATCTGCCAAGAAATACAATTCTCATTCCTCTTGACTGAGGTCAGTGATGAATAAGTTATACTCCCTCTTATGTTCTAATGTTGGAACTCAAGACAAAATGCTGTATTCCTACAACCTAACCCTTGGAACTTTTAATGCCAAGTTGCTTTCCATGAGGTCCCATGTGAATTAACCAGTAAAGTCTCTTAGGGTGTCAATCTCAGGTTAATCCCAACCTGCAGGTGCACCCTTGTGTAGTGTGTTACAATATAATGTGATGGTGGCCATGAGGCTGCTGTACCTTGTCTCTATCAGTTCCTAATTGCTACTGTCGGACCTGGAGGTTTGAGCTTCATTGTTTTACCTTACAGTTGATGAGGATTTAGAGTAGTTCAGGTAGCTGTAACTGCACCTCCAGCAGAGACACTATTCCCTCATTTCTGTGCCAGCCATTTTGTTGTTTCCTTGTTCTGAGCAGTAGACTTGTAAAAAAAACAAAGCAATCCCCTAACAATTTAAAACCTGAGACCTGGCTTTCATTCAAAACCAGCTCTACAATTAGCAACTTTCAGACAGTATCAGCTGGGTTCCCAGTGTACATGATAATGTCACAGAATAACCCCAACTGTAACTAATTTAATTAAGACTTGATCCTCGAATACAAAATCACTCCTTTTCACCAAATCATGATGCTCACTGACCTATGGGAGAGAAAACAGGCAACGCAGACAGGGAACCATTCTCTGTCATTTAACCCTTTTGTTTATTCAGTTACGAGGGAAATATATTGCTAATGTAATTCTCATGAGAACCTCTTTAACATAAACAGAGGAGTAACTCCAGGTAGCCACAGAAGATCATGTTTCACAGTTAGGCTTGCAGACTTTGAAAACTATTAGGCTTTCAAAGTTTTGAAGATACATAGACCTCTCCCAGTCTGTATTGTGTAACTGAATTATAGGAATTGGTTGTAGTTTAAGCTGAGCTGACAACTAAGCCCCACACAGCCTCTCAGTCAGTTCTCCCCACGATGAGATGGAGGTAGAGATTCAGAAGAGTAAAAGTGATAAAGTGATGAAGTTTGAGATAAAGACTGTTTTATAAATAAAGTAAAAGTTGTGCATCTGAGCAAAGCAAAACAATGAATTCATTCACTGCTTCCCATGAGCAGACAGGTGTTCAGCCATCTTCAGGAAAGCCAGGCTCCATCACATGTAACAGTGACTTGGGAGGACAAAAGCCATCACTCTGAATGCCCTGCCCTTCCTTCTTCCCCCATCATTATGTGCTCAGCACGATGCCATATGGCATGGGATAGATATCCCTTGGATCAGCTGGCATCAACTGTCCCTGCTGTGTCCCCTCCCAACTCCTGCACCCCCAGCTCTCCCTGGTGGGATGGGGTGAGGAGCAGAAAAGGCCTTGATGCTGTGTGTAAGCACTTGTAAGCACTGCTCAGCAGTAGCAAAAACATCCCTGTGTTATCAACACTGCTTCCAGCACAAATCCAAAGCATATCCCCTGCTAGCTACTGTGAAGAAAATTAACTCTATTCCAGCTTAAACCAGCACAGAGCTAAAATGTCACACTGCGTTCTAGGAAGCTGATGACTAGTGCTCTGATAATTCATTCTGCTAATAGGGAGGAGAGGGAAAAGAAGGAAGCAAGAGTAAAATGGATCAATTTACTTGGCGTAAAATAGATCTCACAAAATGCTCAGAGGCTTCTTGAAGAGCATATATCAACCTACAAGCTAATATGACACCTACTGATTCTGCAGTTGAACCCTTCTCTTTGGGTTCATAAATTTTTTTCAGCCTGAGTAACTGACTGATTTTTTTAGGGCAGCTTTACTTCTAATAGTTTATTTCAAACAAGATAGGTGTGTTCAGTGGGTGCCTGGCCTGATGGGGTGTATGAGCACCTGAAATGGCTCATACCTGAATGCCTGCAATGCCTCATCTGTGGCACTTGGTCACCAGG
This sequence comes from Cichladusa arquata, assembly GCA_026413545.1. Classification (NCBI taxonomy): domain Eukaryota; kingdom Metazoa; phylum Chordata; class Aves; order Passeriformes; family Muscicapidae; genus Cichladusa; species Cichladusa arquata. The sequence goes on from JAOTQP010000001.1 coordinate 20,779,009, forward strand.
AAAGGTGCCCACTAGCTGAGTGCAGTACCATGAGATAGCATGAGCCACTCAGGTGGAGCAGTGCTCAGGTGAAGACCTTGAATCAGTCAAGATGTCCAGCGTGGGTTTGGGAGAGCGTTGGGAATGATCCACTGGGGAAATGAGATTCACCTACCTGCCTATGTGGGAATCTTCACTCTTGAAATTCTCACTGCATATAATCCTATTTATGTGAGTGTTTACTTTTATAACATACAGTCACACATGCAGTCATGTTTAAACTGGAGATTTAAAAAAATAGAACAGGGATCTTTAATAAAGTGTGTCTAACTTCAGTTTCAGAACCAAACACTTCTTTCATTTTAATTTGCAGAATACAAGTAATTTGCTGTTAGTCTTATATCCATCTAAATGTTTTGGAGGACATGAATTAACACAGCAGAGACAAATGTATAAATAGACTTTTATAAAATGAATTGACAAAAAATTATGTGCATTCCTCAAATGGGCAGCCAGAGTCCTAGTATTTTTCACCAAGTTAGTATGCTATTCACTAGTTTGAGCTAGGTAAATGTGCAGCCGTGTATTTTCTGTTCTTCAGACATCTCACAGTCTGATTTTTGAGAAACAGAAAGATGTTTTAGAAACATCTTTAAAACACTAAAAATATCAAAATAGTTATTTCTCTCTTGCTGCCTGTTTCTGTTTTACATTGTGTTTGCTGCCACTGTGCCAAGATTTCCAGATTCAAAATCACTTTTCTTGTGGTTTCATTGACTGAATTCATATATTTAAATGGACCCATCACAAAATCATTCTCTCTAGGACTGGTGAACACTGTATTCTCCTTTGACTCTGGGTACATTCCTGACCCTGTTCTCTACTTAATGTCTGATAGTGAGCAAATGAAGTTTTCAGGTATTTGTTCTCATGCATGGCCAGTTATTAGGAAGTTGTACATTGAAAGGTGTTTTGTTTCTTTTTTTTCTCCCAATCATCTAAGTTCCATTTAATTATGTTCTGTAGGACAGCAAAATATTACATGTATATTGTAAATATAAGCCATTAATTTCTGACCTTGCTCTTGGGAGCAGTGGGAATGGTGAATGATAATGGAAAAATCATTCCAGCTGTAACATTTAGATTCCATTGTTTTTACAACAGTTTGCATATGATTTGGTTTCCACTCTGATGAACTAAAAAGCCTTTTTAGACAAAAATATTGTGGATAGTCTCTTCTTCTCTGACAGAAATATTTTTTTTTCTGCTGTTCAAATAGTTAAAAATATGTCATTTGCAGCCATTTAATTTAAATATGATGTTTATATACATATATATAGTAATTTAATAAATATTTATTTCAGTACTTAAATGATGTTTTACAATTCACTAGATTTTTTAAAGTGCTGTGTTGGTGTAGTTCTCTGCCATTCGGGTCAAAACATTATTTCCTAAGCAAAAATGTTAGGAGACTTATTTTGAAAACCCCCTTTACTAACTAATGTAAGTGGCATGCATCATATGCTAATCTCCTGGTTGCTTTATTTATAGATTACAAATTAGAATTAAATATAATTAAAATTAGGAAAGAATTCTCTAATATGGCTCTTAAATGCACTTTTTTTTAAAACATGAAATAAAAAATACAACCAAAAATATTTTTAAGCAAACACAGCCCTTTTTCCTTGAATGAAACAATATTTTGCTCTTGTTTCTAATTTTATGCAGTCTAAATATCAGCTGGTGTGTAGAATTACGTTATACATAGATTTGTACCTATGAGAGTGTGCATGTGTACACACACCCTCCCACCTCCCAAATTTTGGGGGATGACAAACAGTGGGGTGCTTTCTATTAGCAATTGTTTTGGCTTTTGATACATTTGCTTAGTACTGAATAATAACTCTGCAGCAGTTTGGTTGAAGAAAAAAAGCCTCCAACTGGCAGATTCAAGCTGTGGGGTTGATGAGACAAGCTCTACAGGAGAATTTGAGTTATCAGGGTCGGTGTGGTTGGCGCCCATCATCTTCTGACAAGTGCCACTGTCCCATGTTGTTCAGTGCTGTGTTTCACATCTCATCCTGCCTCAGCAGTGCACAGCCCACAAGTGGTGCTAGGGCAGGGTGAGTGATGGCTCCAGGAACCAGTGGCACCTGTCAAGTGGGATTGCTGGGATGCTCTCTGTGCCACCTCCCTGCTGCCTGCTGGAGCCCTTCCTAAGCTTAGCTTCTGTGGGCAGGTGGCTATGTCTGCAAGGTATTTTTTATTGGATAAAGTAGAGCCCAAACCAGCTGCCAGCTGCTGCTCTGCCCAGATTCTTCCTTATCCTGAATCAGATCCCCAGACAGTGGGAGAGATCTCAGCATCTCAGCGCATTTAGATTTTAAGTTAGGTACTCAAAGGTGAGACCTTGATCTAAGCTTTCAATGTTTCTAGCTTCCCACTTTAGAGAAACCTCATAACAGATTAACCAAGAGGATAAATGCACCTCTCTGTTCTCATTCTCATCTTTGCTTTTGTGAGGTTAATAACTGTCTCTAGCAAGACTGTTCCAGATCTTCTATTGGCAACGTTTTTACTCTTCAGCCAACATGGTACAATGGTACAGCTCCACTAAAGGCAGGCACTTGGCCTCTGCAGCTGCCCGTGATGCCAAGCCAGCCCAGTGCTCTGAGGACTCATCATACAGCAGGAGCAGGGAGGTGTGTTTTGTTTATGTGTTTAGGTAAATGTGTACCCTAATCAGAGTCTGTAAGAGCCTATGCAGGCCTCCTGACAGGCTCCACCATCTCTTTTCCTTGGCATGTTCAGAGGGCAGTTGGACTGCAGGGTACTGCTCAGCCCTGGTTAATTTTGTCCATCTTCCCTTCGAGGATGCCCATTGTCTCTGCCTGCCCTGAGGCAGGGCGTGCTGGGAACCTGTGAAAGTAGCCCAGGCTGTCCTGAGTGACTTTGGAAACTGAGTGACAGCCAGATGAGGCATCAGGTGCTGGAGCCTTACTTGCATTGGAGATAAAGGCTGGTACCAGCACCTTAAAGAAACCTGGCGGTCTTGGGCACCACTGACAAAGACACAGAGTGGTCAAAATGTCTCTGATTTTGTCTTTAAACCACTTACACCTCAGTAATTTTTGGACTACATTCATTGAACAGGAGAGCTGTAAAATATGACAATGGAATTGGGCTCAAATGTGGAGTATCTATACCACAGGAGGAGCAACGCTATGAAATTAATTGAATTTACTGACTTCAGTGACATTGTATAATGTATCCTTCTAATTAATCTACATACAACACATAGTGAGTTCTGAAGAGCTAGAAGCTGAGTCTAAAATACCGAAATATATATAAAGAAAATGCTTTAAAATGGTATTTTTTCCTGAAATATGTAGCCTCTGTGACTAATAGTTTTATTACATTTTTAAGCTTTGTTGCTAGTACAAAAAATGCTTAATTTTTAAAACACTATTGTTTTTACTACATTGATGATACAGGTGTACCACTGAGGTGTAGCCTATATGTATTCATGTTTGAGTTTGAATAGCATAAATGTATGTTGATACAATCTAGTACTCTGCATTATAGAAAATTACAAAAATACTGCATTGTGTGTCAAAGGCCTTTCTTTTTAGTGTATTAAGTATCTTTCCACGTTTACCAGGAGGAGTAAGTATTTATTATTACCTTCCAACAATGCTAGTGTTTTCCAACATTTTATGTCTAACAAAGGAAGAGAAAAGGTTTCTGGATGTGAATCTGAATTTATGTTTTAGCTGTTGTAAATGCTCTTAACAGTGTGATTTTTCTTTATGCTGTGTGAAGCTTAGCTCTGTATCTCAACTCTCTGTATAACCATTGCAGCAGAAGTTGACAGTGAAGTAATGATAATCTAATACGTGAAATAAAGTTATTTTCCTAACAGACTAGTGACTATTTATACAGAAATAGTGTTTTAACCTCTGCTGAGTTTGCTCCATAGCTTGGTGAAATAGTTTCTTGGGAAGGCAATGTGCCTGTCTGATCATTAGGCTGATCACTGAGGAGATTTCACTTTCTGTAGTTTGTAGTAGTGCTTTTGACATTGTCTCTGTGATCCAGGTACATGGTGTTAAATGGTTTTAAGACCTACATCCAGTAAGTCAGAAAGTAGGATGGTGTAGTAAACAAGTGAGTCAATTGCCTTGTACTGTAAGAAATAATGAAAATATTTCTTGTAATCTAACCATGACTTCTCATGACCTTGTTCTGACACCATGACTCAGTGACATAATTTTATCCCCAGGAGAAGTGGATTATTAACTTCCTGTGGGCTGGAAAACTGGAGAAGAAATAAGGTTATTTGTGGTTGTTTATTTCATTCTCTTTGTGACACTTCTCTGCCTCCTGATTCTTCCTAGTGCCTGGAGCCCTGCAAAGAGTCCTGGGACCTGAAGAAAAACCATTGCCAAAGCTTCTGTGAGGTAGGTCAGCCCAAGGGCACGCTTTCTCACTTTGTTCTAGCAGTCTCTTTAATTTAAATTATTAGCTTCAAGGAGAAAGCTGAAAACCCTTTTTGTAGCATTTGCCTTCATTTGAAAGGATACACATTTAACAATGTAGCTATATTAAAGTTTAAAAAGTTTTTTTTTCTGAGTAAATGATTTATCTCCAGTGTACTTTAAAGACTTTCCAGTCACACTTACATAGCATCTCTCAGAGGATGCTGTTATATCCCTCCTCTAAGATGCTATTTCTACCACTTGGCCCTCTATCTTTTCTGGCCATGTGTAAGAAAGACAGTCTTTGTTTAAAAGATAAAATGTTGCTGTGTGAAAAATGCTTGTGCAGGATTGCTAGAGCAGATGACTTTTCTGTATGTGAAAGTCGGTCTGATTTATAAAAGAATAGTTCCCCAGGAGTAACTGGATTGAAGTTCAAAAGACGAATATCAAAATATGTAATTATTCAAGAAAAAATATTTTGAAAACTATATTTGAACCATCTGTCAGAATAATCTGTGAAGAAACAAATCTGAATCAGTCAAGGTAGAACAAAGAAGGAGATTTTTTATTGGACTTGAAACATGGCTCTGAGTTGGTGGAAGTGATCTGTTGCAGTTCTCAAGTGTTTCTAGTGAAAATGGAAGAATCAGCTCAATAGAAAGTTGCCTTATTATAAAGAAGGTTAAAATATATTCAAGTCTATAAAAGTGAGTTCTTAGGAAGATTTTATTATGTTTCTATTGTAAAAATAGAAGTGACCTTACTTGATATACTGATCTTACTGGTACACTGATTTAACTCTTCTTTCTTTACTGTGGACGCTTTTTTTCTGGTATAAGAGAATGTCCTATGTCCTATTTTAAGCATCATGAAGATGATTAGGAAAAGCTGTAATTTCAACTAAAAAAATTTTAGATGCAAAAATATGTTAATAGGAATTACTGAATTAGTGATCTATGTAGTTACAGCAGAAGACAAAATAGAAGTTTCTCATGAAAACCAAGCCTTATAAGAGTTTTTAAACTCAGATTGTTTGCTACTTTTTCATATACAAAATTCTAGAGTACTGCAAAAACCAGTTTCAGTGGATCTAATTTGTGTTGTTCTTGAATATTGTTCTTCACTCAGACTGTATGTTTCCAGATATGGGTGAAAATATGTATAAAATTGGTGTAAAAGGAAAACATTTGTAGAACACTGTTCTATTGTAGTTAAAAACAGTGAGCATCCTTCTTTGATTAGTGTTTTGTGGTTAAAGCTAAATTTAGAACTTCAAAGGCCCATAATGAGGAGCAGCACATTTAGCAGCTAACTGAAAAATGAGCTGTGAAATAGGGTGAGGAGGAGAAGCCTTGAGGACGTATTATGCCTCAGGGAGCTATAACATTTTTAATTAAGTAGCTGCAAATTTGCCATGTTTTAGGATTTGAAATTAGCTTCAAACACAAAAGCCCGGGACCACTTTCCTTTCACTCAGACTCATGTATACTCCATAGACGTTGATTGAGTTAAAGGAGGCTGTTTTCCTGTGAGAGTGCTTTCAGTCTTTTTGCATTTTGTGAAAAACCTGGAAGCAACAATTTAACTTTGTGTGTTTCTCAAAGTCTCTGCTTCATGTGTTACTTCTTACCTACCGAGTGTACTACTGAGTTAAAGGAAACCTTATGTGTGAGAGACAATTTATCTGATTCCTTGTTTTGTTTGTTCTTTTTTTTCCCCCCTATAAATTTAGTTTCCTGCTCGTTTAGCTTTTTAACTGGTTAACTGTGACATCAGGTGCATTCCAGTTGGGGGAACAGCAGGACTGCATGTCCCAGAATCACTGGGGTCAGTAGGAGACAGAGAGACTGCTCATTTTTGCAGCATTTAGTCTGGTTAAAGCCTGTAACACCCCAATCCATGCCTGAAAGCTTGGTTCAAAATTCTGAGCTGTTCTGTATGAAAAGATGGGAGCAGTAATGTAGGGATACATTCTTGGGCCACAGTGACTTAAGAGGATAAATAATCTGTGAAACACTTGAGCTTCTGTAGTAGCTGAGTCTTTCTCATTTTACCTGAAATATGAGAAGAGTAAAAACAAGAAAGTAAAACATTTGAATATGGAAGAATCAGAAGTTACATGGCTAGTTGGATATAAAGAGTGAGTTATAACTCCTGTGTAGGCTTAGGAAACTGTAAGATTAGATCAATCAGTGTGAAAGGGTTTTGGTTGCTCTAGTATGGAAAGGCCCACTACGGACAATGCTGCAGTCATTTCCATGTCCCACAATATTTTCTCAGGGTTGTAGAAGCTATTTTAAATCATGTTTTAAGTGGACCTTGCAAACCTCTGAGTATTACATACACTGTAAAATGTCTATGGTTGAAGCATCTTCTTAAATATCTAGGACTAGGTTTCTCAAGTAAGTACTATTCACTTTGATATTTAATCCATATATTTCAAGCTTATTTTAATTTGTATTTTCTGCTGACCATTTTATCATAAATGCAGTTCCAGTTCCATGAAGAATTATACAATTACTAATATGCTGGCAAGACCATAAAGATGCTGCAAAATCTTCTCTTAGCCAATTTAGTTCAAACAGTATAACGAAACAAGATTTCCCTTATTTATCTAGAGTGGCATTACATCAGATATTGTGGGGAAAGTGTTGTAAAGTCCAGAGGAAAGAATGTGGGATAGTCCAAAAAAAGCAGACTGTCTGACCATTGCTTCCCCTTTGTTTTGGGAATGTTTTTAATCTGTCATTGAGCAACTTTATAGCCAGTCAATGTGAGGAAAACAAGGGAAAGCTGGCAGATATAAACAACATTGTTCCATTAAATATGGCGGTCTTACTTGAGGGAATTCATAATTCTGTACTTGGAATGCTTTTTGAAGTGGCTTGAATATATAAATATTCAGAGATAGTCTTGCAAAAGCTGAAAATCTGAATAATCCTTTAGGAGGTCTTGGAAAATTTAAAACATTTTTTCTTTGATGGGGTTTGGTTGCGTTTTGGGTTTTTTTCTTTTTTTTTTTGGTTATTCCTGTTGGAAACATACACTTCTTGTGTTTTCCTTTTAGCCTCTTTTCCTCAAGAAGAATTATGAATGCCTAACAAGCTGTGAATTCCTTAAGTACATCCTGTCTGTGAAGCAAGGGGACTGCCCAGCTCCTGAGAAGGCCAGCGGATTTGCAGCTGCCTGTGTTGAAAGTTGTGAAGCTGATATTGAATGCTCTGGAGTGAAGAAATGCTGTTCCAATGGATGTGGTCACACGTGCCAAATTCCAAAAAATCTGTACAAAGGTAGAGGTTATTAGTATATACTCGTACTGGGCTAATAACTTCAGGCCCTAGTGAAGTCTTCTAGTAAACCAGGACTTCCATTTGCTGGGAATTTGTATGGATGGGAAGAAAAAGGGGAGGTATCTGTAGAGATGTTGGCTGCACAGTGAAAGGGTGGAAAATCAGAGAGAAATGTTGCTTAAATTTCTGACTTTTTTTCCCCCTTGTGGAGCCCGTGTCTGGAAATCTATGGAATGTAAATGTGTGGCTATTATGAGTCATCTTAAGCAGAACAAACTTTGTCAATTTAGGTGAAATCTCACTTAATTTGATGTGGATGAGAGAGGATGCAGCAGGAAAATATTTAACGATAAACAGTTCAGGTCCTGTTAATCAGAAATAACATTTATGTCTACAAGCCAAGGAGATGGAACTACCAAGTAGGAGCCGTGAAATAATCTCATAAAAGAACAAATCAACACAGAACAGCATAACGAAAGATTATAATATCCTCATATGGATATATATTAATTAATTATTTAAATCTAAGGAAATCTTATTCAAAAAATTTTAATTTATTTCAGTCCTGAGATTCTGTGAATAAACCTTTCCTTTGACATCTTTCAAAAAGAACATGTAAGCTAAGAAATTTTTTGCTTAGACAAATTCCAGATTTTAATTTACTGGAATTTAAAAAAGCTTTATACGTGGAAATACTTGAGAAATGTTCTCCTAATGCAGAAAAATAAGCATTTGTGAAAAGAATATTCTTTTTTCCACAAGGTTAGTGTTTTTGTACAAGAATCAATTCTTCTTATGTCAGTGATAAAAAATAAATACTATTCACTTATTAATCACGTAGCGTGGGCTCTCTGCAGGAGTCTAACCAGCATAACTCTGATCTAAGCTCCCAGCTTAGGTCCAAATCCATGCTTATTTCCAACTGTGGATGGAAACATGACAAATTAGGTAAAGAAGATGGTGAATTTATTTTTAGGTTCATTATTTTAACTGAAATGTTAATAAATCTTTTTCAGTGTGTGCAGAAGAGAGACTCTCTTGTTTGCAGGATACTTTAGAGCAACTCCTTTAAGGAATTAGTACACGCCAGTACATAGTGCCTCTCCAAATGAAAGTTGTTAAAATGGATCACTTACTTATTTCTTTTGTCTTATTGACACAAATGGCCAGAGTGGTGAAACAGGCATTCATGTTGTATATGTAATGATTTACACGATCAAGCTCCATGCCACAACTGCAAAGCATTCCAGTAAATATAGTAACTGGAAAAGGTAAAAACAAACAAATAAAACAAGATTAAATGATGCTGGAGCTGACACAGCATATGACAGGATATGATACACTCTGTAACCACACACTGGAAGATCTCCTCTGTTTGGCTTGATTAAATGGGAGCAGAACTAACCTTCCCTAACATCTTATCACTGATCTGCAGGAGGTGCTGGCTTGTAAGAGCATATATGTCTTGCAGAGGAAGGGCAAGCTCAATACCCTACTGCCTTCTCAGCTGATGAATTCAGCTAATTAGCCTCTTCAACCTGTCTTTCTGCAACAAAAGACAAATAGAAGTGGAGCAGGCTTGCTATTCATTTCCTCCAGGGTTAAATGACCTTCCTGTCACTAAGGAAGAGCAAACTCTGCAAGCATGACTAAGATCTAGTGAAAAAGTTCAGTACTTACTCTTATCCTTTTGACAGCACTCACAGCGTGAAAATGAACTCAGATTGAATCTAAGAGTCTGCAGAAGTTTCTATAGTTTTGCTGTTGATCAAGTGCTGGAGATTAGTTACAACAGTAGACATAAAATTCCCACCTGATTTTCTGGATTAACAAACTGAATTTGCCCTCTAGTACTGAATGCTAAAGTCCAATCCTAAAAGAAATACTAATGTAAGTATACTGCCACCAAAGACATATATTGCAATTGTTTTTGAATTAATGTAACAAGTATTTTTTCATCTCTTTTGGGAGTATTACTAAATGGTTATGTAGTCTTCACATATTTATGTCCTTTAGTAGGGATATCAAATGTTTCTCCTACTCTTCTATCATTGACCTCATCCCCCTTCTTTACACTGTCTCACCTAGTGAAGGACTTGAGAAAGTGTCTCTGCAGATCTGTTAAAAAAAAGGTAAATTGTGAAGGGAAGATCACGACATTCAAAGGGTCTGATGGTGTGGCAAGATTACAGTAGGATAACTGGGGTCAGGTGGTCACCCGCAGTTCAATGGCTCTTTTCATGCTTAAAGAAAAATAGTTTTGTAACTATTATAAACATAGTGCACAGTTTTAGAAGTGTCCATTTCTGAGTCCTTGCACAACTGTGTTTGCAATTGTATTGATGCTATGGATGTGCCCTTTACAAAGCCCTTTATGGAAACACTTTGAATTCTGGGGGAACCAATGCTTAATATACAAGTTTTCATGACAGACCAATGTGCACTTACTTTTCATGGCACAGAGATGCATGTGCTGTTTGAAAGACAGCTTCAGAAACATTTTTCCTGGACTCTGCTATTGCACACATACAATGATCAGTGATTTGAATTCTTTGGTTAAGCACTGCAGACACTGGACTAATGCAGACTTTGTAGCACTGCAGACTGAGGAGTAATTTGTTCCAGCACGAAAAAAGGGGCTGACCATTTACATAATAAAAGGCACATTGAAGAGTAATTGGATCTTCACATCTGGATATTAAACTGATGGTGGTGGTTCTACAAAAGTATTTTAAAGTGCACTTGTGCTGTGCTCTCATTGTTTGCGCGGCCGCGCTCCATCTGCACGCGATTACGTAACACCAGAGAGGATGAGATTCTTGCAATCAAGTGAATCCAACTGCCCCTAATGCAAAGCAGATGGAAGTTTTCTTAACATGCAGATTGTAGGATTATTGTGTGTCATAACTAAAGAAGGATTTGCAAATAGGGAAATCCAAAGTCACGTTCTTTATGTTAGACTGAGACTTTAGGCTACTGAAGGATATCCAGGGTCTAAACTGCTGTGATAACCAAATTAAGGTACTGCATTTTTTTTCAGATGGTTTTTAAGTTTCTTGAAGATCTACAAGATCATTTTCATTTACTTGTAGCTACTTGTATACTCAGATTTATAAGAACATCTCTTTGTTCACCTGAGGAAATTTTGGTACTAAGTCATCTGTGGCAGACTGAGTAGGAAACAATTTCTCTAACCAATACATACAGCTGGCCTTACGTGGGCAGTCGTTGAAACAACAAAATAACTAAAGTTCATACAATAACTTCCTAAGAAAGTTTATATGTCAACATAGAGATCTCATTTGTGACATGTCCTCAAGTGACAAAATGCTGCACACTCAAATATGTGTTCCTAATGTCTGTCTAGAGAAATGTATCTAACACTTGATTTGTTGATTTAATCAAAAGATGCCAAATTTGAAGAGTTGTTTTTTCCTTCAAGCTACTGCAGATGTTTTCAAAAAGGTGATATTACTGGCAGTATAAAAACAGAAATAACCATCCTTTGATGTCACTGTGTAATGAGAAATTATGGTAATATTTTAGAAATATGTATTTTTCTCTGAAATGCAACAATTTGATTATATACATTAGATATAACGTATCTATTCCAAGATAGATATCTTGGAGTTACTTTTCCTAGCTCTTTAGGGAAGAGTGGAGAGTGACACGTCATGCAGTACAGCTGCAGCATGTGAGTCAATAAGATCATGCAGCCACAGAGGAGCTAACAGCTTTCTTAAGTACATCAGACTAATGTAAGATGTATGAAATAATCACACTTCACTGGTCTGCACTGTTAAGGGCTTAGACATAGTCTGCATTCAGTTTTAGGCTTGATTCTGGAGAAGGGCTGTTGGGCAACTGGAGAGTCTCCAGAGGCAACTGAAGAGTGAACAGAGGTCTAGGAACACTGATTTTAAAGGGAAATTGAGAGCACTGTGGTTATTAGACTGAAGAAGAAAACATTCAGAAGCATGATAACAGTCTTGTGGTACATGAAAAGCTTCTCCACAGATAAAAGAAAGAATCTGTTCCCCATGATCCACAAACATTGTGGACCAGTATCGAGTTTATGATGCAGCTGAGAAGACTAAACAAGGCAGTGAGAAAGATTTATTGTAGAAAGGACAGAGAAGTAGTGAAACAGACTACTATGTGGTGCAATGGATATTTTATTATTAGATGTGTTTAAGGATAAATTGGGTGAAAAACTGAACAACACATATAGCCGATTCTGCTTGGGATCAATGGGATCTTTCTCCCAGTTGTATTGGGCAAATGTTTTTCTGTAAAGTCAGTTTTAGCTTACAACTTTCACATCTTTCAGCTTTTTAATGAAATAAAAAAATAATTTTGAAGATTTTTTTAAAAAACCCAAATTCTAATGTTAGCAGAGATAGTTTAGCTATGAACACTTCTGAAGCTTCCCTGCTTATCATTTCCTGCCTTTTTGGCCTTTTCTCTGACAAACAACTTTTTTTTAAAATTACTTTTAAATACAGCTTCATCTACAAACGGCTTAATCATATCTTGTAAAATTATTCATATATTTTTATCTGTGTGTTCCCACTACAGGTGTTCCACTCAAACCCCGGAAAGAATTAAAATTCATAGAACATCAGTCTGGAGACCTGGAGGTGAAGTGGTCTTCAAAATTCAATATTTCCATTGAGCCTGTGATCTATGTTGTTCAGAGGAGGTGGAATCAAGGAATCCATCCAAGTGAGGATGATGCTACAAACTGGCAAACTGTGGCACAGGTCAGTTCTTTGTAAGCAGTATGGATCCAGTTCCAGAATGTCTTGAAAAATGTAGAATTAGGGACCAAAATCCATTCAAGGAAGTTTTCACTAGAGACTGGAGTTTAGTGGGAGTTTAGTAGTTCAGTGTCTATGACACTGATTGAGTCTTGTCAAAAGTTAAAAAATACAGCTGGTGAAAAGGCTATTTATCTGGGGAAAAAAAAAAAAAAAAAGACTAAAGCCTTTATTCTTTCCAAAGTTGTTTTTCTCAGGTGTGACCTTCCCAATTCAGAAAAGTCTATGATGTCATGCTCTTATCACTCAGTGCAATCCAGACTGAAAATGTAAGATTCATGAGCAAATGTTTCTTAATGAGAAGCAGCCAACAGAGCATAAATTTTCACTTAGTTCCTTCCCAGTTTCAATCTGTTTTTTACCATGCTGACAGTCCACCTGGATGGCAGAGTTCCAGTCGTTTATCTTACTGCTTCACCCTCATCCCTGCTGACAAGAAAAGTAAAATGCTGGTTTTGAAAAGATCTGCAAAATATCATTATAGCTAAGAAAAAAAAGGGAAAGAGAGAATAAGTAGAACCATCCGCCAAATACAGTAAATGATTTAAATTCTATGACAATTTGTGTTTATTCTCAATTCAGATTGTGTAGGAGAATGCTATCTTGCAATAGCATCAAGCTTGTGAGACTCAACACTCAAAAGTGAATTTCTTAGCTTCAGTGTGGTGCTAGAGGGAGCTGTCACTGTGTTGTAGTCTTGCAGCAGACCCTGGCAGGAAACCTTGCTTGTGCGAGCCCAAGGGAGCACGTCCAAAACTTATCAAGTCACAGTGACCTGTGGTCTCTTTGTTGAGGTGCAGGTCTTGAACCTTCATTCTCCATTCCAGGAAACAACCTCCTATCTTTATTGCAAGGAAAATACCAAGTAGCAAAAATGTGCCAGATCTGAATTATTCCTCACTGTTACTGAACTACGTGTATGTGCTAGACTGTAGAAGCTCAGCTGTTGTGGCTGCAAAGGGAGCACAGTGCTGTGCTATTCTCACCCCAGGAACAGACCTCATGCATATTTCTGGGAACATGCACTAGTAGCTCCACAGTAGCTGAACATATATGAACCCTGCCTGGCAGTGGAGCTGCAGAAGAGTGGTTCAGAAAAACATTCCTGTGCAAGAGCAGTAAAAGCCTAACAGCTGCCTTTCCTTGGGTCTGGTGAAAGAGGGCAGAAGGGCTGAGTTAATCACTGTGGCAGGAGAAGCCTCCTCAGACTGACATCTTTCTGACAACTTCACTGTCCCTTCTGCATCACAGGAGACAGGAATTTGATGGTGTGATGGATCCCACTGGGAATGTCAGTTCAAAGCATGCCTAAGGATGCCTGACTGGCTTTGTGAACTGCATATACCTTATGGGACATGCAGGGTGGGCATCCTTGAGGGGTGCTAGTAATCAGAATTTCTGTCTTTATAGAGTAGTGTACCTCCATGGTGTTTGTAGTTGTAGACATCCCACCAGGCAATCAAATTTTTTTGGCTGAATGTAATAGAATTTATTTTGCAGTATCAGCAACAAGGATGGATATCCAGTTTGACTAAAGCGATTGTGTGCACAGCCTCCAGGCTTTTCTTGTCTGTATAACTGAGATTTCTTTTCTTGTATGATTCCAAAACATTGAGGTATGAGCCCTTAATTATAGGCAAAGGCTGAGAAGAGCTCAGCCATTTAGCTGAGAATTCCTAGAGTATCTCAGTCCAGGGGAGATGATTCTGGCTCTGCTTTACTCTGCAACTTAAGGTAGAGACTATGTGAAGAACAAAGATCAAATTTCTCTTTGCTTATCCCCATATGTAGCATAATTATGCAAAGTTATTGTTTGCATCTTATAAGAAATTTCATAATATTTCATCACAGTTACTAATCTAATATTTTATTTTTGTTGTCTGTCCAAGAAAAAATGTGATTATAATTTTCAATAACCTTAAGGTGTTTAAATTTAAAAAAAACTTGCTGTTTTCTGTTGCCCTTAGAGGAGCTAATTTCCAACTAATTTCTCATGTTTCACACAAAATTTTACTTTGTACTTTTACTTTGAAACAATGATTTTGAAAAAGTTTGTTTATTGTACTGTGCTGTATTTCTTGTGTCATCTTTATGTTTTCTTTTTAAGGAAGAAGGCTTAATCTATTAGCATATTATTTTGCTTTCCAATAACATAAGGAAGGCAAACATATTGAAAAGAATTTTAGTTATTTTTCACTTCTGGAGGAAGGGATTTTTAATGTCGTTTTTTTACTGCGTATTTTGGGGAAAGCTTGATATAATTAACAGTTTGACTGATTTCCATTGGTTAATGTAAAAACTATGGTAACTAAGATGCTAGTTGGCCAAGTTGGCTATGATGTAGAGTGTCTAAGTGTTATTTGAAGTGTTATGTACACACACACACACACATATACATATGGGCAGACAGTAATGAAGTACATTTATTAGTCTAGTCGATTACTAAAACAAATAAAAGACAGTATTTACTGATAGCTTGATTGTGACAGGCCTTAGTGCTTTACCTTGCAGTTGTCTAAACTCTGTGGACAGCTAATCTGTTTCAAAAATAAAGCTTATGAAACAAAGTTCTGGTTCTGAGAATCACAAGAAAGTTCTCAGCCCATGACAGTGAGAAATACCTGCAGGAACTAACCACCAATCTTGTACACTAAAGGTTTCTTTCTCCATCTCCCAGGATGGGCTTGCTTTGGTAAGCAGTCTTAGAGAGTGCCCACCTTGTGTGGGATGGTATTCACACGAAATAGGGCAGGTCTGCTGTCCTTTGATAGGGTAGTGGATACGACACTCAGAATTTCTTTTGTATCAGAGGAAACATAAACTCAGCTTTTCTGATACCCTGGATGGTGTCTCTTCACTCTCTGAAATGCAAATTCTTTTATCACTTTGTTGTGTCCAAAGGTGTAGAGCTGTGAACTCAGCAGGGTAAGGCTGTACTCTCCTGTTTCTATTAAACCTTTGTGCTACAGTGAGGAGTCCAGGATTCATAGTGGGGAAAAATCAGGAATGAGCACGGTGAAACAGTCCATTGATTACTCTAATCCTTGGATAGAGGAGAGTCCTCTGCACAAGTCTTTGCTGTGAAGACTTCTGTGCACCAATTTTTAACATATATGCATAACATATATACACTTTTTGGGGTGTTGACACAAGAATCCCACCTGAATGATCAAACTGTTGTGCTGCTGGGTGATATATTCTCTTTCTTCTCCCTCCCAGTCATAGTAAATCCCACCTTTCCCTTACAAGAAATTCTAACTTTCAGCCTTTCTTTCTCCAAGGAAATGTTTTCCGTGTAAATATTTAACATGTTGTAGTTCTAAATTGCATGCAACACCCAAGGTACTAGGGAATATCTTCCCCTCACCTCTCATACAAAGGATGGAATTGAAGATAGGTCATTCATGCTCTGGGATGCTCTTTATCATCAGTCAGTTGTAGGAGCAACAGAGGGAGAATTCTGTAAGCATGTTGAAGACAATAATAGATAATCCCCTTTTGAAGGACAGGAGGAGGGGACTACTTACAGGAAAGGGCTCAGGATTTAAACAGTTAAGAGCTGCTGGAAGAGGAGTAGAATTGTTAGTGCTTCCTAAATGGAACAGCTCTGGGCAAGTCTCAGCCAAATTCTTACACAAAAGCTTAAACTCCTTCTGCTTTCTGGCCACTGCAAAGGGTCCTGTTGTCCCTTGGACTTAAAATGAACTCTTGAGAAGGAATGTCAAGCTATTATGTGTATTGTCCAGCTTATGTCATTAAGATTACATGCTGCCCTTATATGAAGTTGTATCCTAATGTGATTAATAGGGATTTTCCCTTGTCTTCACTGAACTTTGCATGATGCTGAAGGTGGACATGTTGGCCAGTTATTTTGTCTGGGGACTAATTCATTATTTTATTCCAAATAAAACACCTATTAGGATTTGAAGCTACCTTCCAAACATTCATCTTATAAGTAAAAAGGTGATGCATAGCCAAATAAACAGTAATTATGATTCTGTGGTCTTTTGTTTTTGTTTTTTATTTATGATTCTTAAAAATTCTATAAAATGGATGGTTTTTTCTTTCATATTCAGACAGAATTTTAGGTGCGTGATGAAATTTAACCATTAGTTATTTTATTAGTTATTATAATCACTCAGCATAGCTTTTAGTGGGTTTAAATTAATGTGAAAGACATGGAAAGGACTCTGAATATTGTGATTGCAGCTCCAGACATACTTAAATAGTGAGAACTAACTAAACTAAAGCAATTAAACAAAAAAAGAATGGATCTAGCATTAAGGTAGTGTCAGATATCTCAGTAGTATTTAGTTCTTTCTAGAAATGTATTAATTCCATTTAAAGGATACTTAGAGGTGCCAAAGTAGTTTATATCATGGTAGCTGGAGGTAGACCTCCTGCATGCCATTGAACTTGGCAGGAGCTTGGCCAACAAAATGAATGATGAAAGTAATAGGCCCAAGGCATGTTCATAAATTAAAATAATTTTGGCATTATGGATTGACAGTTTATTTGATTTTACATTTTTCATGGTTGCCACGGGAAACTGACACAGCTGAAATTCTTTCTTTTAATCAACAGAATAGCTGAGCTGGTACCAGTGACAAACAAGATTCCTTTGAGGAATTTGGGATCAAGTCTATTCAGATTGTGCTTGCCTTGTTTTTAAAAGCCCACAAGACTGTAACTAGTTATTTATGATTAAATATTGGTCCTGAACCTGTTTTCAGTTGCAGCAGTAGGGGACCTGGCTATTGGGAAAAAAAAAAAGACATTTGAGTGCTCCATAAAATAAAAATAATTGCAAAAGTTGATTCAGGTAGAATCTTTCTTTTCTAGGACAAACCTTGGATAATTCATTCTACAGGTAACATGAAATGTTAAAAATGGAAAGGAGATGAGGCAGAAAACGTCTCAAGACTCTTACCCCTGCTTAAGTTGAGAAGACAAATACAGTGGTCAACAAATACAAACGGAGAGGGACTCTGAGTAGCAGCAATATGTGATGGGCTCAGGCTACAACACTTAGCAGTCTGAGAGCAGTCAATAATATGGTTTAGAAAGGGTCTCTTTTCCTTTCATGCACACACAAATGAGATATCTGTTTCTCTAAATTTTGTTTGTCACCAAATGAAGAAACTAGGTGCAGGATAACACCTACAAATTGTATTTGTCAGGGTTCTGAAACGGCCATTGCTGAAAAGCTGGAGCAAATTCCTCCATTTCGGGTTGTCTGAGTTATGTCAGCAGCTTCTGGTTTCTTGCACAGGTTTGAAAGGGAGCAAAAAGCAGAAATTGTGTTGTCCTTTTTTTTGGAAACTACTTGGTATCATTACAAGCAATATTGAATCCTATACAGGGAAGGTGGCTTCTTGAAGTTGTATAAAACAGAGCTTGTAAAAATAAATTGATATAACTACATTTTAATGGGCTTGCATGTTTGGTCGGTAATGGTAATCAGTAATGATTGTATAACGTATTTAGACATATTCGTGACATCTGTTTCAGGTTCGTGTGTTACTTGATTAAAGAATTAAATCAAAATGTAGTGAACATGACATGCTAAAGTAAATTGAAAACTGGATAATTGAGATAGTTGTAAAGTTAAAATTTCCAAGTGGATGTGTTTTTGATGAGTTCTACAAAAATGCTACAAATGTAGTTGGAAGTGATTCAGTGGTTACCAGGAGGCTGTATTCAGTTCTGGTGTTTGTACTTTAGGGAAAAAAAAAAGAAAGAATGCAAAAGATAGCTCTTCAAAAGTTTAATGAGGTAAAAAATGGAAGAAAACAGGGCTCAGAATAAGAATGTGTAAAGCACTTCCCTACTGAAAGGGCTCAGAATGTATCTATGCTTATGCCATATTTCAGTGGTTCTCCCCTCAGGATTTGGAAATTGAACTCATGACACTGGCAATCTCAGTAGGTGTTGTTGGAGAAAAGGTCAGCTCCTATGACCTGAGAAAAGTCTTCAGGGAAGAGTTAAGGCTGTCTTTTTGACATAAGTGCCAAAGATGTGAAGAAGGCTTACATTCATTATCTGAGTTTTGTGTTTCCTATGAACTAGAAAAAATAGGTTCTCACAGGACTGGATTTCATTAAGCTATTTCGAACCCCTAATTCTCTGAGAATTGAGAATTGAAGAAGTAAGTCCTATTACCTGGGGCAGTGAGTTCCCTGGAACATTGGCACTCGAACAGTGAGACCATAAACACTGGGGAAGGTTGTGATAGCTGCAAAACTAATTTTGTGAATTTAACAACACTTCACCTGTTTTCTAAAGGCTAGTTTTTCCAGAAGAGACCTGCAGCGCTCTGTAAAATTGGACGGTTCTCTCATTTTGTTCACAGCTGTAAATGCTCTGCAGTGCAGAGTGATGGCTGGAGTCAGATGGGGTGGTTGCATAAAGCCTGTGGTGCAGGTGTGTACTCAGCCAGACTGATGGTGTAGCACAGGGATGACATGACCATGTCGGCACAGCAGTGTAAGTGTGACGTTTCCCCCCCAGACCACGGAGGAGCGCGTTCGGCTGCCGGACATCCGCGCCAGCCGGTGGTACCAGTTCCGCGTGGCTGCCGTCAACGTGCACGGGACCAGGGGCTTCACCGCGCCCAGCAAGCACTTCCGCTCCTCCCGAGGTGAGTGTGCCTCGTCTTGTCTGCTGCTCACCTTCCTCTCACTCACACCTGGAGCGCTGCCTGAGCTGCCTGCTTTCGTGGCAGCAGGTTTTTAACACGTGGGTTTTTGAGTAGTTTTGCTGCTGACTTTAGAAATGGTGTAAGATTTGTTTGAAGTCAGCAAACAAATTAAAAGTTGAACTGTCATTCTTTTATCAGTAAGGGTGAATAAAACTCCTTTGAAACATTTTGCACATTATTGGTGTCAAACTACATGACCCCGACCATGAAATATGGAAGAACTTGGGTTTCAGTGTGTTAATCTGAGAGGTTTTTTTTTTTATTTTAGTTATGAGAAATATGTTATTGTCATGTGTTTAGTAGAGTATTGAAATATTTGTTGCCTGTATCTAAATAATTGTAGCAGTATTTTTTGATGGAACTTCGGACCCTCATAATATAACTTTGCCCTTGCTAGCACTAATTGTAAGTGCTTAAGAATAAAAGAAGGGCATAAATGCAAAGCAGCATGTTTCTCTTCATTAGAAAGGCATGCCTGATGATTCACAAAGTATTGTAGGAATTTTTGTTGATAGTTCTGGTTTTGCAACCGTTTGGGTAATAAAATAACTTTGAAAATTATTTCTGTACCAGTAAATGGTACATGGGGCATGGAGGATAGAGAAACAGTTCTCCCATCTTGTAAAGTTTCTGGCATTCTCCCTTTTGTTCTTTTGACCAACATAAGGAAGAATTTTCCCAGATGACTCTTAGGCATAGTGTAGGGATTAGCACAGGCCAGAAACTATTCCCATTGGACATGATCTGGATGTGGTCACCCTCTCTTAAAGGCATTCAATATTGCGGGCATATCCAGACCACACTGGTCGATTTTAGTGCCAAAGAATGAGATCCAGCACTCTTCACTCTACTAATAGAAGCATTTTCTAATAGACTTGTTATTTAGTGACAGAATCTTTACACTGATGTAACTTTGCATACTTTGAGAAATATATTTCCTCCTCTTTCTGCAGACAGAATTATCTTGCAGTACAAGCAGTTGTCATCTTTGGGTTCCTGTGCTGACTTTTAGCTTACTGTTTGGCCCTAGTCAGTTCTAGAAAAAAAAATCTTTTTGGAGGTGCATTTATAGAGGCATGCAAATACTTTTGCTTGTATGGAAGGTTTGATCACTTATTGAAAAGGCTATATGTTAGCCTTAATAATTTTTTTTAGCCATATTTGTTGTAGAAAGGTTGACATGGCAGTCCCGTTACTTCTGTGACCACAAACCTTTTCAGTTAGAGAAGAAATATTATTTTAAGAACTTATGATACTTATGTAGCATACCATTTCAGAAACATAAAATAATACAGTTCCTTTGAGCTGTGTTGAATTTACTGTAAGAGCTCTTCAGCAGCAGAAGAGCTCTTTACCTCTTTACTTCTTGAACAGCACTTCAGCAGGTACAGCTGTTTGTTGCTGAATCTGGCACCAACTTCCCTTTAAATTGATATCATTGACAGTTGTTTTACTGAGTTTGTAAGTATTTTCCAACTATTCTGCTTGAAACCACTATTAGTGCAATTACAGAAAGATATATCATGGTAGCACTGAGGTTTTGGCTTGAACATAACATTTTCAGGCAGGATTTTTACTACTTTCAAAAAAATTGGCCCCCTACTGAGTGTGCTAGCCATGCTCAAAATACCATCCTTGGTAATGAATATAAGAATGTCCATGCTAAGTTAGGTTTCTAGCCCAGAATCTGACCTCAGCCAAAGGTGGGTTTCTGGGTAACAGTGTAGGAGCAGAATAAGCACATAGGGGTATTTCTTCAGAATAGTCTCCCAACTGGCAGTAATTTGTGTTTCAGGAACTTGTGGTTTTGAAATCATTACATAAATACCAGAGTCTTCTTGTGGTCTCTGCAGCTACCCCTGAAGCACTTGCTCTCCTTGAGAATTGCTCACGGCTGCCTAGTGGAGGTGGAGAGCACTTTTAGGATTTTGTGACGAGGGCAGTGGGAGTCAGTAGCACCTCTGCATGCTCTTACCTAATAAACCAAAATTTTGATGATGGCAGCAAGTATGTAGTCAGCATTCTTCAAGAGGCTTCTGTAATGCTAAAAATAACTGTTCTCAGATCTGAACTCCAGCCCTTGGCTGAGGATTGTGAATTGACAGACAAGCAGCAGGGAGTTCAGTTAGCTATCAGCTTCATAGCCCAAATCAGCCTGTGCTGGCAGCTCATTTGGCCATTCTAGGGGCTGTGGAACTGTCAGTGATTGTTATAAAGATGTCGAGTTTGCCAGATGAAATGTGTAGACACTCTAGGTGACTCACATGAAGATGCTGCTAGGTGCTGGGAATGATGCTGGGAACGATGCTGGGATGCTTCCATTGGTATCTTGAGCTGCCATGTCCCCAGGTAGGCAGGCAGAGGGTAACAGTTATAGTGTCACTAGCATTTAATTACTACTTTAGAGCTCAGTGGGAAATGACAGCCCCTGCCTGGTAGAGAGGCAAGAAACTGCTGCTCAAATGTGCCTAGTTTTTTGAGTGCCAGCATCTACTGGTCCCTGCTGAGCTCCTACAGGCACATTTAACCTCCAGTCTGGAGAAGAAAAGTGGATTTTGGCACATCACCTTTGGAAGTTTGCTGCCTGTCTGTGCTATGTTTGTGTGAACCGTGGACAGAAATTTACATCAGTGTTTCACTTCACCCTGTTGTGCCAAGACCAAGAGAAGATTATTATCTTGGTCAGACTTAGAAGAAGGTTTCTTCAAAAATAAACCCTTTGATCAGGAAACATGACAGTAATTCCTAAGACAGTTTCTCACGCAAGATACTGAACTTTTACCAATTGCTCATAAGTAATAATGAACAGAAAATAATTTGGGTTTGTTTTTTCCTTTAAAGGAGGACAAATATGATATTTAATCTGAATCTAGGAAGAAGTACGGCACCACAAAGTCTATGTCACTAAATATTTTAAGATGTTAAGAAGAATATTCAAAAACATGCTGTAATTTCTCAGAGAGAGAATTTTTGTCTGGTTACCACAATACTGCTTTATACTCTTTTGTGTTTTTGAAAATGCAAAAAACATGCTCTCTAAGTAGACAGAGCAAAATAAGGTTTTGTTTTATTCAAAATGATGTAAAATCTTCTGAGGTAATTTCCATTAACTTCTTTATCACTAAATAAAGCTCCTCATTTTCCAAAGTAATTTAATTTCTTAGTCATGAAAAAGATGAAACCAGAAAAACAAGAGTATTTCATCAAGCATTTCAACTAGCCATTCTTCATGTAGTTTTGTTTTGAGGTCTGATCTACTCCAGCTTTGGATGCTCTTATACCATAAGGTTTGAGGTGAAGGTTTGTTAGCTGTTCTGCACTGCCTTGTGTTCGTCTAGGATGAACATTGTTTGTTGGCATTAATTTGTAAATAGTAAATAAAGTGACACAGCTGAGAATTTTTTTAATATTCAAAGCTTAGGCAGAGCTCATTTTTTAAAGCTGTTTATTTATTTTTTTTTGTAAAGGAAACAAAGGGTTTGCTTGTAATTGTCTGACATGACTCCCTTACAGGGAATAAAGTGATGCTTTGTTTTGCCAAAATGTGATTCCAAAATTACAAGAAACACGAGTTGGAGTATATCTGTCTGTGGCAGAGTGGCTGGAAAATTAGGTGAATACTGCACCTAGAAAGTGGGTTCTTTCATATAAGTGGGACTGTGCACCTGGACTTTTACATTGATACGGTCAGCTAAAATTGATCAAAATTTTCTGCTATTTTAGCAGTGGTTTCCACTTCTCTTTTCAGGGTTTTTAAATTTTGTGTGCTTTCCTTGTATCTTCAATTGAGTGGCAACAATTTGCAATAACAGCAGTAAATAAAGGTAACTGGATACCTGACAGAACATTTTTGATCCATAAAGATACAAATATCCTTCTATTCATATTTAGACTGGCTCTCTCCAAGCTGTTTCCTTGTGGAAGCCAGAGAGAACTGTTCCTACAATCCATAAATTAGTCTCCTTGGATGAAAACTACTTGTGTTTTTCTTCCAGTAGGCAGGCACTGGATATCTTAACCTAACTGATCAGAAGCTGCTTGGCACTAGCAATACAATTTTTTATTTGTTGCATTTGGTTCCGAGTTCTTAGGCTATTTTTTTCCTAGCTTTTTATAATTTGTTATGAGAATATACTGCCAGTAACAGAGACTTACAGTTAACTCTAGGACTCAGTGTTAGGCACTTCTATATCATATATTATCTCACTGGTCTGTAGGTAGGTACTGTGCCATTTCCAGAGACAAAAGGATCAGCACAATGAGCCCAAACCATCTGACCCTTCCACCTCTGCTAAAGGTTTTTATCCTCACCATGAAGGCAGTTGCCAGCATACACTGGATAGATTGTCAAGCTAAAGGAAGCAGACAACGTACCATGCTGGATGTGATTTCATGCATACATAACTGAGTGTTAGAAAAACCAGAACAGACACCCACTCATGGCAGTAAAGTTCTTTCTGTTGCTCCTTTGAGACCAATGATTTTTTTATGCTGTTGCACAGCTGGTTTGTGTGTGCCGTTTCCATCGGGCAGAGCCAGTCCTCCTGCTTACATCCTGGAACTGTTTAATGGTTGGAAACTTGTCTGTAGAGCAGCTTCAGCAGACTTCTGGAGTTGGAAGGTCTCATGTTTGAAAGATAGCAATGGGAGATCTATTTTAAGTCAGGAAAAACGTTCCATAAAAAACAGTTTAAATTATTGTCACACTTTCTCTCACTTTTACAGCTCGAATGAGAATTCTGATTCCAATGCTATTATTCACCTCTCTGACACCTATTCCAAATCATTTATTGTTTTCACTACAGTTGCCACATTGAAAGAAAAAGTGGATGCACTGCAGCGATGTATGATGTGATTCATATGTACAGCTAGCCTATACTGTTTTTTAAGTTTTCGCAAAAGTGTTTCCAAATACTATTGATTTAAAGAATTTTGGAAAATATAAACTATCACTATGTTCAGAAATATGAGTGTGGGAAGGTGTTCATTTTGAAATGGTGATGATGTGAGGGTTTTTTTTTTTTTTTCCTTTATTTGCAGCAAGAAATCCTCCCTTTTGGGGACTGGAGACAGAATTTTGCTTGTGATGGCTGAGTAGCCAGCAAGACAGGAATTTAAGTCCTTTGGGTATGCTCAAGCCAAACACAATCCAGACAAATGGAGTACTTACCCCATGTGCTGGAACAGCAGCTTCAGCCTTGACCTAATGAAGCTATCATTTCTAGCAGTGAGAAGCGATTTACTTGTCAGGCTGCTGAGACCAGAATTTTCTTGGAGTTGAGGACAGCTGTCTGTGCCAAATTCTAAGATATATAGAATGACTTGTATTTTATTTGCATCTGCAAAGGAAAAGCTGCAACTAGCATTGCTCTTTCTGCAAATGAAAGTATTTGATTTAACACTCAGATAAATTCATGTATATAAAGTTTCAGTGCTTTGCATCTGAAAAACTGGCAGCAGTTTCCATTCCAGTAATTTTACATCTATGCTTCTGAATTATGCATGTGGGCAGTCAGTCAAAGGGATCACAGGTATATGGAGACTAACAGTGGAATGGCTATTAGCTTTATAGTCAGCAGAAAGTCATTTTAGCTTTATAGTTAGGTTGACAAACACCTTATGTAGTCAGCTTTATGATTCAGTACCAGTTATTAGACCTTGAAGTATTTTAGCATGAGTTGTATAGTGGTTTTAATATCTGCATGGACATAAGCATAACAGACCACCTTGGAGAAGATGACTTTTCCATCCAGTATTGCAGAAGAAAAACAACTAATCTGTTAGGTGGTAACTGGCTGGCATGCATTGTAGAAGAGCATGCTTGTAAACACGTCACAGGTTTTTTTTTTTTTTTTTTTTGCTTTGCTACGTTCTTGTTTTTTTTGGGAGGGCTAGGGGGTGTAGGGGTTTTTTGAGTGCTTCTTTGAAGGTAGGGTTTGGGTTGTTTGGTTTTTCTTCCTGTTAACAGAGATCACATTATCTACCCTGCTATTCCTTCTCACTTGTCTGCTTTGCTGGTGAAACTAAATCCTTTAAATGAAGAAACAATTAATATTCTTGAGTTCTTAACTTACAAAATGATCATTCTGTCATTTGTAATAGTGATGAGTGTCACAAAAATATATCAAAATAAGTGAATAAATTACATAGTGGTATTGAAATACTTAATATGGAATGGATCCGAACCTGATATAAAATGCTCACTAAGCGTCTTAATATTTCAGGTAATACACCCCAAATCCACGAAATATTTTACCAACAGACAGGACTATTTTTCAATTGATTAAAGGCAAAACTGTAATACGTTTTGTTCATCTTTGATATCTTATATCTTTATAGCTTATTATTTTCTCAATCAACTAGTTTTAATAAAGTTCTTATAGAAAATGTTTTATTTTCAGTATCTTCCTTTTCATGTCTGTTAGCTGCAGGTCTCCTCCTTTTCTGTCTTCTACCACCTCCACTGTTCTTGTTCAAAAGCATTTTTGTGGATGACATTTGAGAGGCTTGCAAAAGAGTCTTTGAAGAAAGAGGGCACTCAGGAAAATATCTGCTCTTGCTGTATTATTTCACACGTATATTCCTTCTAAGAGGACATTCTTTCTATCCTTAACTGTAATTACCCAATGATTTTTAACACGTTTTATTCTCACACAGCAAAGTAGAAACACTAAGAGATTTTCTGTCAAGTGTGGATCAGCATTTTGTCTGCTGCCTGGACTGTGTGTAGTGAGCACAAAAGAAATACTACTGATAAAGTGATGTTTTCAATAAACTATGCAGTCATAAAATGTACAGGGTGATAAGCTGGTGCTGTAGAATTTAGAATAAATCTCCTATTGGTTTCAGTACACAAATAGTTCTTTCTTACTGCTTTCTTTTGCTGGAATGAACATCCAAACATTTGAAAAAACATAATCTAAATTTGGTGATTTGCTTTTAGACATAGAAAAAATTGGTGAAAAGAACTTCGAAATGTTTTTCACTTTACACTTTGTCCAAAAGAGCTATTTCATTTAAATTTTGTATCTTTTTTAAAATTACTCTCTATCTCTTGTAGGTGCAGAATGAAGACAAACATGTTTTATAGGTTGAATTATTTTTGCTTATATCTGACCATTTGGGAAGATATATTCTCTGAAACACTTTAATTTTATCCCATATGTTTTGTATACATAATACATGATGCATACCACTTCTGGGAGATAACCTGAATAATTCACCTACAGTAATATGATCATGTTGCACTTCAGGTTATAAATGTTTTATATTGCTAATATAATGTCATATTACATAAAAAGCCCCTAACATTTTAAAACAGTGAAGATGAATGCTTAATAAATGTCTTAGAAGTGTGAATCATGATTCTGTTTATATTTAGTTTACATAAATTACATTTTATACCTACCTTTTAAATAATAGAAGTAAATGAAAAATTGTATGAGAGAATAGTAAAACCACTTAACTAAATTTTTCTTTAATTATGGAATAAATAGTTTAGCATACTTTAGGATGGAGTGGTTGGAAACTTCACAGGTAAGGAAAAAAGCGTAACAGCAGTGCTTCTCCAAAGCCAGAAAAATTAAAAACAACTGACTTGCTAGTGGATTAAAAAACACAAGTGAGAAGAGAGGTATTCTTACTATTTGGAAATTACTTTAACTGTCCAGAATTCTTAAGTATGCTTTGTAACTTTTATGGCCAGAAGTTAGGTTGAATTATATGTGTGAGGAGCAGGGGCATCCATTACTATTTAACTAAAATGGAATGTGTGAGGAATCCATTGTTATTTCAGCAAAAGCCCTGTTCAATAAAAGGAATAAGTAATTTTTTTGCATCTGCTCATCTTTAAAAGGGAAATACTGTCTTATTAATTCTGAATGTGTCTTTTTTAATAAACTAAATGATGGAATTTTTCAGTGAGGCCATTTTTCATAGGGATTATCTGATGAATTAAGTATGCCTGGAATGTTTATTTAACAACTCATTTACCATTATAGAATAATGGAAGTGAACCATACAGTAAATGAATGTCTGATGCCCCCTCCTCACACCTCAGGTTTTATTTTTGGCAAATAAATGATGGCTCATATGGCTATAAGTTTGTAACATGTCTTAATTATTATGAATTTCCTTTACTCTTCTGATGTACTTTTAATTTGGTTTCTTTTGTGTCTCACTACTTACTTCTATATAATTTTTTTTTTTTGCAGTTTCCTTGTATTTTGTCAACAATTTTTGGCTGCTACAGACATTTAAAAAAAGGGTAGAAATTAAAAAGTAGGAGGTGGTAAACAGCTTTCAGAAGATTTGTTCCAAAATCTTCTTTGATTAACATTACTTGGGATCAGGATATTATATAGTGAGACCACAAGGAGGACCTTAAAATCAATATTGGAAAAGGTTCAATATTGAATCTTATTCAAACTCTGACTGTCATTTGTCCTTGACTCTAGAGTCAGCACAAAGACAACTGAAGGTATACTATCTCCATTTATATTGACCAGGAATTGAACCACAATAGTGAAATAAATCAAAGGGGTAGCTAATTGCTTTTTGACATTCTAAGAAAAAACCCTATAGATTTCTGCCACGGCGTAATATATCATTATGCTTTAATTTCATTAATTGTAAGGAAGTGTTTATGTCCCATGGTGGTAGATATCAATATTAGAATTTTGAAGAAAGATTCAATGTGTCAAAACATAATTTCATCATCTGAGAATTATCTGGTAATGAAAAAATATTCAATGTTTCAGCCATACAGTTCTGTGGTTACTCTACAAGGCCACTTGAAGAACTGGAGTGTTTTACACTTACTGTGTATTTAAAGTCGTGAGTGACAGAAGGAAAACTGGTAGTCTGGTACATTTTGATAAAGCTTCATAATGTTTGTGAACTATCAACAACACAGAATAATGACAAACTAGATGCTAACCTATAATTTTTATTTCAGTAGAGTTTGATTTCTAGAATTTACAAGAAGCCATATCAGCCACAGGATATCTTTGCCTGAATTTTCCTCAATGTATTTAGAGTGTTTAATCCAGCTTGTGAATGCCTAACAAATACATGAGGTGAAGATAATCTATACCTTACTGAAGATAATTTTTCCCTTAAAATATTTTCATTTTTTTCTAAATTCTAGATCCATCTGCTCCACCAGCTCCATCTAATATCAGGATTGCCAATATCAGTGCAAACAATGATGGAAGTGTAAATGCAATGATTACTTGGGATCTTCCAGAAGAGCCCGATATCCCAGTGCACCACTACAAAGTCTTCTGGAGCTGGACATACAGCAAATATGTAATTCCAGCAAAAAAAAAGAGAAGGAAGATTACCGATGGGGTAAGAAAGAAATTAGTGACTGGGACAGAAATATGGTTTATTTTTGATACAAAATAGAGTGTAATATAAAATGTGTGATAAGTTCCAATGATTTCAGCCACTGGTAAAGTAGTGGTCTTAATTTTTAGTATTACGAAGCCCATAGACAATTTTGACCTCTCAATCCTTTTCTTACCCTGAACTTGGGGAGAGAAGTAATACATAGAATACAGGTAAATATGATAAGATTTTTCAGAAAGATGAAGGAAAAGTTAAATGCTGTTAGTCCTCTAAATGTAGGCTTATTCAATTAGTGCTTCCTGAAGTGTTTATTTTATTTAAAAAGCCTGACATCGTCTGTCACATGTTCTTTCACTACGCAAGTAAAACTTGTGACACAGTCACAGAGTAATTGTTAAATAGTCAGTATGGGTCCAAGGAAAAACATACCCTAAACTCTTTAAATAAACTGCTGTACCAAAGGTCTGGCAATATTTTCTTAGCAGCAAGTTCCTATGAATTTCTTGAGTAGTGTATTAAATGTTTGCTTTGCTGGAGGGCTTTTTGTTATGATATCCTCAAGCATATTGCATATTATTTAAAAGCAATTAATATAAATAATTAGATAGAAATAACAGAAATCAGTTTGACATAAACTGATTCTCAGTGCTTTTGGTAGTTAGGATTTGGTCCTGTGTCTGTGTTAACACTGTGTTCTGGCTCCAGCTGCCCATTGCACTGTGATGAATGACAGCAGAGAGTCACAATTCCCCCTCTGTCCTTCAGTCACCAAACCCTGACAGAAATAGAGGCAGTGAAGGCTGTGTGATGAAATCATGCAAGTCAGTTTTCACAGAAAGGAAGGTCTTTATTGTCCTTTAAAAAATTATTGTGGCAGGATAGGAGTAGGGTTGGACTGTGCTGCATAGAGAAGCTTGTGTTCTTCAAGAAGCCTGACATTGGGTAAAGATGTTCAGGAAGGAGTCTTCAGCCTAAAGATAATAGGGAGCTTTCTTTCTCCGAGTTGGTCCGTACATCAGAAACCCCAGAGGAGTTTAAAATTGAGCTGGGTCTTTAATACCTTTCCATAGGGTATTTCTTACATAAAAATACTACTAAAACAGGTCCATTACAACATTGCAAGTTCTGACCTTGAATATAGGGAAATACAAGGTGTAATTTTTATAGAAAAGGCAAGCTCTTACAATATCTATCATAGTACTCCTGACTTGTACTTTTTCTTCTGCAGCACGTCATGAAACTGGACAGCAATGCCACTGAGATTCAGGACACTCCAAATGCTATAGCTAATCAATGGGCATTTGAGTATTGTAGCAACTCTTGGGCTAAAGAATGGCAAATTCACAGGCATTTAAAAAACAAAAAAAAAAAAACAAAAGGTGGAAAAGTCTTAATTGTTAAAGATCATTGAGGATTACTTTTGTCCAGTTTTTACCTTTAGATGTAGCCTGACCCAAATAATTTCCTACTGATTTCCATATGAATTCATTCCAGGTAGGCATTGAATTAGTTTGACTGCAATATTGACACTGTTAATCAAGATTTCTAGTCAATATTTCAGCACTAAACGAGTAAAGATAATAAATACTTTTTGGCAATCACCTTTTTAACATCCTAAGTGTTAAATATGGGATGGTTACCTTGGTATATGGTTATCTTTTTTACTCTATATGGACTGTCAAACTTAAAAGGCACAAGGGATTTTAATGAAAATATGGAGTAATATCTTCCACCTGGCATATGCACTAGAAGGATATCTTTATGATTAAATCTAGCAAAATAAGATATAAGACTAAGAAGGCTGGACTCTTCCTTACAGCATCATGTTCCTTGCCTTAATGTATGGGTTTTTGACTGGAGAATGATAAACCTAGTCTGTTGTTTCCCCATTTTATACACTTCTGTGACATTAGAAACTGTATTTTTTCTATTCTATTTTCCATTCTACACAGGAAAAGTGTTCTTTCCAATGAGATGGTATTTTTGGTATTTTTTCAAGAGTTGAAACAAATAGAATGTATTGAAAAATGTATTAAATGTTGGGCTTTAGCTATCGTCAGTCTGGCTGTCTCTAGGAAAAAAAAAAAGTTTTCAGTTGCTTAACACAGAAATTGGGGAATAAAATGCTTAAATTCCTTTTGCTAAAATGATTTTGGCATAAGAGAAACCTTGTTATATAGAAGAAAACCCCTTAGGTTTTGCCTAAACAATAGGTTTGGAATTGCCAAGAACCTGCCAAAATTATGCAAACATCAAGTAGGTTAGTATTTTTAAAATGACACAGGAAAACAGAGTCCGATTAAAGAAATCCTGTACAGAAAGGAAATTTTGCTCTGAAATTTATATATGAGTTTTCTAACTTCAAAAAAGTAGCGTGCCTAAGATAACAAGCCTGTTTTTAATAAAGGCCTGTGCTTCAGCAATATTATAACTGCTTTTTGTATTTATTCTATTACAGGCCCAAAATTATGTGGTCCTGGAGGGGCTCCAACCCAACAGCAACTACAATGTAGAGCTGCAGGCAGTGACACGCTGGGGTCAGATACGCCTAAAAAGTGCTAAGGTTTCTCTCCATTTTAGCACAACTCAGGACATCAGGAATAATAGTGAGTAATCATACTCAAACATCTGAATGCTTTCTTTCTCCTTTATCTGGAATTTGAATGTTTTATATAATGATTTCTTAAATTTTAAAAAATCATTTTCTTGAAGTGGGCTGTTCCACAGCACAATGATCATCTCCTGGTCAAGTTGAGTAACCTTTTCATGTTAAATTTCTTGTTTAAAAATTGGTGACAGTTTTTGCCTAATTCTTTGACTTAGACTCTTCTTACCTAAAATAAACAGTTGCAAAGAAAATGGAAGTCTTTGCATAAATCTAATGTTAGTATTTTTTAGGTTCAATACAGGTATAAATACTGACTGTTTCTGAGTGGATGGAATAAAACCATTTTTAAGTGTGTTAACTGGAAAGTATTAACCTGCAATGTTTTTCAATATCCTGGCTGTTTTAGTAGTCCATTAATTCAGATTCCGTGTCTGACAACCATGCATTTTCAAAATATTGCACACATAGGATCCACATTCAAATTAAAATCTCAAGATGTTTAGATGTTAGGTTATATATTGTTAAGATGTTTAGAACTTCACATGCTAAGTAATATAATTGCAAACTGTATCTGAATCTGGCAGAAAACCAGAATTCTTAGCCTTGTTTAAATGCTATTTGTACAATTACAGTACAATACTGAGTTACTGCCCAAATTGCTGATAGGTTTCTGATTAACTAATACAGCAGAGTTCTGAAAATGTTAAAGGATATTAAAGAATATGATTTTAATTATTCTGCCCTGACTCCATTTAACATTCTGTTCATTTACATTCCTTCTTTAAAGTACACTCGCAGTTTAAACTTGTAGCCATTTTCATAAGAGAACTGTAATTACTTTCAACCTCACTAATCAACTGCTACTTTTTGCCATATTCTGTTTGGGTATACATAAAATATAGTTATATGGTTATTAGCTGTAACAGACCTTCTTGTCTGTGGTTGTTTCATGTACTAATGTACCAAGAACTAAAAATAAGCTAAAGTATCCTTCTTTTTCCCATATTAAATTAATCTTTACTACTTTTTTGGGCCATCTTGAGAGACAGCAGAAGGTCAAGTTTTCATCTCTTCTATACACTGAGTCTTTGCTTCAAATTCATACCAGAATATCAGTTTCAATCTTCACAGGCTGTATATTAGGCAAGTTTGAGTTAAATCCTCAGTAAGCCCAATGTAAGTGAATACAAGACTTTTCCCTTTTCCTTATTGGTTCTCCTAGATTGTACCTGTACTTTTCTTCATCCCCTAGAAAAGTAGCCTAGTTTGCAGGACTGTGCATGATACCAAAATCTTCTTACAGTTACCACAGTAAGTTGTCCTTCCTTTTCTCTATGTACACAAGAGATGTAATAGAGGAAAAAATAACTGTGTGAACTGGGTGTTTAATTGCATACACTGAGCCATTGAGCACCATTAGAAGAGTATCATTGGTGTTTATGAGGGATTTCAAATTTTGCTGATTATTTTCCTAAGAAAAGAATGTTTTTTTGTAGAGTACGCTACCTTTTTTCTTCTCTTCCCCCCACCTCTGCAAAGTTCACTAGATAAAGAAGCAAAAAATATTTTCTGCACCCTCCCCCTACTCAGTTTCCTGCTCCTTTTGATAAAGTTTCTGTGAAATTCTGGCTCTCAGTGCAAAACTTTAAGGTATTGAATTTTCAGTCCAGTCATCTTGACTGCCATGTCACCACATGACATCACAGCTTTAAGGAAGAGCTCAACTCACAGCTGAGTTTACATTAAAGCAAAGAATCCTGATGCTGGGATTTTAGCTGTCTGAGGTTGGTCTTTGTCCTGCTAAGTGAGAGAAAATTCTAGATGCCATTGTATATAACTAGCCAAAGAGAAAATGGGCAAGCTTTTTAAGATTTTTGTCTCATTTTATTATTAGTATAATTTTATAAATGTTTCCATCTTGGGAGCAAGGATAATTAATCAACTGATCTTTGTCATGCTTTATTGGTACTCCTGACATTAGGTCGGACCATCATAATCTTTAAACATGATAGTAAATAAAGACTTTCCATATAACAAAAGCCTTCTGAATTGAAGCTGAGTAATTGACATATGAGCATGTTATTTTTTGTACCATTCCATACTTACTGTGAGAAATCCTTTCACTGGAAGGACTGTATTAGCTCTCCATGTCTTTATTAATGTTCTGACTCTCTGGGTCTATATCATTCCATATTTGTGTTGGGAGAAGGTCTTTGTTTCAGTTTTTCCTCTTCAAAAGAGGGTTTTTCAGAATCTGTTGCAGGTCACATTATTACTTATAAACCCTCTATCAAATGGAGTTCATTTATGCTATACCCTCACATGTGACTTGGCCCCTCTCCTTGCTTCAGAAAACAGACCATCAGTAGTTTTCATGAAAATCTGCTATCTACTTATGTCTAATTAGTACAGACTTTCTAATGCCTTGTACTTTATTTTGCTTTACTGGAGTGACCTTTCTGTACTAAAAGGTTAATTAATTGTTGTATTGTATTTTAAACTAGATTAAAACTATATTGAGAGCAATATCTTTTTAATCTCTTATACTTCAAGAAATTTGACTGTTCAAATTATGAACATCCATTTATTTAATGAGCAGTATTTTCTTTTTAACTGAAAATCAGTGCTTGTACCAACCAAAACACATATTTTAGAGTATTTCAGTAATAAGTTTATAGAAAAATGTGAACATCCCTTCTCTTAAAGCCATGAGGTAAACAATTAAAGATTCTTTGAACCTAAACCACTGATATCACTCACTTTATTTGATAGAGTACTCTCCTGAGAGGTGTATTTAGGCCTTTTTGGACATTTTTTTAATGTCTGGATTATATTTTACATAGAAAAGCAAATAAAAACTACTGGCGGAGATACAAATTCATCTTCTATCTCTCTCAGGTTAGTTAGGCGCAGAGCCAGTACTGCGTGATGTACTTTTGAGAATACTTAGAAGCAAATGGAGAAATATGAAAAAGAAACAAAAAAATTGCCTGAAATATTATCTAGGACATGACACTCATGGCTTGTCATTATTCTGGGACTTCCATGGCCTTTGAGAAGTAATTCCAGGAGGAACATGCCAATTTTGCTGAAGTCCCACTCTGCTCTGTGTGGAATTAAGCTCTGGTTTTTAGGTGTCTGGTCCTATTGTCAGAATAGAGATAGCCCACACCCCTCTGAAGTAATTTAGTCCTACACACCTCTGTGAGCTTTGACCTCAGCCCTCTGGCATTACATTTCCCCACACTTAGAAATGCATTGCCTCACTGTATTTGTGTGCTTCACTTCTGGGAAATGTAGCAAGATTTTTGCTTGATCTTTATATAGAAATATTCTAAATTGGTGTCCTGGTTTTTGTAGAAGTGGAGCAGACAGAGAATAGCAAAGCAGAGATTTAATAAAATTAAAATAATTTAAATTGAAGAATACCTAATAGATTTTAGTTTGTACTTCTCTCTAGAACTTTTTTCATTTTCTTTTAGGTAGTAGTAACATTATGGTCACTTTAAGAAAAAATTTTGTTAAGTTTGGTAGTTTAATTTAAAGCAAATAAACAAAATAAATTGTATCAGATTCAGCAAAGGGCTGAAAAAGTAAAATTTGGCCATAAAGCAAGTGAGTTTCAATAGAAGCTTCATTTAGGGCAAAATATTCAAGTTTATATGTTACTTGTGACAGTTACTGAAACCTGAATCTTTCCCTCTTTCTCTTAAGTATGTAGTTAATAATTTGCCACTTCCTTATTATTGGACTCTTTAGTTTTAATTAGGTGTAATATTGAATTTAATACAGCTTTTTTTTTTGTTTATAATCTGATCCTCCTAATTGTTCAGATACATTGCAAGTGTGCAATGAAAAGTGCAGTTTGAACGAACGTTTCTTTCTTTTCAACTGAAAATATCTGTAAGTACTGTCAACCCTACTAAACGTTGATCAATTTTTACCAAATAAAATGCTTGATGAAGGACATCCAATTGCAATTTCTTGTTGGAAGCGAGGCACACACAGCATCAAGGGAATTGCTGAAAGAAAATTGTGCTCTTGCAGTGTTTTCCTAAGCATTCACCGTTCACGGCTGGGAACAGGAAAGTGGGCAAGACACATCTTGAATCTGACCACAGTGTTCTTGTATAGCATACCAGAGGTCTATATTTACTTTGATGTAGTAACCACATGTGGCACTCTGTGGGTTACATTCAGTGCTGTCCTTGGATTTTGTACATATTCAAACACTGCATGAATATAAAGGCTGTGAAGTATTACGGAGAACTACTGGTAGATACTGTGCCTGTTTAAAAATCATTGTGTTAACATTTTTTGTTCTTGGAGGTATAATACAGTCTGTTTCCTTATTACTCTTCAGATAAATTACAGAGCATTTTCCTGTATAAAACATACTTATCTTTTTCGGTCACTTTCTAAATTCGACTGAATTTCAAACAAGTGATTTTTCAACCACTATGGAGAGTTAATTCTTTTCATTTGTTTCATTTAGGTAAGAAACAGAAATAAGATCATTTAGAATAAAGATACTATTATTTTCTGAATTTCAGCAAGTTTAGCATAGTCATACAGCACTGTAGTTAACTAAATAGTTTCCTGATTGTTCTGTGTTTTGCAGAGGAACGCACATCTGCTGGGAAACCACAGAAAGGAGTGGTAGATCCCTACCCAACCTTTCAAAGAAGGAAAACTACTCGTTTTCTTAAAATTGGAACTCCCTTCTATCAGGACAATCAACTTCAGGTCAAAGTCTACTGGAAGAAGACAGGTTTGTCAAATATTGCTTTACTATTTTCTCTGAGGAGGACTCTTATCAGCCACCTCATATGGACAATATTATAAGTAATTAATAGTTGAATCCTACACCCATCCTTTCAGCCCTTCATCTTCACATTGGAGGGAAACATTGCCTCTCCTCTTTGTGTTATGTCTATGTATATGTCTTACAGAAGGAAATTATATGAATCAGCTATCCGGAAATTGTAGTCAGTCATGTTGGGACACTGAATTTTCACAGAGCTGAGACAATTTTTATTTTGGTATGAATTACCTCTGTAAAGTTTTAAATAGCAGAATTTGGCATTACCTACAAAAATTTTGAGGAACATAAGAATGTTTAGCTTAGTGCCAAACTTTATCAGTCACCTTGATTTAGAACAGAATGGGTGGTTGATCACAACCAGAAAACGTCTTGAAGTTAGTTTTCTTCTAAGCTGCATCTTTCTGGTTTTCAGAAAAATCTTAACAACAATTTTATGGTTTAATCCTCCAGTCAAAAGGAAAATGACGTAAATTTTAAGTGTCTATTCATATTCAGAAATCACTAAAGGGATTTTCCTTTCTTGTCCTTTAAGAGCATATAGGTTGCTCCAGTTTAGCCTTTACAGGTTTATATGCTGTTCATGAACATTTCAAAATGTTTTCACACTGTTCATTTTTTTAACTTGGAGCAATCTACATGTGTATCAGTGCCACTAAATTAAATCAATTCCGTTTTTTTTTTGCTTGAAATAAAGAGCTACAAAAAGCATAGTCATGTTTTCTTCCTGAATTTTTCAAAGAATTTCAGGAATATTTAAGTGCTTTTGGGTTTAGATGCATGTGGCAGCACCTTCAATGAGGACAGGTTGTATAAATTTTCAATTATGCTATGTAACGTAGTAATATGTCACACTGGATATTGTGGATTGTGAGAGGTATCCTTTGCTTCTTATCCTTTGACTGCCTTTTTGAATGGTTACCTTCCAGACCCTGCTATGTCAATTACTTTCAAATCCATCCTTATTCCTCCCTAAAACCTGCAAGCTTTGGTTCAGCTGAATACATGCACTTTTTGAATATTCGTCCCTGTCGTGGCTATGCTAGTTCTTTGGTTTTTTTCTTACTTTCCCCATTATATTTCATTTTTGGGTTGCTTCATGGAAAGCTGGAACAATTTAAAGTTTAAATGAAAGTTGAGGCAATTTCAATTGGGAATATTTGGTTTACCAGAAAATGTGGTTTTTGTTATCCGAAGTGAGATTTATATATTCTGAGCATTGTTGGGACTGATCACCCTAAACTTTAGCCTGTGCAAGTGAGATGTCAACTCATCATCCAAGCTCCTTTTATTGTTAGAAAAGAAAAGCAGGTGACTTCTGAAGCAATGCATCCCCCAGAGCAGCAGAATTGCTCTCTGGAGATGCCTCTCTTCTTTACTGAGAACAGAGGGGAGCCTAGACAGCTCATTTGTAGAAAGCTTAGAGATGCCTGACGTTTCTCTGTGAGCTGAGGTTCTATTCTTGGCTGTCTGTGTTGAAAAAAAATGAGGGACAGGATTCAAAGATGAGGAGACAATGGTGTCTCCCACAGGCGTCAGACAGGGTTGTGCAACTCACAGTCTGCAGGCAAGATTCAGCCCAGTGGAACCATCAAACCTGTTCCAGCTGTTTTCCTGCCAGCCTGCTGCCAGAAGATCATGTGTCCTGTGACCAAAATGCGAGCACCCCTACTGACATTCACCTTGTGAATAGTTTGCCAGAGTTAGTTATACTTAATGGAGGGAAAATCCTGAGCAGAGCAGTAATATTCTTGTTCCAACACAGATATCTTGAACTAGGTGTCCACTATTTATAATGGAATTATAACATAGCTATTGAACTTAGAGGTGTTGCATCATAAAACCTGAATGTTTCCATCTAAATCTGGAGCTGAATCTCACCGTCTGCCACATACCTGGAGGTAATATTTCTATTAAAAGCTATAAATGTCTATAAAAAGAAATAAGGTAGTCAGCATCCTTACAGCGACTCACAGTTTGGAAATAAGAGGATTTCAAACTGGTATAATTTCCAGAATTGGAGAATGTCAAAGACAGCTATGTCACAGACCTGTCAAAATGACATGGTTTCACATGTTGTCACCTTGTGCCAGGGGTGTACTAACTGACTTGCTGGCTGTACAGCTGACTCACCTTGTGTGGAGCTGTGTGCATCCAATTACATAAGGGGACACCCAGGACCCGTTTTGGCCCTGGCTGGGGGCACATTCTGTGAGGTGCACTGGGGTGTTTAGCTACATGACCAGCCATGCAGTGGAAGATGCCTTCCTTTTTCCTGTAGAGCAAGCAGTGATAGCAAAGGTGTGTGAAGAGGGGCAGAACATGGCAGTTCATCACACTTACCTTCTTTTTTTTTCTTTTTTAAAAAGAAAATATCAGGATTCTGAATGACAGCACATGCAGTAACTCAGCATGAACCATTGAATTGTTTGGAACTAAAATATAGCCAATTACTTGCTCCTGAGAAGCCAGCAGCTTCTATAAGCTCCTGCAAGAGTTTGGAGATTATGTAGTGCATGGGTGAGGTACTGTAAATTTACTAGTAACAATTTACTGCAGAGCAGGTCTGTGTGACTGTGCAAGGAGCACAGCAGGAATTTTGTCATATTGTTATATTGTCTTCATGAAAAACAGCAGTTACTGAGACAGCTGTGCTGGGAACTGTACCCACACATCTTTCACCTTTATGAACTGCACTCGATGGTGTTCAGGGAGTGAGAGGAGGTAGTAGAGTGCAGCAACTGTAATACAAAATACTGAGAGAGACCTTACCTGAGCCTGCTCAGTGGCATGGCATCTATTTTTATTGCAGGTAGGCAATCAGAATTCAAATAGTTCCTGACAAAAAATTGACCTGTTTGTATCTTACATGGTGGTTGAACACAGAAGTCCCTGTTGATTGCACTAATGTTCTCATTTTTATGTAGTTTGCTATTAAAAATCAATACCTTTTTTTGATGGAGAGAAACACAGCCATTCTGTAGTCCTAAATTAGAATGTATGACTTTAAAACAGAAAAATTAAGGAGCCAGCATGGAACCATGTGAAATAAGTAGGCTGATAAGTGTGAGAGTCACCATGATAAAAAAATAATTCAAGAAATAAACGTCTCAAGCTTAAACATGGACATTTGTAAGTTGATGAAATTTCAGTCGGTTGTACTCTTTGCTTTGTCTGGTATGGTTTTCAAGTATTTTTGGACTTTCTGTGTTAGACTTCATGACATGAACTAGAGATAGTTGCAGAGATGATGAAATAAAACTGTTATTTAGATTTTGGATGTGCTTTATTTTAGATGAAGATTTAAACCAGTATGTTATCACAGAATCATGGAATGGCTGGGTTTGAAAGGGCCTCTGGAGATGATCTAGTCCAACCTCCCTGCTAAAGCGGGTTCACTTGGAGTAGATTGCACAGGATAATGTCCAGGCAGGTTTCGAATATCTGCAGAGAAAGAGACTCCACAACTCCTCTGGGCATCCTGCTACAGTGTTCTGTCACTCTCAAAGTAAAGAATTTTTTCCTCATTTAGATGAATGTCTCTCTGTTTCAGTTTCTGCACATTGTCCCTTATCCTGTCACTGGGCATAGCTGAAAAGACTATGGGTCCATCTTCTTGATACCCATCCTTAAGACATTTGTAAGCATTGATAATGCTCTCAGTCTCTCTTCTTGAGGCTGAGGAGCCCAGCTACCTCAGCCTTTCCTAATAAGTGAGATGCTTCTGTCCCTCAGCCATCCTTCCTGCCTGGACGTGCTCCAGGAGCTCTGCATCTCTCCTGTCCTGAGGAGCCCAGAACTGGACACAGCTCTCCAGATGTGCCTCACCAGGGCTGAGCAGAGGGACAGGATCACCTTCCTGCTGCCAATGCTCTCCCTAATGCCCCCCAGGATCCCACTGGCCTTCTTGGCCCCAGGACACACTGCTGGCTCATGGACAGCTTGTTGTCCACCAGCACCCCCAGGTCCCTCTCCACAGAGCTGCTTTCCAGTCCCACCCTGTACTGGTGCAGAGGGTTGTTCTTCCCCAGGTGCAGGACCCTGCCTTTGTCTTTTCTGAAATTTACTGAACTTTGTTCAACTGAAGTTGCTTTTGTTATGTTGACATAGTTTCTTTTAGCTGTAATGAAAACTTTAATAGTTGCTGTAACAGCAGTCTTTAGTAAGAACAGAGTTATTACTTTTCTATATTAATAACTACTCAGAATTTTTTATTGTATTCCTAATTCAGTGGTCATACCATTCTATGCAGACCAGAGATTTTAAATTTTTTTTTAAATTTCCTCCTAAACTAAGATGGCTCTCTAGAAGAGTTTTTACCGTGTCCCAACACTATAGCCTCACAGTATACCAAAGATTACAGAAACAAAAGGAAAGACCTGTGTGTATTGCTTTTATCCTTTAAAGAAACACAAACATGCTCCTAAGGTTGTTTTATATTATTTATTTATTTTCATTGGTCCCATTTTAGCTGAGAAATTATTTTTCTTTCGATTTTGAATCATTTTACTCAGTCTAAAGAGTCAAATATAGGGCAGAATCATAGAAGAATTTAGATGGGCAGGAAGAGACTTCTAGAGGTCAGCTGGTCCAACCATCTGCTCAAAGTTGAACTAATTGTGAAGTTAAATCAAGTTATTAAATTCTATCTGTAAGGCCCTGTAACAGATATGGTCACTGTTTCTTCAATGTTGGAGAATTTATCCTCCATCAACACCAGCCTGCAGAGGTCATCTAAGTTTATTTCAGTGTGCCTTAGGATTTACAGAAGGTATGGTGATATCTCCTGACTATTCAAAAATAGTTCTTCCATGACTGAAGATGTATTCCTCAGTGAACTTTGCAGATGAGCCTCTAGGAAGGCAGTGAAAAGAACAGATGACATCAGGGCCAAAGCTCTCAGTTTTATATCATCCTTCTGAATAGAAGGACGTGTCCTGTGCAACAGCTGCACCAGAGGAGGTGTTGCAAACACCCCAAATTACCAAACTGACTTTGTTATACAGCAAAGAAGTGACTGTATATCAGTACTCAGAACCTGCATCCAGTGTTTGAATAAAAGTCTGAGTAAGGGCATGGATTTCCATATGTGTGCATCGTAATGTGCCACAGTTTGGTAAGCAGGAAAGACTTATCTGGGTGTGTTCTTCAAGTGTCATTTCTTAAAACCCATTAATGTTAGTAAGCATAAGGCATGAATGGAATGTAGAATCTGGGCTTTACATTAAAATAAAGCTCTTTCTGAAATAA
Source organism: Cichladusa arquata (assembly GCA_026413545.1). Lineage (NCBI taxonomy): Eukaryota > Metazoa > Chordata > Aves > Passeriformes > Muscicapidae > Cichladusa > Cichladusa arquata. The sequence goes on from JAOTQP010000001.1 coordinate 20,820,310, forward strand.
TCTTTCAGGTTGCATACTCTGGTACGATGGCAATAATCACTTCTGGATGTATGCTAGCAAAAGTACCTCCACACTTCAAGCAGTACAAGGTACTTAGCAAATGCACATGATGTTGCTAGACAGAGTCATCCAAAAGCATGTTGCATATGAATACTAGCTTCTTTCTGAAGGAAAAAAAATGTCTTTTCCTTGCTGCCTTTCACTTAGCCCTGGGATTAGAGAAACAGTACATTCCATAAACAGCATTAATCCCCCTTTTGTAAATGAAAAGTAGGATGTGGTCCATGGCCAGATATTTTGGCCATCTTGATGTGTGAAATTAGAAATTGTCAAGTAGTGGAATCAAACTAAACAAATTACTTTTCAGTCCTTGGTGTTGAGGTCAGACAGTACCATCCATTACCAAAAATGGATGCACTCTGAAATCCCTGTTTAAAGATATTTGATACTTAAGGATGATTAAGAATCTCAGTATATTGTGCAGTAATCAAACTGAAAGTGTGAAAATAAAAAGATGCTCAAGTTTTCTCTGTTTTTCTGTGGTTGGGCAACTAGAGGGCTGAGTGTTGGACTTAGCTGAAAAGCCTCCAAGTTGCTGCAAATCTCTGTATGGAAATAAAATTTTGCTCACAGACAGAAGGAAAAAAAATCCCCCCTTTTATGAACTCTGCATCAATTCTCATCAATTGCTGCAATAATTATAATGCACTTAAATATCAGAGTGTAATTTCTTTCCGAAGCACTTGTCACAACAATAGTTTCTAAGTCATTGCTCTACCTTCTCTGAGCATTTTCTCAGTGCCTGTTATTTGAGTATAGTCAAACTCACCTTGCTCAGGTAAAGCTTTAGTTTCCTTTTCTTTGAATTAAGTCTGTGTGCATTTACTTCCCCCTGTTTAAATTAAACATTTTAAGTACTTTCAGATATTTAAAATCAATATATCTGCCTCTTGGTTTTGCTTAAAAAGACAAATATTTAAAATGCATTAAGACTTCGCTTCAGGCTTCTTTCTTTGTGTTTCTGTAAATGCTAAAGCAGAAGGAAAAAGAATACTTAAGGCAGGGAGAGGCAGAGATTCCTCCATTGTCTGATAAATCAACCAAACAAGAATAATGAATTAAATTACAGAGAAGAATAAAATGTAAGGCATGGCAAAGCAAATAGAGAGCTAACACAAATGCTTTTAAAGCCAGATCTTAGGAAAACAAAATTAACTTTCGCTTAGTTCAGGGACATAAATGAAATGTCTGTGTGTACTGACTCTTTGTTTGTAATAAGGTATTTTATATGGCAGGTTTTGAAATGAAAGCTTTCCCATTGACAACAGATATCAAATGGTCCTTTCTCATGGAAGTAGAGCCATTGAAGATAAAGAAATCCTTCAGTGGCAGTTGGAGTTTCCAGCTCTTATTGTTAAGAATTCTGCAGTACTTGCTTTATGCTAAAGCATTATTTAGTTTTAGTTTTTAGCTGTTGCACTGGTCAGATTAGTGTTTGAGCAGCTGGCCATATTCTAATTATTGGTATCCAAGCAGTAGAATACTTGTACTTCAGGATATCACTGTAGTCCAGATGGTTCTTTCAACAAAATGACTTGTTAGTTACAGTGAAGTATACACTAATATATTGCCCTCAGACTTCCATGAGAATACAGGGACTTTGTCTCAGCAGTGGTTGATTGTGTGGGTATGCATAATGTGCATTAGTACTTAGGGATTTAATTAGTAAAGCTGGCTCTAAGCACAGGACTCTTCACAGGACTAGATCACCTCTTTAGAAATGCACTGGTAGATATTAAAAAATATGCTTTTCCATATGTGCTACTCCTGGCTCAGATGCCTGTATCTTATGGGCTTCCATAGCATCATGCCTGGGGAGATAGGTAGTGCTGTAGGTTTTAGTTATCATAGGAAATTTTTCTGGAGTTAAAAGAATATTCTGTCAGTTGTATCTGTGTGGTTCCTACACCTCCCTAACTTTATTTTTCTCCTTTACTTTGTCTTAATGTAGCTTCAGGAAAAAAAAGTCTCTTTGCCTTTTTTAAGAGGATGTAAAGGGGAGCATCTGACCATCTCCAGTTCTGCTTCCTTTACTTTACTATAGGACTCCAGTTTCAGTGTGTCCAAATGTGAAATACTTACAATATTAAAATGTCACTGGTGGAAGTAATGAAAAACATCAACCACAAATAATAGAATTTGGTAGAGCAGATGGTTTTCAAATTCTCAAGTAGTCTGCAATTGATTAGTGGAGCCAGTTACAGAGTTTTAAAACTACATTTACAATGGTGGCAACCTCAGTGGCATCTCCCCTGCAAATGGGGCAATATTGGAAAGTATTTTCAAAGGTACAGTTTACTGCATTTCTTCATGATTTCACAGCAGAACAGAAAACCATTACTTGTTGCCTTGCACTTGCTTCCAAACCTCCATACCTTTCAGGGTAGGTTGTTAAAGCTCTTGGTTTGAGAGATTTAGAGGCAAGTTTGTCCAACTGCTAGTCTCAGGAATGTAATTGGAATTTATTCAAAGTCTGCCAGGAAATCAAATAGTCACAAGTCAAATCAGAAGTACCCACTGTGTTCCCAGAGCACAGACAGCACAGAACACTGATTTTACTTAACAGGCACCCGCTGATGTTTGCTAAAGTCTGTACTGGACTGGTTTGTACATTTGTACACTTTGTACATTTAAACCACTTATTGTTTATTTTAAAAATTTATGTAGTGTGGGCTGTGCATGAGTCCTCAGTATGATCTGAATCATACTCCAGAACACCTTTTAGTCATTTAGTCAAAGTGTTTTTAATTTGACTTAATTTATGGATTTAAAAGAAGTCTTCTTTTTGTTTTTAAATTTAGTAACTGATAGAAATTTAACCTTGATTTCTTTTGTACTTATGTTAAAAGTTTAAATAGAAATGTAATTGCAAATTACCTGGTCCATGAGTTGAATCCAAAGAAAAGTATTTAATATCCCATTTCAAAATCATTTATCAAGACTTAATCCACTTGAAGGCACTGAAAAAATTACCCAGCCAACTAATAAATAAGCTCTTGCCTGATTTTTAATTCTTCAGGAAAAAACACATTTTCAAAACCAGTATCTTTTTGTACCCTCAATATGTCTGTGTCTGACTAATACAGTTTTCTGGATTTCCAATTACTTCCTGAGTATTACCACAATGCATGAAGTTAATTATTTTAACCACAAGCACAGTACTTTATATATATATTTATGTGTACATATATAGTATCACTAAACTTGTCAATGGCAATGTCTGATCTGAGGCACTCTCAATAACTGAGGGGTAAAATGGCAAGGTTTTTACCATCCAAGTACAGAATCACAGAATATTCTGAGTTGGAAGGGATGCAGAGGGATCATTGAGTCCAACTCTTTAGTGAATGGCCCTTATGGGGATCAAACCCATAACCTTGACACTCTCAGCACCATCTCTGACCAGCTGAGCTCCTCCTCTCCTTTCCCAGACTGTATCACTAGGTCATATTAAGTGAAAGCTCTGTCTCACAGGCTTACACTATCATACCTGGAGCAATCCTGCCATTCCTACTGCAAGTAATAGGTACTGAGGTTCAGCACTTTACAAGATGCTTCTCATGAGCTATGAGCTAATAACTGCTCATGAGTGCTCTCTTAGCCTGCCTAAGTTCTGGATAAAGCATTGCTCTTATAATGCAGGGGAGGGTGACCTAGCAGTAGGGAGTCATCATGCTTGTGGTGAAGGTGGTTTAAACTAATGAGTGTCCTCTGGTAAACTGGGTCAATTTTCCTCCACGTGCCTCTTTTTAATATGTATTTTTAATTAGCTAGTTTATAGGGTGGCCATAAAACTAGTTGCATAAACACTACAAACAGGGGAAGGAAACTGGACTATTTGAAGGAGTAGCTAGAGTTGGAGAGAAACCAAAAAAGAATATCTGAAACTGAAATTATAATCTGACTTTTAAGATGACCCATATATGCAGCTGATAAATAATGAGTTGTTAATATCCGTTTATTTTGCTCCTGTGACCATAAACTGGATGCAAAAATGTCCATAGTAGTTTAGACCAAAGGTCTTATCCAAGAGGTGTTCTGTTCTTGACTGTGGCCAAAAGCAAATCCAAAGGAACATAAGAATAGGGCAGGTATAACGGTATTTCTGCATATTATTGTCCCAGCTTCAGCTTCAGATAACTTCTAGTTAGTCAAACTTCCTGAGCCCAATGTGATTTCACTGTATTTACTCACTTCTGATGCATCTATCTTCACAATAATATCCAGTGTCCTTTGAGGGTAACCAAATTGCAGGATGTCTGAAACATCCTTGGCAATGGAGTTCCAGAGTTTTTAAGTGCTTGTTCTACGTAGAACCACTTTCTTTTCCTTTTTTTTTGTGTTTGTTTTGTTTTGAACCCAATTCTTCTACATTTATATGAATCCTTATTCTCACTCTGTTTACCTTGTCTGTATGCACGATTGTATAGATATTTAACCTAGTTTTGCTCTGTTGTATTTCTTGTAGACACGTCAATCTTAAACTGCAGATTTAGAAACTGCGCTTTAATGCTTTAATCTTTTTGAATACCAGTTCAGCATCCTGAACTGGTTCCATAATGCATATCAGGAAAGTCCAGTTTTGGAACTCCATGGATCACTGTAGATGCAAACCTGCCCATACATGGATTTTGTATGAGGTCTGAGAGAGAAGGGAGCAGCTGGTGCATCCCTGCATCTCCTCCCACTGTGGAACTAGGGGCAAGATGAGTCTGTACTTTCACTCTGGAATTGGGAGAGATTCCAAGATTACTGACCCTCAATATAGTGAACTTACCCTCATTATGGTCTGCTTGTCTAAATTACTGTCCACATTTTTCAAAGTTACATAGAATGTTAAAGTTAATGGTAGGGTACCTGGTGACATTTTCAGTGTCTGCATAGCCTTAGTGAGCCTTGGACTTGTTTGTTTTTTTTTTCTTTTCCATTAAGTTCAGGTCTGGGATGCTTAGCTAGCTTTGAAAATCTGGCTATGAAGGAGTGTTGCAGAAAGCCTCTATTCAGGCTACAAGCAGCTATTGTGAGACTTGGAGCTTACAAGAGGCAAATTTCCTTGTAATGGAAAACCAGAATGAGATACTGTTGAACTCATTTTGTATAGGATGTTGTGTGTGGGAAAATAAGTAAGGGTAGAGGTAATCCGGCTTAGAGATGATCCCAGGCTTAAATCCTTCAATATAAACATCTTCAAACCTTGAGGCTTCCTAGGTCTAGATAGGGACAAAAATACTGTGTCTCAGGCCTATTTTCAAATTACACAGTAATTGTTAATATCATTTTTGGAAAGGCTTACTGTTCTATTATACAAAGAATCTGTTCTATAGAAAGGAAGTTTGTTTTAAATGGCATAATGTGAGAAACAAAATCTTTGTGATTTAATCGTAACTGCTTATATTCCATGTAAGAGCAGGAAACAGTGTAGTTTGTCTTGCTAAGAATTGTTTGTTGAGTGAAGTTTAAATGTCAACTGAAAGTTTTAGTATTATTTTTAAACTTACTGCTTGAATAGTAATTATTAAAAAGCTTTTTTTCTCAAGGGTATCACGAGTACTGTGAATTTCATAACCAAACAAAACTTTGGATTTTTTTTTTTAAACCATCGGGTGAATCAATGCAGAGGAAGCAAAAGAGACAGAGCTGTTATAATTTAATTATTTTCAAGAGAGCTTACCTTAAATGCATGCGACAAAACAAGAAGGAAAAGGGGAATGCAGAGAGATTTGCAATGCATTAGCACATCAGTGCAGCATTTTAACATTAGTTGAAGGTAAATTCTGTTTACTTCATTTTGCATTTGCTAAACTACCATGACTAAATAGCACTTGCTATTATATTATTACTTTTTTTCCTATCATTAACTTCAGATTGCAGATGTTGTACGTCATGAATCAGAGTAATACAATGGCTCATGAACCAGTATACAAAGAAATAAATAAGTGTTATGATCTAGTACTGACTGCCATCATATTTTGCTTCTCTTCAGTACAATAAAGTATCCCTTCCCAAACTGATCTTCTGTCATGTTGCTATTTTAATGTAATAAATACCATGTGAATCACTTCACACTAATCATGTCCTCAAAACTCAAGGAACTAGTAGTAAACAACACTCCTTCATTTGTTCTCTTGGATTTTGCTCATATTTCAGCCTTCCCTGCATAATTTTCAGGACCTCTCCAGCAAGTGAATTTCATCAGAAAAAGGACTGATAGAAAGCTGCATATATTAGATGTCTATGTAGACATGGAAAACAGTGTTTGTCCAATAAACAGATGAACATGAGCCTTCAGATTCTATCTCAAATATTTGCTTTTTAGCCTGTGGTGTGGAAAGGCAGGCAGGTGCTGCTGCAGAGCAGACACTGCTGCTCATCCTTCTGCTGGAGTGGTGGGTTGGAATCAGTGCTGGGTTGTAGTAAATGCCCAGCTATAAAGGGGGTTACATACTGGGAGGAGAAAGAGCAGGAACTTTTCTTCAGGAAGCCTTTGACTTGTACAAAGCTTTGAGCACTTCAGAGTTGATAGTATCTTTTACTTTATGCAAGGCATCATTAATTTCACCTTTTGCCATTGCTACAGCTTCACCATTCAATACAATGAGGTAACTGTTTTTTTCCTGGATGGTATGCTGACACAGGATTTATACAGAGCTCTGAAAAATCATAGTATGACTTTACAGTAGAATCAATTATTCAGGCTTGTAGATACTGAGACATGTTCTTCGTATGCCCTGAGCAGACTCTGCCCTGTGTTGTGATATTAAATATGAAATATTTTCTCCTTGCTTTAGCCTATTTTTAGAGTAATTTTAGACACATGATATTTCCTTCTTCCTATTAGTCTAAGACCATCAAAGAAGTGTTCAAGACCATCTTTTAACTGTAGTTTTGATGGTCATTAGTGTCTTGATCTTGCTAGGTTCTAAACTTTCTGGCCTGATCCTTTAGCTAGACTTAGCTATTGAAGTTAACACAGCTGTTCAAATGCCTAAGTGCTGAAAAATGGCCCGTGTGCTCAGCTTGTAAGAACTACTCCACCAGTGTGCAAAGAAAAACAAAGAATATGTGGCCAATCACAAAAAAAATAATTGTGGTTTGCTATATGAAGTATCAGATCTAACAAAATATAATAAATTTAAAGGTTTAACTGCACACAGAACAACTTATTTCAATAATTTTCTTACTGAAATAGATTCAGAGATATTTCATCCTCCATATGGCATTCTGTTTGAAGAAAGGTTATCTTACAATGAAGACAGCAGGCTTACATATGGTTTATTATCTTCCAAGCTTTGATAACAACTCCTTTTGACATACAGTTAGCATATTAATTATATGTATATATTTTGGAGTGAGTCAGTTTGTTGAGGTATCTTGACAAAAATTGCAGAACATTGTTTCTTTTTTAACTGAAATACCCATTTCACAGCTGCTAGTTATTTGTATTAAATTACTAATTTTGTGCTAGCATGTAAAGGTTTTCGTATGTCTTATTTTATAATATTTCCTTTTATACTGTATTTGTTCTAATGGGAAAATCTATCAGACACTGCATGTTAATTACTTTCAATCTGTCGTGATGCAGAAATCAACTTGATGTTACCATGTTTATTGATGCCAGACATTTTTATTGTAATTAAACCATAATTTGAGCTGCTGTTGTTGAACATGTCTGCTGTGAAACCTTGTTTTCCAGCAAATTCCATTTGATTTTCCTTCTAATAAGTTTTTGTAATTTGGTTGCCTGCATAATAGTGCTGTCACAGGTGGTATTAATTAGCATTTTTGTACCAAATAGTAGAGACCTACGTCAGAACAACATGCAAGAGCTGAAACACTTTTACAGTGCACACTTTCACCACTTGACAGGGGTGGAACAGAGATAAGGAGCCATGAAGTGTTTTATCTAAAGACCTCAAGCAAACCTGTGGCAGAACTCGCCCCGTTCCTGAAACAGTCTGCTGCAATTTTCTTGCTGTGGATCAGAGGATACAAAGAAATAAATACCTCTGTGTGCCTGGTTTCCTGGACAAAAAGCTCTGTATTGATGGTGTTGGGCTGCATGAGCAGATTTCACTGCTGTTATGCCCATGCTATGCCAGTTTTTCAGCTACAAAGCTTCAGTTCCTTATGATAGTCAATTTGGCACCCTCCTAGGATGGCAGCTGCAATATAAAGGAGATAAAAGTATTTCAGGCAGAGAAAGTAAAAAAAAGAAACCACATTAGATGAAGTTATTCATATGGCTGGCAGTAATGTATTTGTACAAAACAGAAACATGGAAGAGATTGAAAAAGATGAGAAAAAGAAAAGAAAAAAAAAACTTTACAATTTAGTTTATTCTAAATAAACTACAGAACCATTTAAACAGAAGTTCCATCCAGGGTGACTTGCAGAATTACCTGACATTTTATTTTTTTGAATGATACTCAGAGCTTTAAATTCTGTGGGAAGGTGATTTTGCCCAGGATATTCCTAGTAACTATTGTGCAGCCATGGCTTAGGCTATGTTGAGGACTATCAATTTAAGATGCTTAAATTGTGCATATGTGCCTGAAGTTTTCCAAGTGGCAAATACATGTAGTTGACATTGGCATTGGTAGAATTTTGACCTGTTTTTACAGCTGGAAGATATAGAATAAATGCACATTTTCCATCCAGAAAAATCCGAAATATATTTATTTGTTTTTATTAAAATGGAACTAAAGAGTGTAATTTGGGGAGGGGGAGAAATCACAAAAATCTGGTGAAAAACATCTTTCTAAACACTATTGATAGGGAGCTTTGTGGAGATACTCGTGAAAATAAAGGCAGTTTGGGGTAAATTAAAAAAACCCCATGCTTTAGAGCATTCTCTGATCCATACATTTCTAATTAGAGGTGTAAGACTTCTGTCCAACAAAGTTAGCTGCATACCCTTGTTGAGCAAAAAAGCTAAGCATGCATGGGATTTTAAGAACATGATCACGTGGTATCTGTATAGGCATTTTTTCTTAAGTCTAGAAACTCAATTTATACTTCAGAAAATCTACTTTAAAAATCACAGTGAAAGTAATTAACATCGACTATTAGTTTATTTTAAAAGATTAATCACGTGCATTTGTCTTACAGACCTAAAAACCTTTAGCTTGGGCATTTGGAGTTAATTTCCATGTCAGTATCATTAAGATGTTTTTGGAGTAATTGTCCTGGATTGCATTTTTTTCCCCCACTTTATGTTAATCTGAAATAAAAGTAATTATTTGAATAAGCTGTCTGCTGTTCGTACTTAAATGGCTGTTTTGTTGACTAATTTCACAAGCTTAGAGCTGCTCAAATGAGTGCTAATACTTGTTATGTCCTTCAAGTTCAGTGTTTCTATACAAATATTTTGACTTCTGGGAAATACTTGCTGTTTGTGCAAGCGTCACTATTTCTAGTGTCAAGTGATAGACATTTTAACCATGAGAACGATGAATTTTAAAAACTGTATAAAGACTTCTAGTTGGAAATTTAGAATCAAGAAAACTCCAGATATTCAGAAGGGTATTGATACTGTGGCATCTGAAATACCAGGGAAGCAGACTGAAGCAGTCTGGCAATTTCTTCACAGTGTTTTGTAGTTATTTCAGAAGGAATAGCTGAGTTTTCTGATAAAACTGTCCAATCAGCCCCATTAGGTAATGAATATTCTGTTCATGTTTACTCAAATGACTTTTGGAAAAAGATGTGGCTGTGGGCTCAGTGTATAAACCTTAGCTGAGCTTGATCCAGACCCCTTGGCTCTGGTGGCAGTGGCTGACATTCAGCTGGATGCAGCTCGAGCAGCTCATCCAGTACCTGTCCCTCAGTTTGCATTGGACAGCTAAACCCAAAAATCTAAGAAAAATTTATAGCAGTGATCTCACTAGGATAGTATGCATTGCTGAAAGGAGGGCTGGGAGAAGCTTTTCTTTTGCATGTGTGGTAAATACAAAATCAGCTGTATAATGTTTCATAAAATTCTAGAGTCATGATCTTTATGAGCAACTTTATAAGAGAAAGGCATATTTTCATAATTTTTCTCAGTTTCTTACTGGGCTGTTTAGATAATTTGTGCTTTATTCTGTTGTATTGCATTGTATTAGTCAGGCTTTAGACACTGACAGGATAGATTTTTTAAAAGGAGAAAATTGGTGGGGGGGTGTTGTGAATTGGTTTTTTACATTTCTCTTTTTTAACACATAGCATTTAACCAGTGTATCTTCCTTTTTTTTTTTTTAATAACAGCAATCATAAATACGGAGGTGAGAATTGAAGAAGTTTTAGTTTTGCTGGCTGTCATGATGCCTTCCCATTTATAACTGTTGATGTACTTGTAGATGTGATACAAAAACCTTTTTCAGATAACCTTTAATTACATGTTCACTGAAAAGAAAAAAAATCCTTTATTTTCAGTTTAGGTTGTTATCAGAATACCAGAATACTATCAAATTTTAGATTCATTAGCTCAAATACTATCAAATTTAAGATTCATTAGCTCAAATAAGAAGTTATGTTTATGGAAACCTTCACCCTACATTTACAGTACAAACTGATAGATTTTTTAAACACATTCCTAATTTTCTATATTCTTCTTTAACCTGTTTCTATTTTCTTCAGGTTATCAGTTATCAGAAACCACAGGTGTTTACAAATGGGTTACTAAGAGTTTGCTAATGCAGAAAGTAAGTAGGAAGGAAGAAAAGGACTGTCTGGGAATACAAACTCACATAATGAATGGAGGTGGATTTGCTTGAAAATACAAAGAGGATTCCAATGTGCCAGTAACTGGAAATAAATATTTTTTTCCCATCCCTGGCTGTGACAGGGCTGAGTTGTATGGGGCATTGAGCAACCTGGTCTAGTGAGAGGTGTCCCTGCCCATGGCAGGGGGCTTGGAACTGAACGATCCTTAAAGTCTCTTCCAACCCAAACCCTTTGATGATTCTATGATTCTTCCTTGAATTACATTTCTGAATAGAGGCCTAGCAAACTTCTACACCAATATATCTGAATGCTGAGCTGTTGCAAGGTCTTGGTGGTCGGAATTTGTCTTTTCCCAGCTGCCCATGTAGTGGTATTTTGTGACCTACCTTAGGGATGTGTTTTATCCAGTTACTGACTGCTGGACAATTACAAGGTTTAGGTAAATGTTTAGCCAAAGGAGAGTAATTTATTTATAGATTTCAAGTGAAAATTATTACAAATGAAAATACACATTTTGTAGCTTTGCAAAGAGCAGTCCACTCATGAAGATAGTTTAAAATAATCAGAGAAGGATAGAATGTTTTGGGTCAGAAGAGCCCTTAAGGATCATCTAGCAGGTGATACTTGATAATGGAGTGAACTGGAAGAGATGAAATCAGTGGAAACCTACTTAAAAATGCGATGTGAGTTTTTGTCTTCATCCAGTAGGCACATCAAGTGGGAAAACTTGAAGAGACAAGCAAAAGCACATCCATTTCTTTATGTATTTTAAATGAGAGGGAACAATCACAAAGTAGGAAATGTATTTTTAATAGATTTCTTTTTGAAAGAAATATTGTTTCCAAAGAAATTGCAAAAATAATTAGCATACATGTTGTTATGAAGAACAGCTACTGCAAAAATCTATTTCAAGGGGCCATTTCAGCTAGTTTCCTACACTAGTCATTTTCTCTTTAGTTTACAATCCTTTTCTTCTGCATCCAAACTGCTCATAGCAGTCTAATACCAGATCAGCCCTTAAGGCATCAGAGATATTTGTTTTCCCTCCCTAAACCCACAGTCAGGCACATTAGTGGCTCTGTTGTACCGAGCTAATTAATAATAGCAGACATAATTTTGCATCCCCTGTATAGAGAATGAAATCCAGAAAAATGTCAGGAACTGCTTGCACTACCTAATGAGTTTTCCTTCTTTTGTCAGTTCTTTTTTGCTCTTTGTTTTTCTTCCTTATTCAAGCATTACCGGACAAAAAGCTAGAAGAGCTGGAAATAAGTTGAAAGCTTATACTGTTGATACTGCAGCAAGTTTTGTCATTGATTTAAATGGGAGTAAAAGTAAGCCTTCAGTATTACTCATAAGAGTCAAGACTAGAGTTTTATTTGGACAGATACTGAACAAGTTTTATGGCATATCCTGAAAGAAGAAAGCTTGGGGATTTACAGGCATTTTCACATATCTTCAGGCACAGATTTCTCAAGCAGTGCCAGGCAGCAGTATGGCAATGCTCTAGCATTATAAATAGTCAGGCAGTTGACACCAAGTCAGTCCCATTATTTGCAGGATGATTAGAAGTAGCAGCATTGAAATTATTTTTTTTTAATTCTCAATTTAAATTTTTTTTTCATGTGAGCAGCATATTGTAACATATCTGAAAATGAAATTTCACTGTTTTATCTCCTTTAGCTGATACAAGGTTTAAATTACATTGGTGTATAATATTTTCTCCATTATATTAAAGATTGTTTAGTGAGGAATTACCAATTCTACAATACTTAAAAGTCCTGTTTTTTTCCAGAGAAGCCAGAAGAGTTGCAATGGTGAAAACATGTCTTTTGGTGAAAACATACTTATAATATATTTCTTTTCCTCTCTTTTTATATCATTTAGATATCAGCATGAATCAATTCCAAGTTCACTGGTTACTGGAGTCCTGTGCACACAATGACACCAAAGGACATAGGAAAGTCACGGAGCTGACTTATGTAAGTCTCCATTCAGCCCTCTGCTTGACTCTGAGTAGTTCCTAGGCAGCAAGAGAAGGGATGGTTCTGTAACATAGCACAGTATGTGTTATGCCCTGTTCCATAGATCAGTGAGGATGCTTTCTTTTTTATGTTCTTCTTTGGCAAAAGATAAAAATTTTGTATCTGGACTGGTTTTGGGATGCTTGGATTTCCTAAATCCACACTAGGCTAAAATCTTTTATTTGTTTTTGTTGTTATTCAGAAAATGAGAACAGACAAACTTCTTAACTAATTACTTATGTTATCTCTACAGCATATAGAACATGGAGCTTTATCTGCAATTAATAACGTAGGACTTTGGCACTGTGCAAATACTGAACAGTAATAATAGTACTTAATAAACCAGGTTTTCTTTTAGACATTCAGGTGAGTTCCAGGTGATTATTCTCACTGAGGGGAATAAAAGATCAGAAAAGAAGGACTGTAGGTGGCAAATACTAGTTATAATATCTGGAAAATCTGGAAGTTAGACAGATATCAGATAGGGGAAAAGCTCCATGTAAGTCCATGTCAGCCCAGAGGTATATTGCAGTGGCAGTACTTCATACTCAGTTTGTTGGCAATCTAGTGTCATCTGTCTCTATAACACACTATTTGAACAACAGAGTGATGTGATTGGTGCATCAGAATTGATTTAGTGTGTTATGCAGAATGGAAAAAATCACAATTCACCTTTCCTTCTTGCCCTGATCTGTACTACCCCATCAATTCAGGAGAGTTAATGGCATGTAAAAGAGTAAATCAAAAGACATGATTTCTCACACAGTATGGTGCTAGCTTGTAAGATTTACTGCTTCATGGGGTCAGCAAAGCACATATTAGAGGTGCATTTAAAAAATTCTTTTGACATAATGTTATGATCATTTGCAATATTTCAAGATATGCACATTGGAGATGGAGAACCTTAACATTTAAGAAGTTTATTTCCACTAGAGGTCAGGAAAGACTGTTTGGACATCTGTCTAAATGCATTGTGGGATTAATGAACTTATTTCCTTTTTCCCGTATTTCCGGTCATTTTATGGTGGGTCATCCAATCTGTCACGATAAATAAAATTAGTCCTGTCACAATTTTAAGGAGACACCAAACCTGTTGGACCACTCTCATGGCTGGTGGAAGGCTGGGAGTCTGGTCTCAGTCCAATCCATATGTCCTGTCGAAAATGACCTTTCAAGTGAAGGGTAGACTAATTTGCAGTGAGAAAAAAGAGGGAGTTATGCAGAAGAACGTGGGGAATTAGTGATTCTAAAGGGAATTAAAGATCTAAAAGGTAGTGAAAGACTTTTGACCTCAGCCAGTAACATATTATTAGAGATTTTTCCAGGATAAAGACTAACCAAATTTTTTTTTTCATATATGGTTTGTGCTAAAGGTTTCAGACTGTAATTTTCAAAAGTACTTCAGACAGCAGTAAGAATTTTTCAGGACACTTGCACTTAGTGTAGTTTTCTTCTCCATCCACTGTCCTTAAATAGAGACTTGTGCTTTGTATTTAGCAGTGGAGTTTTTCTTCCTGATAAGAATATAGAAGTACTTAATGTACTGAAGTGGAAAAATATGCATCCATAAAGCCATGCTGAACTTTAAATGTGCTTTTAAAATGTTAAACATAGAGGAAGCCTGTCATTTACAGCAGCTTAACTCAGCTTTCTTACATTTATTTAATTCGATTAGCATTTATATCCTCACATTGCTACCCCCACTGCCATCATTCACAAAGACTGTTCTAAATATTAGAAGTCAGTTGCTTTGATGCAGTGTGTCGAAGGAACTGTGTAGAATTGAAGGACATATTCAAATTCCATGCTAATATATTTTATTACTGAAAATAATCATAACATTGACAATGCTTGCTTTCTTCTCTGAGTTAAAACCACATTGGCATATGTTAAAAATCCAGGAAGATTTTTTTTGGAGAAAACTTTTCATCTTTTGCCAAAGTTATTTTTCAATTTGTTCATATTTTTTTTGCTTTTTTTTTTTTTTTTCCTTGGGCTCTATTTGCAGCATGCGATCTTTTTGTTTTTCTTGTTGTAGGAAAACTACATTATTCTGAAGGACCTGTCATTTTCGTGCAAATACAAAGTAACTGTTCTGCCTGCAAAATCGAAAGGTCGTTTTAAGGCTGAGAGTACTTTCTTTGTTACCCCACCTTGCTCTGCATTTAAAGAAAAAAAACACAAGCACATTAATTGTCCTGCTGAAGGAGGTAAGGCATGATCTGGAGAAATACCAAAAGCATTTATAATCACCAACAGAGAGTCTTTAAAAGCAGCTCTAGAACAGGAAATGAGAGGTTCAAAACAAATAAAAATATCACTAATGCTTATGTGAAAATCAGCAGACATACACAGTAGTATTGATTTTGGCTAGTGTATTATTACTGTTTTGTCAGTTAAGTATAATCATAGTGGACATACAGTAATATTTGTAATGGCATGGTTGGGGTTTTTTTTTTGGTAAGGAAGAATAGTTTCCCAATTTTATTTATTATAATGATGGATGATAACTGTAAACATGATTATGGTGGCATGACCCATCTTTTCAATGTTTTGTTGCAGATGCAAGCTGTATTTTCAGTTTGATTTTGTTTAGGTTAATTCTGCTCTCAAATAAGAAGTACAGGCCCTCATATCTTTTACAACGTTGTCACAACGTGTAACTAGAGGGTTTTGGAAGTTGCAGAATTGTGGAGATACTGGCTGGAGAGGACCTCTGTGGTCAGCTGGTCCTGGGTCAGGTCAACCATGGCTTTGCACTGCCAAATGTGGATAACTGTCTCTGGTTAGAGGAAAGCCCTTTAACTTGTATGACAGTTTTAGTGCATGAATTTTACTTTTTGGCTGAATTATGGAGTTCTGTGCTACCCTGTGCATTTTCTTGTGGTCCCAAAACTTCCAGTCTGAGTTCAGGCATTCTGAAATAACGAGGAGCAGGAGAATGGCTCCCTGTGAATGAGACAGTTAGGTCTTTACAAGCCATAGCTTTCTTTTCTGTACCTGCAGCTGAGAGCATTTTATCTGAAGTTTGAATTTGGCCCAAAATGTCAGTGGAATATATCAAACATAGTTTTTTGGTTAACACTGAAAATGTGGTGGTAGAAAGCTGACTGGATCCTGTGTAACACCAGAAACACAGCTCTGCCTGACCTTGATTTGTGAAATTAATATTATTGAAGATTATCTCTAAAAGTTTAGCTTTTTTTGTTTGTTTGTTTGTTTGTTTGTTTTCCAAATTTATAGCTCCAGTTCTACCCAAAGTGCTGGCCAAACCCGAGAATCTGTCTGCATCTTTCATTGTTCAGGAAGGTAACATCACAGGTCATTTTTCCTGGAAGATCTCTAAGGCAGACCTTCACCAGCCCATGACAGGGTTTCAGGTCACTTGGGCAGAAGTGACCACAGAGAGCCGGCAGAACAGTTTACCCAACAGCATCATCTCGCAGTCACAGATACTGCCAGCTGTAAGTAGCTTGTTACTTTCTTCTGCCAGTGGCTCCCTAAGTTTGTGTGTCTGTGGCTCATTTGTAATGTTTAGTGGTGGTGCAGATGTCAAACACTGATTCTGCAGGTGAGTTGGAGCAGGAAGTGCTTAATTTTTCCTCCTTGATGGAGATACAAAGCATGGCTACTATTCTTGATGACGTATGAAACACTTTAAACTATAGATCCTGGAGATGCCTTTAATTATCTATCATTGTATATATCTGTGTGTTTAGGGCACCTGGTTAACTTGCAGAAGGCTCTGATTTGAGTTGAAGCAGTATCTGCTGTCTCTCAGAAACCACTAAAATTTAGAGTATTTTATGCCAAAGACCTTTCACTCTGATAAAAAATGTAGTATTTTACACAAACAGGGCTGAAATGCACAGAGCCTGACTGCTGGAGGAGCACCTGAATGAGCAGAGTGAGTGTATGGGTGCAATGTGTGCACTCCTCTCTCTGCCCTCCCCAAGCAGGATTTTATATGAGATGGAGCAGCTTCAGCCAGGTCTGTAAAGGCAGTCCCATCTCAGAATATGTGTTAGTTTGCCAGGAAAACAACATTTCCCCCCGCTTTTTCTCTTTTCCCCTTTATTGTCTGCTCTGGCAGTAGCAGCAAATTATCCCACAGGAATAACCAAAGTTGCTCCCACAACTTGCTTTGGCTGCCCCACATGGGGAGGGTACAGTGCCAACCACAATAACTTGTCCTGTGGATTCCTAGCCAGACCAGCCTGGCTGGTGGCAGGAACACTGTGTTGCTCAAACTGTCCAGCATTACTGCTCCAGCTGGCCCCTTCCTGGGACTGGGGCTTTACAGCTTGGAATAAATGAGTGATTTGTTCCAACTTAATGCAGATGATGCTTTGGTTATAGCTTTGATTTTGATTTAGATGAATGACTTCTCATTCCTTAATATCTATCTGTCTTTAGCCAGATGTATTCCCATCTGGAAGTTTCTGTCAAATTCCTTTGAAATTATTCAGTGCATGTCTAAGTGACCACAAAAGGTATGGAGCAGTGAAAAGTGAATCCATCACACCATAAATGATCTTAAGAACAGAAGACAGATTCTTGTGGTGTAACTGGGACAAATCTGAAATTAGTGTGGACTTTTCTTTTCTTTTCTTTTTCACTAGCTGCAGAAGTGGCCCCAGGCCAGACACTACTTAAATTGCCAATTAGTAGAAGTCACATACAAATCCAAAATAAAAACAAGTTTATGTAATTAACGTGTTTGTTAGAAAGAATGGTTAGGAAAATACATTTTAATTCATTTTTATAGTGATGAGCACATCACTAAAGTGATCAGCACACTTTCCATAAAAGTCTGTAACAACTTGGACCTTGTACACATGAAACCATAGTATTATGATTATATGATATATTATATGATTAAAAATGTGTCTGCTCAAAGGGAATGACAAGCAAAAAATTCAAAACGCACTCATTTAAAAAAGTGATGCATACATTAAATCCTTTTAACAGAATATGATGGCAATAATTTGTGGCTGCTGACAGTGGTAGAACCTGTTTAAACCACTGATGTGTGTGAGTAGAGCAGCTATGTTTTATTTTTTGGTGGTCTGAGGATTGCTTTGTTTCTGTCTAGGATCATTACATCCTCACTGTGCCCAACCTGAGGCCCTCGATGCTGTACCGCCTGGAAGTTCAAGTGCTGACCACTGGTGGGGAAGGGCCAGCCACCATCAAATCCTTCCGGACGCCCGACCTTCCTCCTTTTGCTCCCCACAGTAAGCACTGCACTGCTCACACTTGTGCTGGGGACACGTTACAGAATTCCAGTCTTCCACCTGTAAAGAGTGGAAGCCTTTTTCAAGCCTTAGAGGTTTTACTGATTGCAGTAGCATTCCATAAACTTCAGATGTGTGAAAATACTGGCTTTTTTCCCCCAATAACTGTCCATCAGCAACAGTGGAAGCAAAGTCTTTGTCTCAGTTTCTGTGGTCTAACATTTGCCATTTGTTGCAGCCACAGCTCTTTGGCTTATGCCCTGTAGCACTTGGGATTCAAAGTTGGTCTGTGCTCCAGGTGCAGCCTGGAGGATTACGTAGCTTTCAAAATTAAATTTTTCTGGGTGCTCTCAGTCCAGCATGGCAAGAGCTTAAACATATTTCTAAAGCAATGCAAACCTCTCAATGGCCGTTTTCAGTGCTTCATGTGTTTCTGAAAAATACAGCTCAATATTCGCAAAGCCAAGTGAAAAATATAATTAGTTAAAAACTTGTCTGCTTGAATATTTTTGTCCTTTCACAGGCCCACTAAACTTGCCTGGACTGAAAGCACACACAGTTGTCAGCACAGACTCAGCACTTACAAGCTGAAGGATTGAAAGCTGAAGGTCTCACAAAGCCTTTTCAGTACAGATAAATGTTCGTATTCCATATCCAGGGTTTGATATGTGCATAATTTCCTGTTCTTTTCTTTAGGACCTCATCTGAGGCAACATCATCCACATCACTACAAGCCATCCCCAGAGAAATATTAGACTATTTCAGATGATCATACAAATAACTGAGGGAAAAAACTGAGCTCCCAAATGAGGGCTGGGTAACAGCACATCTGTTGGAGCAATGAACCCAGTTTTCCAATGGAAGTTACCATCCTGTATGATCTGTATCTACTTCTCTGTAGTTTAGCCATGAAGAATTATGTTTGCACCATGACCAGGATGAATCATACAGCAAGAATCATTTCAGTACCAGCACTATTCAACAAACTGAAGATCACATCCAACTCAACACCTGTGAGAAAATGTTCATTATATTGTTCATTATAATGTTTTCATATTCTGTGTTTAAAGTAGGTTGAAACAATGCAGTGTATACAGCTTTTTCTCTTATTGAGTTCAATGTTGCTATTGGCAAGGTCCTATGATGTATACATACTTTTGAAAGAGGCCATGTTCTCATCAGTGGATTTAAGCTATCTATTTTACTTAAAGCCCTGCCTGTCACCAATTTAAGCCCTAGTGTATTGTGCTATTAAAGGATATCTCCATTTGTCTGAAATAAGGACATAAGTAAAATAAATACCAGTAGCAGAAACCCTGAAATACCCAGTTTTTAATAATTGCAGCGTCACCATGGAGGAGGATGATGATACATATGTATTACCCATCTGGTCTAAAGTGGTAATGTTCTATCATATAGATCTTCTATTAATATAATCAATAGCTAAAGGACATACAGGGTAGAAATACCATTGTAGAGAAACAAATGGAAATTAGTAGAATTGTTTAAAATTGATGGCAATGAATGCAATTAATTGATAAGACAGAAGAATAACTTTTAAAATGTTGCTTACAATTTTCTGATACATAATATTTCAAGGTGTAATATTATCTTGAATAGAAAGACCGATTTTCTAGTTAAAAAATCTGAATAGTTAACATTAAAGTTTTAGAAACTGAAATTCTGAGGCACATTTATTATTCAAGTAGCTGTATAGCTACTTTTTGGCTTTGAATTGTGATGCACATATTTCTTTTCCCTGTGGATCTTTAGAACAGAAGGATAGATGCAGTGGCTCTATTTTGCTGTTCTGCTTACAGAAAGAATTATGTGACAATATTCTGACATCTGGAAAACATTGGCTTATAGTTTATTTGAATTCATTTTTCAAATTTAGACAGAAGGGTGCCCTTTTTAACCATAAGGGAATTCATATTGCCTTATTGTGCAATATAAACTGTCTAGAATAATTTGTCACACAGAGACACATGTCTCAATAGTAAACAGAAACTGCTTGGATTTATTATTGGGAGGGTGGAAAGTATCTGCCAATAGACATCCATACAAATACCCATAATCAGCTCTTAATGTTCAAAATGTTCAAAGTGCTCCTGAATTCTTTGGCACAGTTTCCATTGCTCCTTGAATCATCACATCAGACTAAAAAACTTGACTCCAACTGGACAAAGTGACCGCTTTTTTTACCAGCAGGCTCATCTCTGCTTCATATTTTTCTGAGATATTCAGTAAGAGGAGTTCAGACATTAGTTGTACATGTATTTCCCTTGTCTTGATGACAAACTGTTTTGTGAAGAAGCAAATATGAAGAAATACCTATCTGAAACTGAGGAGCAGAGCTATGTTTATCATACTAGAATATTCACAAAATACTGAGTTCTTCTGTACTGAAGTTTACAGCATTTAGACCACAGGGGAAGAAAGAAACCACATTAATTTCTGATTACTTGCTCATTACAATTTTTCTATAATTTTACCTTTTAAAGGGCTGTTTTCCACTCCTTTTTTATTTTGCTTGTTGTCTTTTTTGATATTCACTTAGTGACCGAGAATTTCCTCAGACATTTTCTATTGCTACATGGTTTGGGCCTCTAAAAATAGCTTAAAATATATTAAAGGCTATGGTGCTTTTAATTCCTTCCTCTATTTTTCAAATTAGCAAATTAGCAGATGAACCTTTCTTCCAAAAATCTGTAGTATAACGGTTTATTTTCAGTTTTTTCAGAATGCCAGAGTCTGAGATATTTTTGTCAGGATGGAAATGTTTCATGTATGTTTTTGCAAAGAAAACAAAATTTATATTGGACTGGTGTACAGCACTGCCTTCACATTTGGATTGCACAGAGCATAGATGAGTCTAGGAGTGATCTTTGTGGTGTTTGCTGGATCAGCAGGATCAGGGAAAGTAATTATCTCAGGCTTCTCTGAAGAATTGTGTCCAAACCTTTCAATCACAGTCTGTTCTACTTGTGCTGGATCAAATCTACAGTGACTTGATTAATGTTAATGAAATTACATTTCATTCATAGTGACGCTGTAAAGCATGGAACTGCAGTGGCACTGTGAAGCAGAAATGTTGGTCTTTGTTACAGTGATGCCAGCTCATTGGAGTTAAGCAGGAATTTAGGAGCCCTGAGTCCTCATATAATCATCCTTCTGGGAAGAATCAAAATGGTTACTGTTTGCTGATTCTCTCTGAAACATTCTTCTGTTCTAAGTAAAAAGGTACTTGTGAAGAACACGGAGAGGTTTTCCCTTCTGAACTAGATTGATCAGAAAAACCAGTTGATAAAGTAGAAATCTATTGATCAAGTGTATTATATAGAGCCCACTAAGATGTAAATTATTTTTGTCCTTCTACAAATGATCTTTTCAACTCACCTTTTGAGTCACCCTCCAGAAATTAAAAATACAAAGTCAACAGAGCTCATGCATGGATGTTAAATTCCCAGCTGTGAGTGATTTTGTGATTATTTTTTTAGCAGTACAGATTTGAAGTGTTTAGTGCCTAATTCTAAAACTTTGTTTGCTGAATCACACCGGGTATTGTCCTAATTTACTAGACTAAGCCACATTAAACATTTAATTCAGCAATGGAGTTGCAATTTGCTACTTAATTCCCTAGTTAAAGATTTATTTTCTCTAATGATGTGTAATTCAGAGTTGATATTGGGATGATATTAGAGATATTAGTATGTTTTAAGATACTCTGCACCTTTACACTAATGTATTATTTACTGTGTACGATTCTGATGGATTTGTCAGTTGAATTCAGGATGCATTTTGTTTGTTTTTATTTCTTAAAGGAGAATTATAAGATTATGCTATTTTTGCTAGCTGCTTTGTGAAGTGGATTTTTTTGTTCGTTGCTGATTTTTGTATAAGAAGAAACTGGTTTGTTGTCATTATATCTTTTTTTTGACCATTTTTGAGTTGATTATAGAGCAGGAGAAAAGACAGAGCTTGTGCTGTATCATCCATGTGTACTAACTTGAATATTCATTAAGAATATAGCAAACACAATAATTAAGAAGTCTGATTATTAAAATACTGAACATCCTTGACTTAGTGGCTTCAGAAAGAGCTGAGGACACGATGTGGCAATGCTGACATTGACATTGATACTTGGCATGGTCACACACAAAATCATTGCCGATGTGAATGGGAATTTGGCAATTCTGCTAATTGGTATTAGCAGAACTGTATAGAAACCTTAATACTGAGTCAGTTCATTTCACAATACTTTCATCTTCATGCTCCCAGCTGGAGTCAGGGGAAGTTTCCAATAAGCAGGTCCTGATTCAGGAAGGCTGACAAAAAGGAAGTCAATGGGATGGAAGTAAACCTGTGCTGTTAAGAATGAGCTTTAGTGATGCTTCAAATCAAGCAAGCATAGATGTCAGAGTTTGTTTGAATAATGTCTTAAATCAGGGCCTTGTAAAACAAAGTGGGGAAACCAGACAGTTCTAAATTCTGTGTAAAACAGCATAAAAATTTTATTTTTGTGTATATGTAAATGTCATAGTGATATTGACTTATTTATTAATTCATTTTCTTATGCTATGTGCCAAGTATGTTCCTACCCTTTTGATCAGTACCTGTGAACATCAATTACTAAAAGCAATGTTATGCAAAACTTGTGCATTTTAACTAGGAATATGCTACTAATAAGCTGTTGCATGTAGTTTTCAATGATTAAGAAAACCCTTTATTTAAAAAATGTAAATGGATACCTGCAGATGTTGATGATTATATGTGGGTTTGCATGCCAAAACTCATTGTTCAGTTGTGGGCATGAAATGTAACGACTGTATTACCTCTACTGATATATTAGTAAGGTACAATTTACAAAGTAATTAACAGAGCTCTATATGTAAAATTTTTCATTTTTACTTAATTATATTGTAGTAGAGGTAACAAATGTTTCTCTGTTACCCAGATTGGCTGTAGAAATTATGTTCCTATAACAGTCATTTAAAGTCAATATTTATTTATGTATGTAATACAAAAAGATTGGTCTTACGTGTTTGTCCTGTTATTTAGAGAAAGAATATACACTTCTTGTAAAAACATTTTGTAAAAAAATATAAATGTAAATAGAGTCTGATTTCTTTTACTCACTATTTTCATGTTTAGAATTTGTACATACTGTTTATGTAATAAACTATCCTACATTGAAATATTGCTACATTATCTCCTCCATACAGAATTTAGAATTTTGCTTTTCTTGAGTTGAAGAGATAGAGCCATCTAAGAAAAATCAGTGTCATACCAAGTACCTCTGCTTCATCTAAATCTCATTGTGTATGAAGTCATACCATTTTATCTTCTCTTTACTACAGCATTTTGGTTTTTTTAAGTAGTCATCAAAAATATCTGAAAATAAGTTTAAATATCATATGAGTAATTTACATTGCAAACCAATACTGGAAGTAAAAAGTCAGGCATAAGAGCTTGCTCTTTCTCTATTCTGACTGAGTAGTTCACAGATTCTTTTGTTATGCTAACTTAAATTAATTAAGTTGCTGGATTGCTGCCAGTGGCCTGATCCTGCAAGCCAAGATTTTCGTGACTGAAACTCATGGTGAGTCTGTGTGTGCACTAGATTTGGAGTATTTTCTGTTCTAAAGTGTAGTATCCCATGCTTTAAATTCTGTATATTTAACAAATATAAATATCTGGCTCAGTACAAATATTTAACTGTTTCAAATTTTCATAGATGCACTATTATTCTCAGGTGCAATATCCTTAGTTTGGAGATGCACCTTTGGGTGACTCTTAACTTACCTAGTAAACATTTATTTTTTGTTAACTTGATCAAAAACTCCAAAATTTCCTGGTATTTCTATCCCATTAGTATAACTGCTTACATTTCTGGTTTTGATTTTCTTTTTACATAAATAAATAATATTTAGAATCATCCCTATTGTCAAATTTCTTTTCAAGTTGGACTTTTTCTATAATATTTGCTGTTGAGTTTCAGTAAACCCAGATAAGAATGATATATCACCTGAAGAGTTGAATGGGTAAGTTGTCAAAAAAAATGGTTGAAGTGTTCTATACACTATAATTCAAAATAGACATTCATTTTTTATTTCCATATCTTCAAATAAATGTTTTATTCTGTGTTGGATTAAAGGACACAGTGACTGGGTTAAATAAAGCATATTAAATAAGGCAAATTTGCTATATATTGAACAGTATTCATCATTTTGAGAGTGGGTTTTTGCCACTTGTTCTTCTATACAACCTGGCTTTTGTGCACCTAAAACCACAGTAAACATAAAAAAATGAATACAATGAAAGCTTGTTCCAGTACAAAACGAACGCACCCTCCCCGTTTCTGTTTTCTGATTGCAGGTGTTGTATTGTCATTGTCTGAGTCCGTGCAGCCTCCCAAGGAAGGCTTTGGGCCAAGGCAGTGGCTGCCAGCTCCTCGGTGGCCCTGCAGCCCCTGGGAGGGTGAAGCAAGCCCAGGGAGAGCAGTGGGAACGTGAGCTGTGAGACAGAGCCAGCGTGCAGGGAGCTGTGCTGTGTCCCCTCCACACTGCGCTTCACTTCCCCCCTGCTTCTGCGCAGGGGCTGCAGGAACATCCATGAATATTTGATACATGCCTTGCTATCAGCATTTACTGAGAGTGCTGTGAGGCACAGAAACTAAAGAATTTATGATTGCTTTCTGTACCCAGTTCCTCACATGTGCTGGTGATTTATTCATGTTACTTAATCATGAGCTGCATTCAGCAGGTCTGTTTCTTCTCAATGGAAGATCAACTTTGGAAACAGTGGGCTGTCATTTTTCAGGAAAGTTAGGCAAATATGGTGCACACAAATATCCATTTATATTTGTGTGCAAATGTATTTGTACAGTAAATAGAGCTTGCTTGTCTTTTGCACAAGCTGTTCAGTATTAGTATGTGTGTAATAGGTCCAAAATGTTCAATCTTTGACAGAAACTCTGGGTTTGCTGATTAGTAATGATTAGTCAACATTTTTATCATGTTTTTATATTTTGCTTAGAAGATGTTGCCTGATTTAAATGCACAGTTGTTAGTAGAGGCAGAGTGATAAGCTGGAATTTCCATGGTGTCATCTTAGGTAAGGGAAAGGTAGAGGAGGCACTGGGAATGGAAGAGCATAGGTGGCACAATAACAATCTGCTCACCTAATGTATTAATTTCTTTGCCAACATCTAATTTCTAGTATTAATTCCAGTATTTTTAATCATCTGCTAATGTTCAAATTAATATTTTAAATTTATTTTCTGAGATGTGCTGTAATACTTGCTTGAAATATAAGTATTTCAGACTTTCAGTGAATGTGCCTGCAAGCCAAGATACGCTAGACTGTAACCATAAAACAGGAATTTACAACAAAAAAATAAACTGGTGAGTGCTAATTGTCCTCTCAGTGCAGTTAGGGACAACCGTTATTTTTTGTTTGGTGTTTATTGAATCATACTGTAAACAAAGAAGATCTATACACATTTTCCTCATGCATTGAGGGAAATACCTCTTGTCACAAAGGATAGTGTTTAACTGGTGAAAGTGCTTCATGAATGGCTGTCACCAGAGGCTGTCAGTTGAATTACACCAGTGAATGAAGCTTGTATTTTTTTATTTGTCTGAAGATGGTGTTAATTTCTCTTGTCTTTTCACCTGAACTTGAAGGGGTTTTAGTTTTGCTTTATAGTGGATCTGTGTGCAATACTTGTCTCTGTTACTATTCTTGGTTGTACATGACACACTGAAAGCATGTTTCTCTTCACTGCTTAATGCTGTGAAGATTTAGGTTTATGATACCTTTCTAATAGAAAATAAATCCATTAAGATAATATATATTAATGTATTTAGAACAGATTTCAGTAAAAGGTTCCCTGTCAGCAAAGCAATATGTGTTTTTAGATATAAGGAATATTTGCAGCTGTATCTCATTTAAATTATTATGAACAGAATATAATTTTGTAGAATACAATTTTGTAGAATACAAAACTAGTCTTTCTACACAGCAGCCATGCTGGCTGCAAGAAATTGTGGTGAACAAACAAAATTGAATATTAAATGGATAGATATAATTTATATTTGCATTGGTAAATGCCATTAATAATTTATGTTCAGGTTAACTAAATATGTCACACTGAGTAAAAATGGATCCCAGTTCATCTGCAAAACTTTGATAAAATCCTAAGGTGATCCCATTTTTATTTTGTAAGTGATTTTGCAACATTTGTTAGTAACTTTGTAAGATATGTGGAACAAAGTACAACTTTTATTGCAGAATTTTATATACAGTTGTTGGGAAACTATGATTCAAACAACATAATCAGTGTTTTCATTAGCTTCAGACTTTATCTAGGAGACTTGTACTTTTATCTCAGCTAACCTCAAAATCTCTAGAACATCTCTGTCGCAGATGATGGGTTGCTCAGAGACTTGTCCTTTCATGTTTTGGAGATAATGAAGAATAGGGATTCCGCATCCTCTCGTATTAATTACTTGTGAAACAACAGTAAGGCAAGCAGTGACATCGTAAATATCAAAGAAATTGTATGGAAAAAAACCCAAAAAACATGTGGCATAAATAACTTCCGCTATGTTATGGTCCTGTCAAATTACAAAGAAATTGAAAAATATTCTTTTAAAGCAAAAGCTTATACATTCTTTTATTCTCAGTAGGTTTGTGATTAAACCCTTCATACACTGCCCCTGAGAATGCAAAGCTAAAAAGAAATGAACCCCACAACTTCTCAATATATTTTTATTTTGTTAGACATTAGTTACCTCTCAAGTCTTGGAGAAATGAGAACTTAATCAGGCATATTTCTAGAGAATTTACTGGTTGCTTAATTTGAAAAACTGTGTGAATTTGGATTCATGCAGTATTTAACCATATTAACATTCAATGGCAAACTGACAATGGCAAAGGCCATCTTTTATATGTTTAACGTTGTTGGTTTGAGGAACTGCAGCTACCAGAATTGTTTGTACTCCTTGGTGAGGTAGCACATTACTCTTAGCAGGGTATGAGCTTCTGGGGAGAACACCAAGGGCTCTGGACAGCTCGGCTGAGGCAAGTGGGTCAGGTTGCTGTGGCTGTGGCAGAGTGTGCTGGGCACCCAGCTGGCTCTGCCTGTGCCACAGGTGTCCCCAAGGTGTCAGGGAGATGAGGGGTGGCTGTCTTGGAGCAGAAAGAAAGGAGTGCCTTCAATGAAAATGCTGTGGAAAGGCCACTGCAGAGCTATGGAGTGAGGAGAAAGACTCAGCACAGAGGTGCCCACTAACCCAGGCTGGGAGAGCTGAAATGACTGCATGAGCACAGCCTGGGCAACAGGAGCAAAGAGGGCGTAGAAGCCATCCTGGTCACAGGGAGATGTTGAAGCAGAGAGTGCTGTTGACGCTCAGAATGTCCACACCAGGGGCAGAGAGGAGCCCCTCACACTCAGTACACTGTCTTTCTGAGGAGATTGGGTGACAGGGAAGGTGGACACAATGCAAGGAATACTGGCACAAATATCATCATGTCAGAATCCATGCAGAGCTTTTGCTGTGGATCTTTGGTTTGCAGAAGATTTGTTGAAATCCCTCTGTTTGCCATTAGCCCAGACATCTGCAGATGCAGACCTGCAACTCTGGCACCTCAGTGCAGAGTATCACCATGGCTGGGGTACTAAATGGGGCTAAAGTAAAAGGAAGACAGGTGTGAATTGTGGTCTCCCTGCACATCTCTTTGCTGTGCATTTGTACTGCTCAAGGTATAGTCATGCTGCCCACAAATTCAGTAATTGTGACACTGACATGGGACAGCACTCTGTAAAGAGCAAAGAAAGCTGCTTCTCTCTGTCAAGCTGCTATCATTATTTTAGTAAACTCTCCCATGGTATACATACGGAATAAGTATGTACTCCCATGGAATACTTAGCTTTCTCTTAAATGAACAGATCCATAGCTTGAGAAAAGATAATTTCTTAAGTTACTGTCGGAAGAAAACTATACTAAAATGACCTAAAGGGGAACAAGACATATTTTAATGAAGTAAAGAGTGGGAAAAAAAAAAAAAAATTCATAGAACATTATTTTTCTTTTACATATTACTTAGACATCAGGAAATTATGGAAATATATCAAGAATGAAGTGACAAAATCTGTCAGAAACTTGGAGAGAACATTTCTGCAAATTCTATATGTCAATCTGTGAAACATGCTTCTAATGTGTCATGGGAATAAAAAAACCCCACCTGTAAAATGGAAGCCTTTAGTTGTGGCATTTCAGTGAGGCTGGGCATTTTGGAATACTGCAGTTATTTTTAACATTGTATTACTGTTAACACATTGTAATGCTGTTTAGAAATGTAGGTGTGGCTTAGCCAAGTGAGGACTAACATCACCTCTGAAAGCCCACTGCACTGTCAGTTTAGTAATGACTGCTGCTTTGCTGTCTCCGAGTTCTTTAGCCAGATGAGCAGAAATAATGGCAAAAATGCATAAGCAAAAGGCATGAAAAAAAGTCCCTTGTTTCATGATTTTAGGCCATTATTGCCAGATTTAGGCAAAGCTTCTTCCAACTGGAAGAGATTGTTTTAATCTCCTTCTCAATGACTGTGATTTAGTTGATGGTTTCAGTGTCTGGAATCCCTTTAGTGCTGAGTTTGCTGAAGGCACACGCCTTCCCCGTGTCACTGAGGTAGACTTTGCACTAAACAAGGCAATTCCTGTGTCCCCAGGGCTGCTGAGCTCTCTCTGTAACCGCTCCATCTGCTTCCAGGGATCATCTCTTGCAGTGTCTTTACAAATCTCAGTCACCTCTGCCCCTAAATCCATTTTAAATTTAATAGTAAGACTGCCAGATTTGAAACCAACAAACCAAACCTGCTTATCATTGTTGACTTTGAAAACAGATCCTTGGTTCTGTGAACCACTTATCCTTTATTTGGTGATTTTTCTAATTGTTTCTTTTTGAGAGACAATCCTTCTGACTTTTCCTTTACACATCCTGGATGTTGACAGCTTTCATTGTGTGAGCCCCTGTCCTTCTGCTGTGGTCTGCCTTGCCCCTAGGAGCCATAATTCTGCCATGGGAAGTCCACTCTTCTGAAAAGCATTTTTATGGGTTCCTTGTTTCTTTAGGGAGCTTGCTTTTGCTTTTTGTTGGCTGCTGTTCCCCTATTTTTTCATTGGATATCTTGAATTTTGCCTGAATTGGACAGTGGTGCTTCTCCATTACTCATTTAAGATAAAATACAATTAGTAGCTACAAGATTTTTTTAAAATTCCATTTACAAAATACACTGTCAGGTATACCTCAGTCTCAAAATTTTCATTTTCTTGTTTTTACAACAACTCAACAAATATTTTATGCAAGAATTAAAGAAAGAAACATCTTCCCAGCAGCTAATCTGTATGTCACAAAAAGATTAATTTGATATTATACTAAGTTTCCCTTAAAATGTTGCCAAAGGATGATGTTGTCTAGGCACTGCACTCCCTGTGTGTAGGTTCATTTCACTGTAAACTTGGACTTTTTACAAGAGTCTGTTTCAGGAGGTATTTCAGGAATTCAACCAGGGGTTTTGCTAAAGCAGAAAATTATAACTAGGGATGTTTGTCGTCTCTTCAATCTCTTATCACTAAGTATAGATGAGTTTGCATCCTTTTATTCTACAGTACTTTTAATTGTCATTGTTAAAATAATCACTGGAATTACCAAACTCATATATGCTTTTAAAAGTACTAGACTTTTCTAAAGAGAGAAAATATGAGGTTTCATTATGTTTGGTGTGTTTGGGGTTTTTTTTCAGTTTAATTTATCTTCTGGTTTATTGACAATCAATATTTATGTTTTTGAGCTTTTTTTTCCCCTGTAAATAGAAGAGTTATAATTTTAAAAGAGCGAGAGAAATGGAGGGAGAGAGGTTGGAAGAGAAGAATGCGAAATTCTCGTGAACTTAAGAATTTAAAGGATTAGGTAGAATGAGGAACACCAAGTAACACCACTTTTGTTATGAGATTATAAGATTTGCCAATGGCAGTGGTGATGAGCCTGACAATGGGACCCATCTGTTGACATGACTTGACATTGTAGGAGAGGAGTTCGCTCTGAGGAGCCCAAATCCCTGCTGGTACTGAAATATTGCCGGGGCTCCTCCAACCCTCTGGACACTCCTCCACACTTGTGTTCCATGTGGGTGTTTATAACACTACTGGGAATGGGTTTACACAGATTAGAACCTACTGTAAGGATCTGGAATGGGGAGGTGAAGGGGTCAAGAGCTCAGGTGGCTTTTTTGTTAATTCTGCTGATCAAAGGTCAAGTCTTAGGGACAGATGTGACATGGAGATAAATATGTCTGTGAGCAGATGGTGCTGCTAGCAGAATGTCAGCTGCCTTGACCATGGAATAATGTTCCATAAACCCTATGACACAAAGAAGAACTGCACCTCTCTCTCACTAATTTACTGATTTATTGAGACAGGTTCACAAAACTCACCAAATTGGTATGAACTATTCTGCCCTTAAAAAAAATTTAAATATTGGCAAAAAAAGAAGTATTTGCCATAAGGTCAGAGAAGGGACAAAAAAGAGAATGAGGGGTTGGTTAACAAATATATTTGATAGTGTAGGGATTAACTGGGAGGAAGCAGAGGCTTTATTACACGGGCAATATTTTGCTGTAAATGACATTTGGTTGATTAAAAACTTCTTGGGATGATTGACATGTGTCACAGCATTAATAATGGAAGGATATAGTTTGCTCAGAAAAGGTAAGCAGAAGACTAATGCAGAAACAGGATGATGAATATCTAACGGACTCAAATGAAAGTATTTGGGAAGTATTTGATAGTAGTGGAGAAAATAAAGCTCTAGGGAAGCTGGCCTGAAGAGATTCTTTGTGGTTTCCAGGACTTAAGATGCACTGAACTAAACTACAGTCCTAAGCATTATTCATTGTGTTTTCAGGAATGTGAATGTGAACAGAACATTCTGAAAAGAATGTTAGAAAGTCTCAGCCAGCCTTAAGTATATGAGGACTAGGCTCCTACTTCATTCCTGAAAGACTTGTTTTCAGGAGAGATGGGTATCTGGGTAGATCAGCACAAGTGAGATGGACAGTGAGGAAGTCCCCAAGAAGTGCCACCAGACACTTTGAGCTCATTTCATTTCATTCATCTCTAATAGTCACCTATTGGCTGCTATGTGTTGTCATTCCAAAAAGAAGAAAATGCTCTTTTATTGCATTAATCATCTACATTTTTTGTTTAAACTTCAGCAGTGCCTTTCATTCATTTTACATTCAGTTTTGGTTGTCAGTGTAAGCAGCAAAGCTCTCAGTTGCACACACTTTATGTGATTGTTACACATGCAGTTTCCGTGTCCTATCCATGACACATTGTTCTCCATTCAATCATTGTGCTGCATGTTTCAGATTTTAGGAATCACTGTTCAAACTTAGTGTCCTTGAAGAGCATCCCTAGACCTGTTCCAGCTCCCAGTTGAGGCCTGAGTGTCACCATTACCTATGGCATCTGGTGTTCCCTGGCAGTGGGGCACCATTTCTCAGCCCAGTATTCAAGCAAATCACTGTGTCTACTTCACTTAGAAAGAAAAGTGAAAGCAGATTAATACCCTGCCTGAAAGAAGCTTTCCCAGTTCTTCTCATAAATGCCTGCATATCTTTTCTGCAACATTTTAGTGCATCCTTCAAGAAACAGCAAAGTTATTCTCATTGGTTCCCAAAGGAATTAAAGGGGAAGTGGCAGGATGGAAAGCACAACGTGCCACATTTGAAGTGATTACAATTATTTAATGCAAAATGGTGATAGATAACTTTATTGAAATTAACATGAGCAGGACTGGAATGCAATGTAAAACAAATTCTGAAAATTGAAATTTTTAGGATGAGTATCAAATGCAGAGGGAAAAAGTATAGCTCATATATTTCTGAAGTAGATAAAGTCTACTGCTGAATTAGCCCTTCTTTAAGCATTAAAATCAATGATCCTCTTCAATTTTCCAATATTTATTACTATTTGAAACAAAGAAGCTCTTACTGCTAAATCAAAAATTACTGACTTCCAACATGAGTTGCTTATATTTTTGTTCTACTCAGACCTTGAATTCCTAGCTCTGGATACACTATTATACTTCTCAGAAAATAGGTGAAGCAGTGTATATAATTCTAACAATACTGTTACTAGTGCAAGATTGCTTCTGATTGCTTTTATAAAGGATCTTATTTTTAAGAGCACTGCTGTTAAAATTGAAAGGGATCATAGGATCACATTACTTTTAAGAGCAGTTCCTTTGACTTCAGTGAGTATAGAGTACTGTTTCATAGTATGAAATGGAGATCTCAAGAAGAACCTGTCTTGTGTATGGTAGCTTTTTTTAAACTGAATTTTGTCTGCATCATTATTGCACTGGTCTAACAGATGTGCAAGAGTACAAGACCTAAAAGCTTCTTCCATGTTTTTGTTACATCGAAAGATAATTTTTACATATATAAATATCTAGACATGTTTCTTACGTACATGAGTTATCCTATTAATAAATTAATAAATCCTAGTCTTAGTCAACTCTGATTTTTACCATACTTTTGCAGGAATGTTATCTAAGCTATTCATGGTATATTTTCACTGGTTTTGAAGCAAAGTTATGACTGAGAGATGAAAGATACCAGATGTATTTTAGAAACTGTTTATCACCTCAGAATG
Organism: Cichladusa arquata; assembly: GCA_026413545.1. Lineage (NCBI taxonomy): Eukaryota > Metazoa > Chordata > Aves > Passeriformes > Muscicapidae > Cichladusa > Cichladusa arquata. The sequence continues at coordinate 20,853,060 of JAOTQP010000001.1, forward strand.
TAAAGCTGACATTGCAGGAGGTCATGCATTATTATTTGCTTTACATAAAAAAATGTTTTATATTTTTTTTGTAAATTCAGTAAAACTTTGGGGAAAAATTAGACTGCTTTCATTTTGTATCTTTTAATAGAAAAATACAGTGGAAGAGGAAAAAATATTGGTTAAATAGACAAAAGCCATGTAGAAAGTCAAAGATTTGGAAACATGTATATGCACTGTATATTTGCAGTTATTCATCACCTAGAAGTATTGCCACTTGAGGAAAGGTCAGTACTGACTAGGAGTTTCCACTATTACTAAATAATTCTCCATGCTTTTGTGCAATTTATTTCTGTCAGGTCTGTATATGACATTTGCCTTAATGCAGTTTATTGTATGGAAAAAGCAGCGACCACCGGGCTGCACAGTGCTGTGCCTTTTAGGGCACACCACAGAAATGGATGTAGTCAAAGGGCTGGAGTCCAGTACAGCCCTACTGCAGAGGATTAAACCAGAAATGCTGCTGGACCAGCCCTGTCAGCAGGCAAAGCTAACCCCTTTCTGAGGGCTAAGGACAGAGGAAATTTGACTACGTTCAAAGCATCAAAGTTGCTGTAAAAACTTTGGCAAATACATAACTGAATTTTGCTGTTTCCTGATTTTTGTCCTACTGAAATAGAGATAACAGCAATTTCTTGGTTATTATTTAGGTAATAAATTTGTCTGACTAGAGATTTATTTTTACCCAAAATCCTGTAATGCATCAATATATTCTCAAGCTCCTAGGTATTTCTTCGGTAGGAAATAAGTAAAGACAAGGAATTTAAAAGAAAAATATTCTCTGTACTCTAGAATTTTTTACTTTATTGGATAGTTAAAAAGAAAATCCAAATTTGACTAATTTATTAAGGTAATTAAAGCCTGCTGCTAGGGCAAGCACTATATATTACACGATAAATTATTCCCTTCTGGTCATCTTTTCTCTCTTCTGTGTGCTGATTACCCTCCCAAGTTTCTTCACCAATCCTACTACTATGGATACAGTACAGCTGGTGTCCTGCCCAGTTGCATACCTTCAGGAGGAGCAAGTAGAGGTTCTCAGAAAATTATACATGTATAAAGCAAATGTACAATCCCAAGCTGTTTTCTCTGAACAGGCAACAGTTAGAAAATAAATACAGAGAGAACATTGCATGTCTGAGGGTCTTGGATTGATTATTATTTTATGTGGTAGAGCTGTGTTTCAAACAAGAAATAAAAAGAAAAGAAGAGCATTGTTTATTCAGAAATTTAATAGACATGTGGCTAGTCTGCAAAATTTGGCTCTGAGTCCTGGTTTAATGTTTGCATCATGTCACAGATATTTTAAACCCTTTCAGTGCTGTTGCTTGATGTGGAAGTCCAGTGTTTGAGATGCCAGGGTTTTATTAATCTCCTCACAGTTTATACAGCATCTCAGATTCCGTGTAGACATAGTCTTTCCTTTAATAATGCTCATAATATTTATTGTCACCTGCAGTAATGTTGTTAAGATAGAACTGTATTTTATATCAGAGTTTCTCACAGACAGGGTTGTTTCTGTCCAGCCAAAGAGGCATGCAAGCATACCTGGGTTAAACATCCAAAACTATAGCTGAACTGAATGCTGAAGATAGAAAAGGAAACATCCTTCCTGCCATGACCTGATTGGGAGTTTGTATTCCCATTAGAAATCAGAAAGGCAAGAGAAATATTAATCTGCATATGGGGAACAATGTTTTTTATTACAGTTATTCCTCAAGGTCAAGAGCAAATTAACAAATTCATCTTTCATTCCATAAGGCAAGAGCACTGGTGTTGAAATCCTTAACATTGAGCTTACAATGAGAAAATACAGTGCCATTTCCTTTTAGCCAGTAGCATCATAGATGCAATCAATAAATTCACCCTGTAGCAGCATCCCTACACTAAGAAACTGTCTTGAGGGAAATAATATTACTTCAGTTCTATATAATTCAAAGCTCCCTGAACTGGAGTTCTTTGAAGATAAAATATTATGTTCTCAGCTACTGTAAATCAATGTAGCTATTTTGACTCTAAGGTGCTACTAATTAAAGTGTATTTTTGCAAGACTCCATTATCCTCTTGCTCAGTAGTGACTTTAATAATGTTTTACTTAGTGTCTACTGGTTTATGCTACCTCGTCACACCATAAAGAGTGAGGCAGTTCTTTTCCTCCCAGGTATTACTTTCCTTGGTGAAGGTCTTCAGCCGCAAATTAATTTTATTGTAAAGTTGTTTTATAGGAGCTGATTCTCACAAATCCTTGCTAGGATTGCACCCCTATGTTGATGTTATATTATTTCACTCTTAGCAGGACTATTTTGCAGTTGGCTCTGGCTTGCTGAATTACATTACCTTAATTGGTAAGTATTCTTAGTTTTTCTCTTTCCATGCTGAAAGAGTTGGCATACCACCACATTCCTCACAAACCAAACTTTTCCACAGCAGGCAGTTTCTCAGAATATATTTTTAAATCTTTCCTAAGACTGCAATCAACATAATGAGAAGTAACCTAAAGGAGGTTAATAAAGGTTTCTTAAACAAGAACCTTTGACTACCTCATGTTCTTTCATTTCAGTCCTCTCAGTGTCCCAAAATGGCTCAGCTTCATTAGAGTAGACAGACAGGTCCCACAACAAAAAAAGGGTGAAATTTGGTTAGAACAAAAATAATAATTTGGAATTTCCCAATTTTTCTTTATAGTCAATGACTACATAATGGAAAAGACATAACTTCTTATCTATATTTTCACAGGTCTAAATTAATTCCACATTACGGATTCCTGACATAAACTCTTCCCTGGGTAGGACCAAAGTAGGTTACACCAGAATTTTAATCTAAAAAAAAAAAGTTAAACTTTTCAGGAAAGGTGAAGCTACGGAAAATGTACAATATTGGAATTGAAGATATGCATATTTATTTATAATATGTATACATATTAAAAGTGTGATCATATAAGGTTTTAATTTTTCAAATTAATTTGTACATATTTACCATTATAATATTAATAATAGAAAATACTCTCAGTACTGAAGACTGCATCCAAAAATATTTTATACTCCAACAATTCTAGTATGTGGTGTGGAAGTTATCACATATTCAGCCATCTTACATTCTAAGACATCTTCAAAATGGACTATCTTCATGAAATATCTTCAATATTAAATAATTTCCATTCATAAAATAATTATAAAGAGCACTCACATTTGCCAAGATATTATATAATTCTCCTTGCAAGGAGAATTAATTAATTTCCAACTTGAGTTTTACCAATACAGACCCAAAGGCTATTAGATGGTATCAGGGTCCATGCAGTGGAACTTCAGATTTTTATGTACGTAATCATGACTAAAATCTGCTGTGATGATAACACTTTACTTAGCTTGTAGTTTCATTGGCTTCATTTATTTAATTGATTTGAGGGGCATGCAAATGGTAATGTACTCTTGGCATTATACAGTTACCCCAAAGCTGCAACAGATTAACTTCTGACTCAGATACTGCAGCTGATAACTTGAAAGCCTAATTCAAAGTTAATAAGCACATACACAAAAGTTGTTTAGCACCAACAACATACTTGATTCTATATTTCTACACAAGACTAATTTACCTTTTCCCACCTTGCAAAATGCAGACTAAGAGGAAGTAGTCACTTCAGGTAATTTTTCCTTTTTCTTTGAAAGTAAATAAACTTATGAACAAACCAACAAAAGGAACTCTCCATCTGCAACTCAGGTGTGTACAGAGGGTTTTTTAAGTGAGATGTAATTGTAGCAAGCAGATGGCAACAGCAAACACATTGTTAGAACTGGAAAAATGGGTTGAAGAAAGGGCAATAAATAGGGAGCTGGCACTGTTAACAGTGCAAACAAGGCAAAGAGAATGGTCCTGGGGTATATTCAAGGAATTAGAGTAGAGCTGAGCAAACAACACTAAAAGCAAGGAAAGTATCAACTTCCAGTAGTTAGGAATTAAATAGAGAAAGCAACACTGAAATAACTTACTGAAAAGAGGGGTAAAAGTAGCATGAGCAGGGACATACATTTTAGATAATCTAAAATGGAGGGAGGTGATGATGGTATATGTGCTTCTCCCATAACACATCACATATTTTAAAATAAACGTCAAGGTTAGGTGAGAGGCAAATTAAGCATCTTTATTGCTCTGGCCTCAAGGTAGATGATCTAATGGCATGAGAAGAGTCAATATTGTCATTATAGAGCAAAATAGCTCCACCAAAGAATAGATTTTTTGTTCTTATCTTCAAAGAAATAGAAACCTTGCTTTTTCAAAACAGCAGTAATGTAAAAGTAAAAGACTGCTTTTCACCTAATGTCAAATATTCAAAAAGATGTGCAAAAAAGAAGAAAAATGTCACAGAAAGCTCTGACTGCTGTCGGTGTCACATTGCTGGGAAGCTGTATTCTGATGTTATCATGAAATGAGAACAGCAGGTGTGTAACTATGATCATGTTTTATTTGTAACAAACATAGGGTGGTGAAGGATGGGAGGAGAACAGCACCAAAAGCAGGGCAGAGGAGGCACGGGATTCAAACAGCAGTGGATTAATAGGATATTGAGAAGGGAGAGCACTAAAAGAAGCACAAGTATGAAGGTGGATAATCTAAGCCCTACCATATAAAAACTGCTTTTCAGATCCTTGATTATTAAACCAACCAAGCAATGAGTATACCTTTTAAAAAGTAACCAAGTTACTCCATTAGTGAACACGCATGGGTGGGGTGAGCCAAATGCACAACTCTGACAGTGGTAATCCCTGTGTTGCGACAGCTGTCTTCTGGGTAGAACCTCCCAAAAGGCTTTTTTTCCACCCAAACCACCTACTAAAAACACAGATGCAAGGTTCTCAGTGGCATTCCAACATTGGCTTCACTGGAATGCAGAGAAAATTGTGAGCTGCTCCTGCAGAGAGCTTCACTTTGCACAACTATACAGTGCATGGCACCAGCTTTGTGTGTGTGGGGGGGAGATTCAGAAGCTTTGCAATCACGAGAAACCAAAGATCTCTCAGAATACAGTTAGACCTCCCAAGAATTTCCAGAAAATCATAATTAACCCAAAACATGAACTTTCTTCATTGCTTAGAGGCATCACTTACTTCCCCAGCATGTGTTTACATTACCCCACTGAGCTGCTCCTTCTTAGCTGTTGTAACTTTCTGTGGTTAACAATACTACTGACAGTATTGTCCTGTCTGCTTAAAAACTAAGCTTTTATATCACCACAAAGGAACAAGCTTTTCCTTTTTGCCCCAAGCACGAGAAGATTTTATCCTTTGAGAATTTGTGTATGTGTGAAATAGAGCAGTCTTTAGTAAGGGCAAACAGGGCCTTGGAATTTGAGAAACCCCAGTGATAATTCAATGCTTATGGAACGACCAAAAAATTTGGCTCCCCTGTGATCTTTCCATTCAAGTTGGAGAAAAAGTATCTGTCTGAGTGTCTACCATTTGTAGGGATATAAATAATTGAGTTGGTTAAACTCATTTGTTACCTATGCATACACCAAGCTTTGGGTATCACACCAGTGTTCACATCAGTGAACAAAACTTCTGCAATCACAGATGACTCAGGTACCTCAGACTTCACTTACAAATTGCAGTATTAGCATTAATGGTAATTACCACATCAGTATTCCAGGCATTTTTAAGGGACTGCATGTTGATCCCATTCCAACTGGAGGGACTGCTGCCCCTACAAATATTGCACAGCAAGTCTGTTTACATGTTGGATGAGGAGATTTCCCAACTCTGCTGGGGTTTTGGAAGAGGGTTTTTTCTGGAAAATTGGCCTCATGCTGCATGATTCTCCATAGCTGACACCCACATCATATGGGAACTCAAATGCAAAGGTTTTTATGCTGAAGGTAACGTAGAAGAGGATTTTTCCTCCTTTCTTTTCCTCTCTTTTCCTCTCCTCTCCTCTCCTCTCCTCTCCTCTCCTCTCCTCTCCTCTCCTCTCCTCTCCTCTCCTATCCTCTCCTCTCCTCT
>JAOTQP010000001.1:20859764-20870156 GCA_026413545.1 Cichladusa arquata
CCTCTCTCCTCTCTCCTCTCTCCTCTCTCCTCTCTCCCCTCTCCTCTCTCCCTTCTCCCTTCTCCCTTCTCCCTTCTCCCTTCTCCCTTCTCCCCTCTCCCCTCTCCTCTTTCTCCTCTTTCTCCTCTTTCTCCTCTTTCTCCTCTTTCTCCTCTTTCTCCTCTTTCTCCTTTCTCCTCTTTCTCCTTTCTCCTTTCTCCTTTCTCCTTTCTCCTTCCTTTCTCCTTTCTCCTTTCTCCTTTCTCCTTTCTTCATCTTTAACATTCACCTCCCTACCAGAACAATAGTTTGATATGGTTATGATGTATTCTAGCTGTGACTGCAAATGGTGTATAAAAAACATATGAAAATAAGGCTGTCTAAGTTTATGTTTTTCCTTTCCTCCTGAAGAAATGAAGATTGTTACACCAAATGTTCTAATAGGTGTTTATATACAGCTTATTTTTCACTGCTCTTTTTTCGTATTTTCTAAATTCCTTTATATCTGTCACTGCAACCCCCACATTAAGAAACCCTATCAACAAGTATGTCCTTCTTTTTATTGTCCTTTCTCACACACAGCTGAGGAGCCAACAGAGACACTGACAGTCCACTACTGTTAATGGGGGCCATATGAGTCACTGCCAGTGTGCCTGGTTCAAAAATAGAAGTTTTTAATTATTGACAAAATCTCTATAGTGGCTCTCTCTAGAGCAATAAAAATGCTAAAATATCTTTATTTTTCTCCTTCCGGTTCCATAACTCCTTGACCCATCTCAGAACAATTTGGAGAATTAGTACCATCAGCACTGCTGAGCATAATAGCAAAATATCTTATGTAGTGAGGTCATGGCTCTCCTTGTAAAAGAGAAGGAGAAATCTGAAGGGCTTTTTAATGGAAAAATAGGGACCACAAAATTTTTCTGTCTTCTCTAAGATAATTCTGTGGATGATTTCAAGATTTCTTACTTCTGCTGAAGTGATTCTATCATCTGTAGCATAAAGTAAGCCTAAAGCAATACCTTTTTTGGAATTAATGAAAACATGAATGGAACAAGAGTAGAGATATATACATTTGCCTTTGGCTTTGAATTTAGGATGTTGTGTCTGCCAAACTCACCTCCACAATGTTAAATGGCAAAAAAAAAAAAAAAAAAAAAAAAAAAAATTAGGGGTTTGATGTAAATGCTTTGAACTTCTCCTATCTAAAGTAAGTTTCCAGGAACGTGACAATACCCTCCTTAAAGCTTTCTAAGCATGTATTCTGTAAGATTTTGGTGGATTAGAGACTGACTGAATTTTCTTAAAAATACACTTCACTGAATATTAAATCTGTGTTCTTCACATCTAATAAGAGTCTTACCTTCAGCAGGGAAATTAACTGTAGAAGTGAGAAACATCCCCTTCTAGTTAAAGATTTTTGTCAAGTGTTTATTCAGCAAAATCTAAGCAAAAGCTGTGTGCTAAATGCTAAAGCTGAGCTCATTGGTTAGGTCAAACCAGTGAGGCTGGAAGTCAATTTTGCTATCATAAAAGTGGTATTCAGGTAGTTGCAAAAAACCAAGCAGATGCTTGCAGACCTGCAGATGCTATCTGAGCAGTAACATGACCCCTATTCACAATTCTGAACAAATAAAAAACCAGTATTTTAACTACAAAAAAAGTCATTCCACAATTGCAAACGTAGTATTGAGTGTGGTAGCATTTCAGGATATTTCCATAACAAAATAAGTTAAACATGCTTAAATGATATTACATTATAACCACTTTTACAGGTTACTATAAGGACATTTATAATAGTGTGAGCACTGACATTCATCACATAATAGATTAATGTATTAATCAGGTAAGGAAACATTTATGTAACTTGCTGCTGCTATTACAAAAGAAACATATAACATAGCTATTTCTGGCCATTAATGATATGATGGTATTTCATAGCTATTGCACTTTGTGAACTGGATATTTTCCAGAGCAGTTTAATCCAGATTCTGTTATAAATTGTTGCTTTGCATAACCCAAGGGAGGGACAAAAGGAAAATAAAAGAAGAAAGCAGTAATCAACTATTGTTCTCCCCTGAATCTTTGAAGCAGCCTCTAAATTGCATCAGCCTGAGGTGGAATCCAGGAGTTTTATGATGCAAGAGAAGATTTCTGGAATGATTTGAGAGGAAGGTACATTTTATCTCTGAATATTTCCCTGGTTATTCATAAAGAGTGCTCTGCATTGGGAGGACTGGCTAACACTCAGGTTTTGCATACTTAGCTGAGAGGCTAATGAAGGTGTCTAGTTCCACTTCACAAGCTGGTAAAATAAGGCCACATAGAGGTTAGGATTTAATGATTTGAATGGCATTGAAGGAGCTTAAGATTTTTTAACAAAATCTCAGTATTTCTGCATTGCAGTGTTTCAGAAAAAAAAAAAGATAAGAAATCAACTCGAATTTTACTGCAAGACCTGACCTCTGGATTCAAAGAGCAACATACCAATGTATCAGCATTAATCAGCACAAGAAATTGCTGCACTGTACATTGTAATTACTAAGGTTGCATGTCTTGCTTGTTGGTATTCCAGTAAAAAAACACACCTGGTGGATGGGAGTTAAGTTTTTCAAGGTCTGGTAGAGAAAAATCAAGTTAATTTTAAAAGAAACCACTTGGATTAATTTAGTTTCTCAAATTTATAACTTTTTTTCATACAAAATCATTTATTAATCCAAGGAATAGACATGTAGAATTTTGGAATACTTCTGGAAGAAATGGATTGATCACATTGCAGTACAATTCATTAACATCAGACAAATCATACATTACATTATAGTTAATGCAAAACAAGGGGGGTTTTTCCCTTCCTTTTTTGAAAAGGCAGCCAAGGTTTTGGATATAATGAGGGATTTGGTTAATATAAATTCATGATAAATTAAACAGTTTAGTCTATAGAAGAGCTGAAAACTTTTCCAAAACTGCCTCTGTCTTATCAGGCAGATAAATATTTGTTTGAAGAATGTTTTGGTCCATCAGTTGTTACAGTACCACAGTATGCAGATGTAAAGAAAGATAAAAGTATCTTCTATCTTGCTTTACACCTGAAAGACTTTTTCTCACTTTTTTTTTGACTGAAAACACCTGCAAAGGTGGGTATGTTATCCTTTCTTCAACTCTTTCCCCCAGTTAAATAGCTGTTTAGCTCATGAGTGCCATTAGATTGACATAAAATCTCAAATTACCTGAGACTTTGTTTCACACTGAAATATGTGATGGATTTTTATTTCCCATTAGTAAAACAGTACATTTTATTAGGGCCATGCACATCATTTGCTACAGATAAAAAATCTTTAACTATTAACTATATTGCTCTTCACAAGCCCTGGTAGCTCTGTTATCAGTTATCAGTACTGTAATGAAAGCAGAAAATCTGAGGTTTCTGACAGCACAAATGCAGCTGAGTTTTGTGTTGGTACTGTTCTTAGAACAAAACACTGGTGGCCTATATCCTCAATATCTTTGTAGCTAACTTGTACCTGGAAGGCTTTGTACCCCTTCCAGCTCAGTGAATCAGTGGGACTGGAAGGGAGATGTTCCTATAGCACTGCTCATACTCTATCACTTGTGGCTTTCAGGATATTCTAGCTCTCAGACTGAAAAGGCAACATATCTGCATGCAAAAACTAAGACCAAGATGAATAGATTAATATTCTGTGTTATTATAAAGAATTTCTGTGAGGAGCAGTACAACCAAAGCACTGGAGTACTGTTTGTCTGGCTTTGAGAAAAAAGGGAGAAACCCCTGTGAGATTAAATGTTGACAAAGTCAGTGACTGTGTAAAGAACTGGACAGGGGGAAATATATCCTTGTGACACACTTTTAGAAGAAAAAAGGAAAAGCTTTGAAATGGAAATTTGCTTCCTAAAATAATTCTTATGTCTAAAAGTACATGGAAGTGTTGATTCTGTCTCAGTTAAAATACAAGTATACACACTGTGTGCAAAGACAAATATGAACCTTTTTATGGCTGTAATTAATTGAGTGCTTTCAGCCTTTTATTCTGTTATCAAATTTGTGCTTTCTGCCACTAAAGCCAACACCTAAGCAAGAAGCTGGGACATTAGATGAAGGAAGAGACTGTGTTTCTAAAGGTCACATACATACTGACATACATACTCTTTTTATTTTAGATTATTAACAAAAAAGATGGGCTAATTGTTTATATACTTTAATGATACTTCTGATTACAATTTTGTGTGAAATTTGTGATGATTTCAAAATAGAAACAACAATCTTTTATTCACTTGTCAAACTGATAGAATAATACTTTTCCTTAAAATATAAAGTTAAAAAAAAGGAAGAAAATTCTATCTGTAAACATCTTTTTCCATGATAAAGCTCAGTATTCATAATGCCACCAGCTATGCTTACAACATTTATTTTCTCCCTAGTCCTGATTGAACTATGCTGAACAAATACCACAAGGTTAAAAATTACTGCCATTAATGGAGAAAAATGCATGGAGCAAATGGTATTTTTTAAAGATGTAGTTAGCCAAGGTCAAAAGGTCAAAAGAGGGCAATAATCCTGCTGCATTAGTGTTTGCAATAAAACATTGGCAAGGATTGTTATAAGCCACTTTGTTTCTCTTCATATGTTTTGGGAAGGAGATTATTTTTTACTTCAGTGTAGCTAGTAAAGCACAGCTCAAACTGGGAACACAATTTCTCTCTCACTCTATCAAATCCTCTACCCAGAAAAACTAAGGATTGTTTGGAGAACTTCCATGCTTTATTCTACATGGAAACAAGCCCGGCCATAGAAAAGTAGACATCCAGCCCATAAAAAGTAAAATTTTATTATTCAAATACCTCCTTGTAATGATGGAGACCAAGCTGTAAGTCTGCTCTGTGATGTAATCCTTTGCCTTGTTCCTGTCACTGGCAATTTTATTCTGGTTTTGATAAACATTTTTATTATAGATACATAGAAATCCAAACTTTTTTAGGCAAAGATTTTAGTTTACATTAACTGGTATTTTCAGGTGCAGAAATGTTGGATGTAGAGCCCTTTTTAAGCAAAATATATTTCCTGAATTCTCATTGAGAGTGACCTCTTGATGTACAGAAGAAACCAGAAAAATCTGAACGGGCTGGAGGTGTTTTGTGAGGCTTTTTCATGGTTCTGCTTTAGTTTTTTTCTGCACTAGGTGTTTGCATATAGATGAGAAACTGAATGGGAGCTAATCCATGCATAAGCTTTTTGTTGTGCTCTGAAAAATCAAGTCTTTCAATCTAATTTATTGTGTTATAAAAATTCAAAGCATAAAGCCTGCTCTAGTTGAAGAACACTCTTCTCCTCCTACAAGCATTGCTATTCTCTTTCTGGTGGACACGTCCATTAAGGGATGCTAATTCATGGATGTAACTTCAGTGACTTGAGTAAAACTGATGAGAAACTACCTTCTCTTTTTCAAAGAAGTAGTAGTTAACATGTGAGCCCTTACTGTGCCCACTACCCTATGCTGCTCAGAGGGGCAGACCTGCTCCAAAACTTAGTGGAGCTTTGAATTTCAGATTTCTTCCCGGTACCTACACACAACCACTACTCTTCAAGAGGTACCATCTGTTCACCTGCTCTGAATTTTCTCTTCTCACCTTTCATTTTCTAGGTCTTTGGCCATAAATCCTTTGCTGTTGTCAAAGCACACAACCCTTAGAAGGGTATTCCTTCTAACCAGGGCTCTCCTTCGTGTATCTTCTCCTGTGAGAAAAAAGAAGCATGTTTCTGACTGGTGTCTCACACCACAACTGGTCTTTTTTCTGGACCAGGAACCTACTCACAGGGAAAGATGAGCTCCAGATTTCCTTATCCTGAGCACAGGCAGGGACAGCTGAAGAGGCTGAAGTCTATATTCAGAGGTCACAACTGGTAAGAAGTCATCATACAAAAGGGATCTTATTGCTCATAGCAATTCTGTGGCTTAACTCCAGCTGGCAGCTAAGTGCCACCTTACAGATAACTCATTTCCCCATCCCCAACACTGAAGGGATAAGGAGGAGAGTTGAGGAAGAAAATAGAACTTGTGGGTCAAAATAAAAACATGTTAATAGTTGGAACAAAGTAAAAGCAAATAATAATCCCGCTGCTGCTACTACTATATAGAATAATTGTAATAAGAAAGAGAGGGAGAGAGGCAGATAACCCCCAGGACAGACAAGTGATGCACAATAACCTAGACCACCCAGTGACAAATACCCACCCTATCCTCAAGCAGTGATTGGCAGCTCCCATCCAACTCCCCCACTTCATACACTGAGCATGGTGCTCTCTGGATGGAATATCCCTTTGGCCAGTCTGGGTCAGCTGTCCTGACCAGGCTTCCTCCTGGCTTCTTGTGCACCTGCTCACTGGCTGTGCTTGGGAAGCTGGAAAGTCCTGGAAAAAAGAACGGGACTTCGTGTAAGCACTGCTCAGCAACAGCTAAAACATCACTGTGTTACTGCCATTACTCTCTTATACTGAATCCAACACACAGTGCTGTACCAGCTACGAGGAAGAAAATGAACAAAATCAGGACAGCAATCTGTGTGTATGAACATACAGACTGTTGAATTTTGTTGCAGTAATTAAGTAGCCTTGATATTTTATAACTTAATATTGAAAATGGGATAACAAAAATAAACTTTTGGCCTAAACTGTGGTTGCTAAGAGAAGCACAATTTTCTGATCAAGCCAGGCCAGTAGTAAAAGACATGCCCCTAAATGTTTGGCAACTGCATTTCTATGTTTACCCAGCTACTGTGCCTCCAAAGTCTATGAGAACCAAGAAGAGACAAAACTTTTGAAACATTCCCATTTTTCCAGTTCTCATGTTTCTTTTCCCTCCCCTCTTTTAACACAGGCAGATTAAAATTTTCTAACCAATGAATACTAGTAAAGAAAAGAGCAAAACAAATCTGAGCCCTAATTCAGTGAAATTATTTTTGTAGTCTTGCTCAGAAAGTTTATAAATCTTGGAATTATAAGTGTTCTCTCAAGTAAAATCAAGATGCTGATGGATTCTGAAAAGGTTGACAAATTAACCATAAAAAACTAGTTGTGATGTTAAATTGAAGAAATTTATAATTTGTACATGGATAATATACATTTCTTTAAATTTTATTGTCTGTAAATAATTTTAAAGCTACACATATATTTTCATCAGTTAACGTTCTCGTCAATCATTGTCTTCCATGCTCTTTGGAGAAGGGTCTGTAGGTAGTATTTTAATTAAATAGTAGTGTGCTTTCCTCTAACTCTGAAGCCTTGAAGGGAGGTTCATATGACTGATGACAGTTTTTTGGCCATCATGCTAATTCATTGCCTGAAAGCTGAAATTTACATAGTTAAAAATATTTCAAGTATCAGTATTTACCATGTTACAGTTAATAGACTGTAGTAGTATACTGTAAGTTTCACTTATAACTACTTCATTGTGTAAATGCTAATAGAGACATGATTAATCCCCCTGACACATCTAAACCAGTAATTACCTAATACCATTCACATGGTGTGGGGTTAATTGAAAAAAGTCTTGACGTTCATGGCCTGTCAGTTTTGCCTCAACAGCTTGACCTAGGTCAGAGATTCTCCCTGACAAATTTTGCTTATCAATAAAGCTTTACTTTGTCTAGAAACATCAAGTGTATATCTATATCTATGTCTATATCTATATCTCTCTATCTAATCTATCTATATCTAGGTGTGTACACATGCATACCATAAGGATGTATGTGTGTGTGTATATATATATATGCATAATAATAGCTAAATATAAATATTAAATATTTGTGCCATTGGTTTTTAAATTTATTTTTCTTTTTAAGTAACATAGGAATAATGTAAATTTAAAAGTGAAGACTATCTTACTTTTGTTTGTAGCTAAAATATGATACCAAAGCAGATTTTCCAGGTGAAACTAGAGCAAATTCATTGTTGCTTGTGTTATCACAAATATCTCGAAGAAAAGAATTTGTCTGACATAAAGTTTTTAAGTACTAATATATATTATACTAACTCCTCTTTAATGTCAAACAGTTCTTAGTGACTGATGCACCTGTTAGAAGGATGCAGGATTGAGATACTGCTTGAATTTTATGCTGTGTTGTAAATGGAGGAAAATATGTATTCCATTACATTTCCCAGACTTATGAAACTGTATTTCCCTCTGAGCATCAGAAAACACTATTTCATGGTGACAGTGACCAAGCACTGGCTCAGGTTGCCTGGGGAGATTGTGAAATCTCCGTCCTTGGAGATATTTAAAAGCTGTCTGCACACAGTCTGCATGAACAGCTCTCATGGTCCTACTCGGGCAGAGGGCTTGGACCACATGACCCCCAGAGGCCCCTTCCAACCCCAACCAGTCTGTGATCCTGTGACAGGTAAAGTGGAGTTAGGAAAACCATCTTAAGTTCTCTGGCAGGACAAGCTCAGTTGCTTTGTAACTAAATGTATGTGCTGCCTCCATGGATGTGACAGACTTCCAGGTGGGAAGCTCCAGTATCAGATGCTTGATCAGCCACTTTGCTTAATCCTTGCTTTATTTCTTATCCTAGGTAGGAGCACTCCAACTAACAAGGCCTGGGACAAAGCCCAGAGTTTGGATAACTTTCCCTTGGCACTACTCTCCAGAGGCAGTGGAGAGAAGAAGGAATGAGGGTGTTCTGTCAAACCACATCACCAGCTCACCCTAGCCCCCCTCCACATGGCAACTCCAGCAGTGTCACTTATCCTCCAGTCTCATTTTATAGTAAAAGCACTCTAGTGGGATACAGCATAATCCTCTGATTATTCCAGAGTTTAGGGCAAAAACCACACAATAGTAATGATGATGCAGGAAGCAGGGAGAACGAGTGCTGTGATGGACTCCCAGCAGCATGGCTGAGTCAGCCTCCCTGTCATCTGGTATAGGGGCCCTGGGAAAGGTGGCAATGCCTTGGGTTTTAGCTTTTACATTTTTCAGAATCTCTGCTGCTTAGTGTGTAACTCTGAAACTTCATATTAGGTGTTAGTAAGTTCTCTTCACAGGGTAGTTAGACAAAACAATTCCTTCCCAGCTGGAGAATCAAGGACAACCATCACCCAAAAAGCATAAACAATGGCTAGGGGAAGGGGGCAAGCCAGGGGGCTGAGACTTCATGGCTAGGACTGTGGTTGGACAATTGACCCCAATATGTGGTGGATGAACCAAAACCTGTAAAAGTGTAAAACTCGTGATAGGATCCATCTTGGATTTGATTTGGGTGTAACCCTGGCCAGGCTCTTGCACTGCCCAAAGTGTATCCTTTCAATAAATATTTGTTTTGTTCCTTTTGCTCTGTCTAGTCTCTGTTCCAGATCAACTTTTCCAGGCAACACTGTGGGTGGATGAATGAGGATGTACTACAACCACACCTGCTCCCACTGAAAATTACTTTAACAAGCAAGAGTATCATCCTAGACACCCTCAGGTGCTCTCTGCCTGCAATTATGGAAGAGTTGTCTGAAGAGGCTGTTCAGCTTCTCACTAGTATACAACACTCTGAAGATGTACTGTTGCAGAGAAACCTCAAGAATTGGGCTATTGAAAACCTCTACTAAGTTTTCAATCAGAATTTTGCTGTGTTAAATATATCTATGTATTACTAAAAAAATCTGCTTTGTTATGTATAATGGTAACTTCCTTTTTTAAAAACCCACTCATTGCATCCCAAGAGAATATATGAAATTCTCAGAGAAACAGAGCAGCTTCCTGTTGAGCAGGTTCCTAGCAGAGAGAAGGTACCTTGTGAAAATGAGCATTGAGGCTCCTGTCTTGGAGTTCTAGTAGTGTATAGCATGGATCAGGGAAACTGCTGCTGCAGAAAATACATTATATTAACTTTGGAACAATTTTTGCTTAAGACAACCTATAGTATACATTTGTATGGTGTTCTGCCATATGGAGAAATACACAGGACAGGAGTTCAACTGTCCAAATTATTCTTCACTAGGAAGCTTTATGCCTGAACAATAATTCAAAAGTTTCACAAGAGGATCTACCTGGGAGTATGGTAAACATGAATGCACTTCACTAGTATTTGCACATCCACCAGCTTGCCAAACTGAAAAAAATTCAGTCCCAGTAGCTGGCTTCAAGATACATATGATGGGATATGTATGTGATGTGGGAAAAGCCACTTTACTGTTCAAGACCAAAAGAAGGCAACTACTTGAACCAGTTATTTAATATCTGAATCAAGCCTCTCCTGTATTTCTGAATAAATTATACTTTTTTTTTTTTTTTTTGGAACGAAAATTTTTCAAAAGTCAGAATGGACAACAACAGTTAGAGAAAAATTCATGGAATACATACTTTAATAGATGAGAGGAATTAATGAATATTTCAGTTACCCCAAATTTTC
>JAOTQP010000001.1:20870256-20895869 GCA_026413545.1 Cichladusa arquata
GGACAACTGTTACCCAAAAATCATAAGCAATGGTGGGGGAAAGGGGGCAAGCCAGGGGGCTGAGACTTCATAGCCTGGGGATGTGGCTGAATAATTGATCCCAATATGTAGAGGGAGCAAAACTTATAAAAGTGTAAAATCTCATCACTGGGATTCACCTTGGATTTGATTTGAGTGTAGCCCTGGCTGGGCTCTTGCACTGGCCAAAGTGTATCCTTTTAATAAATACCTATTTTATTCCTTTTGCTCTGTCTAGTCTCTGTTCCAGGTCACCCTTTCCAGACAACAGTGGGTGAGCTGGTGGTGTCCTCCAGTCCCAGCAGCAGCCAGTTACAATCATCCTGATGGATCAACCCCTCCTAGTCCATATGGGGCTTATCACAGTCATTCTGTTACTTTACCTACATCTAACTCTGTATTAATCACACTTGAAAGCTGCAGCTGTCAATATCTCATTGATAATACTCCTAAGATGAACCATAATGCACGCAGTTATTAGTGCCTTTTCAGTGAAGGTTTGCTAGTAGGTTACTCTGCCTTCAGAGAAAAAGAGCAGATCCAGCAGTCTGACCTGGCAGAGGCCCTCTGCATACTTAACCCTCAGTTCTTTATGTATCACATGCACTGTAATCTTGTTTCCTCTGACATTTCTCAGATGTACTAATCCTTTCATCTGGTGAGATTGGATCTGAACCCTCATTGATGTTATGCTAAGGCAACCTGTGGGCCCCTTAGACAGCAACTTCTGTTCCCTGCCTAGACTTGGTCAGTTGTGGTTTCTGTCCATTTCCTCAATGTAAAAGTACATTTTGCTGGTTAATTCACCTACTAAATCTGACTCAAACATGCTGATTTGCATCTGTTTCAAACTATTGGCCTATTTGTAGTTATTCTCAATGTATGCTAAAGTAAATCACATTACTAAAGGGATGTACTTTTTTACATCAAAGGGCTGAAAGGCAGACTGTGGAGCCAATCCTGAACTGGAGGATGGACCCCCACAAATACTTTGTGAGCCAAACGAGAACAAGAGACTGCTGTTGATAATGTAGTGTGTTGTGCCTGTCCATCACCAACAAAGGGAAAGTATCTTCCAATTCCAACAAGAGCTGAGATTCTTCACAGGCAGAATAAATTAAAGAGTAAAAGATATTTTTTAGTCAACAGGAACATATAACAATTGACAAGGCACTAAGAAAATATTTCTAGTCAGGTACAATTGACATAGACTTCAGTATTCTTTTTCTTTTGTATACAGCAATGCTCCCCAGTTCCCTCTTTTAACTGAGACAAAAAAGCTTTAGAAGTAGGTACAAAAAGTGGCTGCTTTTCTAAAATGCTTATTGGAGATTTTAGGGAAGCAAGTTCTTGTCAATAATATTTATGAAAAAAAATGTTATGGAATTGATTTTGTTGAATTTCAAAAAATTGTACACTTAACCCCACGAGTAGTCCCAGGAAAGTAGTTTGTGCTTCTCATAAATACTGATTTTAACTTCTAACATGCATAATTTGGCAGCACATTACATATAATTTGTAGAAATGAGATATTATGTTACTGATATCTGCTTGATATCTCTAGCAGCTCTGAAAATTTGTCACAGAAAACTCTTCATTTGTCTTCTACTTGTCTTGTTTTTCTCTGTAGCTCTCCTTTTTCAATTCACTTCAGTCCTCTCTTTTTCTCACATGTTTTATCTCCATGGTATTTTTGAATTGTGATGCATTAGATATAAAAATGATCTGAAACTGCCAGCCACTGAAATCTCCTATATATATATCAGGATATCATTCTCTCTTGTTGTTGTAGATTTATATATATAATCCTCACCTAGTCAATGAGATGCATGTGTCTCTGGTGTTTGGGTACTTTTTGAACATGCAGTAAATATTATTTCTGGCACGTGTGTTACTGATTGTTTCCAGAAGGAACAAAACATAAGGCAGCATCATTATGTCTGGTAGATGCAGGCCACACTCTCAACAGTGGTCTTGTTTCTATAAATTAGTTAAATGGTTTCCAGAGTATGATGTGCTGAACTATTTGGGACACATTTCTTTTAAGAAAATGATGAAAGGATTTCCAAGTAGTTCCAAATGGTGCAAATTTGCCCTGTTTAAGATTCAGGCATACTAGTCACCTGGAAAGTATCTATAAAAGATTGAGACTGTGACAGAGTAAATTACTTTTATTGAATCTTTACTTTGATTCTAAGCACTTAAGTTTGTACCTAATAATACATTACCATATTAATAAGGATTTAGTATAAAGTCATGAATAGAATAATTTTGTTTATGGCTTAAATCTGTATGAAGTGTTTCTTTACATATATTTGCATTTTAAAGAATTGCTCACCTTATGTTCAGAGATAAAATTGTTGCCTCATTCTGGCAGGGAATACAGGATTTTTGTTTTTGTAAAATGGTAAATCTCAGACAACTTCATCTGAAGAAAAAATAAACTTCTCTAATGAATGGTTTTTTTTGTGCTGATGGCATAGAGAAGCTAACAGAAAGCATCTGATTGCTCCAAATTGCTTTACTTCCACCAGTTTGTAAAAGGAATAAGAACAAAGTGATAGAAATATTACAAAATTATTAAGGTTCACAGGATTGCCTAGGGCAGCATATCAAATAGAGAAAAAAACATAGCCTTTGTTTTCATCTTTAATTTTGTATCCTGAAAATAATTTCTTTGCAAGATACCTTCAGAATGAATGTTTCTTTCCTGAAGGAAATTGGTTTTCATTGCATTTGCAATATCTGATTGGATGACATTGAGATCTGTCATTGTTTCAAATTATTATAATGGTCTTTATTGAAATCTGAAGAACAAACCAAAGAGAGAATTCTTGAAACAGCAAAAGTTGAGTAGAATTTAACTTTGTCCACACAGAAACAGATATTTTTGTTGATAGGAATCTGTATGCTTTCCTGTAAAAGAAAATATTAATGTTCCAAAAGCTAACTTTTTGCTTTAACATGGCCAGATGGAATGAGGCAATGACAAACATCTTTTTCTAGCGTTTATTCTGGTTTCTGATGATCTGGAATTTCTTATTATCCTTAAGTTTGGGATTCCCTGGTATTTCCAAAGATACAAAGAACATACAGCAATGTATCTCTTGTGAACTAATGCATCCTGTTTAAATTCAGGAACTGGTTTATGCAAGTTAAATTAATTTTTAATATCTATTTTTTCAATATGCATTTATCTTTAGACAGCTGTATAAAAAGTTAACCTAAAACCAGGAAAAAAAAAGAAAACAGAAGGGAAAATTTGCTGATTCTGGGTGTGATTTGATTACACTGTTCTCATGAACTGCTTCACAAATATTAACGGTTATTGTCCTGATAAAATCTCTACCTGGAAACTCAGACCTCAACCTTTAGCAGGCTCACTGATTGCCAAATATTTCATATATACCTAAACCAAGAAGGGAAAAAAATAAAAATTCCATTTTCAGTGAGAAGAAAGTCAACAGTTCATTCAAATCCAAAGAGAAAACAAAATACTGGAGAAGCAGGAAATGGATTGAGACACATCTCCAGGAATCAACATATTCTTTTGAAACTCCTTTTCAAGAGAAGATTGCCAAATTTCTCAGAGCCACATGTTGAACCTGCTTTGGGGTTATTTTGTTCTGTTCTTTTGCAAAGAAAATAGATTCATTTTTTCCCGATTCACAGGTAAACTGGCTGCTGTTCAAAGTTGTACATTCAGGTAAAAGCTCAGCATAAAGCAAAGCTAGCAATTTGCATTACCAGAGCTTTGTTGCTTTTGTTGCCATTGCAAACAACCTGGACTTTCATTATAAATCTGCTTCATAATACAAACTCTTTCTTCCCTACTACTAATCCCATAGCCTTTCATTAAAACCCTCCTTTAAAAGTGCAACTCTGAAATAATAATGATCAGCAATGCCAGAGACTGACTTAATCTCCAAACAGTGCCAGCAGCTTTTAGAGCAGCTCAATGTGCTAATTACTTCATACACTTTTCACAATATGGCCTTTCATTTCTGTATTTTTTTTACTGTGAAATCCTTTTAGTTTGCAATGACTATTTCTCTCTGCTTTATGTAGTATAATTTTACAAAAAACTGAAGAACTTGCAAGCTGAGAAAGGTAAACTGGTTAAAATGAAGCTTATGAAAGGGTTTTGTTTAATTTTATTGTGACAATAATGGTTAATGAAACACAGCCTTTTTTCATCAGTAAATGTCCCTTTTAACCTGTCCATTTTCTAAAGGAGTAAAAAGAGAATTTAACATGCTGAACTTTTATAAACAAGTATGTATTTTTTGAAATAAAATGAAAAGAAAGCATCACTTCACTTATTGGTGTGGCAGGGGCAGAAGGATTACTTTGTTAATAACTGAGGATCGGGAAGCTAATATGAAACTTGCACGTACATCCAGAATCACCTGAGACAGCCAACATAGTCATTCCACCTTAGGTTATGTTCAAGAGACAATTAGTCTCCTGGCTGCCTGGAGAGGAAGAAGAGCTTTGCTACTTTATCATGTCAGTGCTTGCTCAAAAAATTCTTATGTTTCTGGTCATATAAGTCATAGAAGCTAGACTACTTTTGCTCAATTTTTAAAATTATTAGAATAAAGTCCCTTTAAAAAACGTCTCCTTGGCTTTATATGAGCCTTGACTAACTGAAGAATAGATTCTGTTTTCCCCATTTTTCCTACAGTACAACCTGAAGCTAAGTGGATAAGTGGCAACCTGACAGAGAGGTTTTCTCCATCTGACTTACTATACTTCATGTAGTCAGCACAGAGGGAGAAATTACGTTATTAACACTTCTGAGTCAGTGATTTCAATACTGAGGTCAGAGTATACCGAGATCAGTCATCTTGGCCATTTGTCCCATGAAATCTGAAAATGGATCCCAGAACTGAGTTTTAATTTTAACATAAGAAGGATTACTCAGAATCTCACTGAATAGATGAGTTTGGATTGTCTAGACTCTTTGGTCTAGTGCAGTTTTCCTGCTCAAGCAGAGTCAATGACAGCAGGTTGGTCTGTGCTGTGTCCAGTCAGGTTTTGAATACGACCAAAGATAAGGACTCCACCAACTCCCTGGGCAGCCTGTTACAGTGCTGAATTACCCTCACAGGAAAAAAAGTTTCCTGATATTCATAGATTCATGTTCATGCCTTTGTCCCCTCAGTTGGTACTACTGAGAAATGTCTGTCTCACTCTTCTTTATTTTCTCCATTGCATATTTACACTCATGGATAACATCCATCCTGAACCTTCTCTTCTCCAGGCTGAAGAGCTCCAACTCTTTCAGCCTCTCCTCATGTATAGGATATTCCAGTAATTTAATCCCCTTTGTGGTCTTTTGCTGCACTCACTCCACCACGTCTACATCTATTTTTTTATGGGAAGCCCAGAACTGATCCCAGCACTCCAGATAAGTCTCACCAGTGTTAAGCAAAGAGGAAGGACCACTTTCTTGGACCTGCCAGTCATGTTTTGCCTAAGTCAGTCTAGGCTGTCACTGGCTTTCATTGCCACAAGAGCACACTACAGATTCATGGTCAACATGTTGTTCACCTGGACTGAAAGGTCCTCCTTTGTCAGGGTTCTTTCAAGCCATTTTGCAATCAGCCTGTACAAGTACAGTGCTTATTTCTCCTCAGGTGGAGGACTTCACTTTTCCCTTTGCTGAACTTTGTGGATTCTTCTCTGTTCCTTTCTCCATTCTTTTGAGGTTCCTCTGAATGATGGCAGAGCCATCTGGGTATGAAACTCTCCTCCCAACTTTGAATCATCTGCAAACTTGCTGAAAGCATACACTGTGCTATCATTCAGATCATTAATGGTGATGCTGAGCACTGTAGGAGCCAGCAGTGGTCCCTGAGGCTGAGTCCTAATGACAGGATTAGGATTTTTAGGCAATGGATGACTCTTCTGGTCAAAAGAAGAAAAAAAATCCTTTAGGGGATCTGACATGGATATGGAGAAAGTCAGTCATACTCTTTTGAAGTACTTGATGTTTATTTAGGTAATTTGTAGTGCATGCATGTCCTGCAGACCATCTTAATTATTTACTCTTGTAAATGGCTGTGAATCTAGATATTCACTTGAGAAAGACAGTCTTTCTGTTATTTTTCTTAGGGAATCTTATCAGATATAATTTTCACCAGACCCAATACTGGGGTGGGAAAGAGAGGAATTACCAGAGAACTGCCCTGAAATGGAATTAACTGGGACCCTGTAAATCTGCTCATTCTCATGTCCCTAGATGCTCACATCTTTTCCATCAGAGTAAAGGAGTTCCTACTTAAGTTAGAATCATTCTTACAACATAACAATAGGAATAAAAATGTAGAGACACTTACAAGGAACCATGACTGCTTGGTACATTAAAAACTTAGCTGGAAAGCAACTTTTGCAGATTACGTAAATAACATATTTTTGAATGGATTTTTCTCCTTCCATGATATTAAAGAGTTTTTCAATATGCAAACTTATTTAATTTTCAAATTATATTGAGTGGGATATCTTGAGAACCTGAAAGCAGAAATAATGATCTTTTCTCATACTACAATATTGCAATGTGTTAAAATGAACTTGTCTCTTGAGCCTCCTACCTGAGCTATGCCACTCCTGTGCCTTAGATTACTTGGAATGAGTTTCAAGTGTTAACAGAGAGGGAACATCAGTTTCTTCAGCAGATTAGTTTGTCTGGAATGGCCAGGTTATCAGCATTACAGGTGTTACCATGGAGCATGACTGGATAAATCCCAGCTTTTAAGAGATTCAGATAAAATAATTTATCTGGGAAAATAAGGCTGGGCATTCAATTTATGCTCTGCAGCATTGCAGTTTGCAGTACATAAAGAACCTGACCTCTAAACACTAAGGCTTACAAAGGGCAAACTTGCCATTTTTAAAATCCTAGGGACCTTAGAGGTTTATCAATCTTAGTATGCTGAAAGGGATAGACTATGTCATGCACTTTTGCAGTAGAAGAAAGAAAAAGTTGTGCCTATACAGGAAAGATAAGCCTTGCAAAGATCAGATAAGTGGGAAGAGCTAATGACTCAATTAGGATGCTCTAGATAACTGAGTAAGATTTATAATCTGGCAAAAGCTCAGCAGAAAATTGTTTTATACGTTTTGCAGTGGAAGAATAATTATGCTGTGTTTATAGCAAAGGTGTGTTGGACCTTATCGTGGATAGTCTTTTTTGCTTACCAGAATTGTTCCTTGATTTCAGTGTGACTTCAGGTCCTTAGAAAGTGAGAACTATTAATTCAGAAGGAGGTGTGCTGCTCAGAATATGGCACGGTTGCTATACTGACTGAGCTCATCTCTGCTGAGATTGTCCAAAGCACAGACAGGTGGTAAAGGGCTGTGGAACAGGTGCCATTTACCTCATTGTGCACACACATAGTCCCTGGCACATAGGGGGAGGTGACCCACAAGCATATCACAGCAGCTTTGTGTGCTCCCACTCCAGAACAGTTTCCCAAGCTTCTGAAATGTCAAAATGTGTGTCACTGCATACTGTTTATCTTTCAGGGAACCATCCCTCTCCCCAACAAACCAACACTCTTCCCCTGCCAAAAAACCCCTGAAAATGCTATTCACAGTGGAGTTCCTAGGAAGCTTGATAGATTGTGCCTAGATTGTGCAAACTCTAAGAACAGTTTTATCCTGGGATCTCAATCACTGCATAAGCAGATAGAAGTATTCACTTTTGTCACAAGTGGAAAGAGGTTGTTTTTCCAAGATTTTACAGGGGGCTTTTCTTCCCTGGGTATTCCGAATGGGTGCAAGTCCATAGGTAAAAAGGAAAATTAAGCCACTAAGCACACAAAGCATTAGCATGTAACTGGTGTTTTTAACAGGCTACATCAAACTGAAATATAAATCTTGATCATACTGAGTCTGCAAAAGGTCAGCATTTTGGTGTTATAAATCATACTGTTCTGAGCACTTTTAGTTTTGGCTCCCTTAAGAATCCTTGCAGAGTGATTGCAATCACAGGGCTGTGAGGAGGCCAGTTCATTAAATTGCTGACTCGGCTGCTTGCAGATGTTTCAGGCAGGTGTTCTGTGCAGAGCAGGGAGTTTGCTTTCTTCTGCAGTGTGTTGCACTGCAGGTCAGAGGTGACACCTCAATGGCAAGGTCTCAACTGCATGGCAAGTCTCAGAGGTGTTTGTTAAGGGAGAAAAAGAATTCAGTCTCCTTAAAATTTATGTACTGCAAAAGATAACTGCACCTGCAGACTGCTGCTCTTATTGGAAACACATGGTGGCTGTTGGAAGAAATATAAAATGCTACTCTGTAGTTCCTGTTGAGAATATGCAGGAACTCCAAATGATCAGTATTAGACCAGAGATACCTAAATGATTCATGCACACAGCTCTGGTACAAAGTGTATGTTTTTGTCATATGCTTAGGGATTCCTGCAAATCCACAGGTGCTTAAAAATTGACTGTGACCAGTGTTGTATTACCATCCAACAGTTGTCTTGCATAATATAATGTATGCCAGCAGGCATTCCCAATGACCCAGCTAGTTCATAATTAGAAAAGGTTAGTCCAGTCTTTCCTGGCCACTTTTATGTTGGCTTTGTAACTTTCCAAATGGAAAGAGCAAAGAGAGATTCTTCTAGGTGCTGGAAATCCTGTAAAATGGACCACCCACATTAGAGAATCTTCTGCTTTAAATCATTGTAGGTTTACTGGGTAAAAAAGTGTTTTGTTCTTGCTAGAAATAGCCTCCAGCAAACAAGTTTTGATCAGTTCATGTACATCAGTCAGGTATAAACATTAGAATCATAGAATTATTTGTGTTGGAAGTGATACTACAGGTCTTCCAGTGAACCTACATAGTCATATCAAGAAATCCATTTTAAGTACTAGTAATGAGATAACTTTGTTCAGCTGGCAAGTAATAAGGCCAGTGATGCTGGATGGCATATTTGGCAAGAAAAAAACACTTAGAGTTTATATAAGTGGAATGAAGTTTTTCAGAACACTTAATACTTGCTGCAGCTGCAATCTGTTCTCACAGATTATGACTTACTGCCAACTACAAAACCCTGATGGGGAAACAACACTGAACAGCATTTCATTCAGTTCTTTATGAAATATTTTTATACCCACTAGACAGTGTACTGTTGAAGGTTATCCAGACTTCTACAGTCATATTTACCAAAGGACAACAAGGATCCCTATGAGGCTTGACATTATCTGCAAACTCTCCGATGGAGGAAAGAATCCTGCACAAATATTATCTCTAAGTAGAGTATGAGGGCAATGTGATGCAGAACTAGATTCAGAGCTGGCAGCATGATGAGTGAGGAGCCATCTAAACTAAGCCAGCTGCAAACATTAAGAATAGGAGACGTTTTTTACCCCTATTTCTTTTCATAACTTCTCTTTTGAGTTTATAACAATGAACCTTCACCAACTAGGATGGCTCCTAAAAATTAAACAATATTAGGGGATTTTATATATAGCACTTTTTTAAACTTTCAGACAGGAATAGAGGAATATAGTTTTGTTCTTGTATTTGAATTTGTATCACTCATCTAGGATTTGGGAAACTAAATTTTAGTTCCTTTTCCATCTGAAAAATTCACTCCCACATTTCTCATTATCATTCTCATTTGCATTATGTTTTAAAATAATTTGCTTTATTGATTTGAGTAATTTCAATGGCTATGAGAGATAGTATGTTTAACCAGTCTTATATTTTTTCTCTGTGAATATCTCTCTCCACTGTGTTAACAGTGGTGAATGTACCCAGTCTCCATTCTGACAAGTCACTTTTTCTGTTGAAACTCTTTTATCAAAGCAATCACAGCCACCTGTTTTCTCAAATCCTCCATTACTTATAAGCCTGATATGGAATATGAGCAGAGTAGAAAATCAGTTTTTTAGATTTATAGTCTGAAAAGAGTCAGAATGGATAAACAGGACAAGACAAAATGGAGTGTTCTGCCACTAAGGGGAGAGAGCTAACACACTTAGACCACATCTGCATCCCTTGCATTAAAGAACTAGGTATTAACTCATCCCATTAAAAGGCAAAGCAGGAAAAATGTGTTCATAATTTCAAAATTAGACATGTGGGACACATTTGCAAGCATAAATTCTTCAGTTAGCTTGCTAGGCTCTGCTTATTATGTTATTATGATGCTAATGTTTTACTGTGGATTATATAAAGACTGTTTTAGGGAACATTTTTTATGCTGCCCATCTTGTGTACTTTGCTCAGATTGCTCAATCGTTTGAGTCTCACATCAGGACACACATGTAGAAGCCCAAGTATAAATCTGTCATGGCTTGCACTATGAATCTGAATGTTTTAAAGATTTTTTTTCTAAATCCCTCAAGTATTTTAATTTGAACCAGAATATGCAGCATTTCAAGCATCCATAAGCTTTCTGCTTTTCTAATTTCCCAATGTATAGATGTATCATTTGGGGGGTTTGGTACATTAATACTATGCTATTTCTTCCTGTTTAGAAGAAAATGCAGTCATGCAATGCGACAATTAAAAAATATTCCCAGTGGAATTTTATTTTACTGATTCTGCAGGTGGATTTCTGAAATCTTCACTTCTAAACAGAATAAGAGATTTCCCAACTGAGAAGATGTGATGTTAAAGTATGACTTTTTTCCTGTTAAATAAAAGCAACCGCTCCCAAACCCAACCAAGCAAGCAAACAAACACCAAACAACCCCCAAACAAAACAAACAAAACAAAACAAAACAAACAAACAAACCAGGTCCCCCTCCCTCAAACCTAATCATAAAAAGGAAATTTTTAATAAGGAAAATATTTTAAGTATAATCACTTTAGACAGCATAAGTGACTTCTTACACATTGTCAGGTGAATCTGGTCGATTGTCATAAAAAGTAGTGTGATTGACATTTTTTAGGTTTTTTTTCTCAGGGCAGAGCTGCTTCTTTATAAATTGCTTGAGATCTATTCTTTCTCAGTATGGCAATAACAGCAAGATGTATATAGAGAATCCTGTCCTACTGATTAATTCTGACTTGTGCAAAGCCCCATTTACATGAATTTCACCTTCTAAGTTAGCAGCTCATTCTCCATCTCCTTGCCTTTGTAATAATTCTTATTTTCTTCTCTTTAGCTTGGTCCCTGCTAATTTTTAAATATTCATCAGTTATGATATTCATTGTATGACCATTATTCCTGGCCAAGCTTCCAGGCAACAAATGAATCCCTAATTCACTTGGAGCATGATCTATTTTCCGTTTATACCGTCAGTAGCTTAGGGAAGCTATTGATGAGAAAAACATTCCAAAGATGCAGCAATCTTAGGTTTCTTCCTAAACACTCCTCTTGTACTCTCTCCACATTAGATAGCTTTCAGCAAGCATGAGCAAGTCATCTGGACCAAAGTAAATGAACACAAACACCACCAGATGATTTCTGCTTGAAGCTCTATGCTGTTGTTTCTGCAGCTGAAGGACAGAATTCAGGTTTCATACATTAGAAACTATTAGTTTGGTTCACACAACAGTCCAATTACTTGTCATGAAGTGGAAATGTGCTTGCTCTGAATGCAGTTCAGAACAGCCTGGGTTTGATTTACTGGTATGAAGTTCTATAAAGGGGATAAGGATGGACACAGGACTTTAAGAAACTTTGAGCCATAGATGGTTGCTTATTCTTAAAACAAAACAAAACAAAATGAAACAAAACAAAACAAAACAAAACAAAACAAAAAGTTAGTATAGAGAAATAAATCCTTCATTTGAAAGATTTATGAAATCATAATTAAAGCTCATCCATACACAGTATCATAGTATAACAATTCATATGGTAATTTTCCAGATAACCTCCTAATGTAACTAACTGCCTTACTATTTAACTCTACACAGCATTATAAGACAAAGCAGCTGCTATTGATATTAATATTTTATACCAAATCACAATAGGATTTCCAACATACCCAACTTCCCTGCAGAAGCCATTAGGGAAAACAGATTTTGATTAATTTCAACAACATGTCAACCTGTGATAAAAGAGAGTGAGCCCCCGAAACCCCACAAGTTCACTTGTCATGAATGAGTGTGTGTGTAAAACTTGCCAAGACACATGATTTAAAAGATCTGACTCCTGGATGTGCCAGGCAACTAGGAATTGCAGTGTAGGAGGTCTTTCTGAGACCTTTCAGCAAATGTTATTGTAATACTGTTGTGCTGCCTGGGGGCCTTGGAGAAAGCTTAACATATATTTGCAGAGTGAAAACAATGATAAGATGAATGAAGAGTAACAGAATCTACAGAAAGAAATTTTTTGCATGTTTGTTTCATAACTCAGGAAGGGTTTGATAGCATCTTTCTGCAGCAAGGCTTTAGGTTAGAGGTCAAATGTCCAAAAAAGCTAACCAAAGGAAAAAAAGAGCTCTTAAAGGGGGTAAAGAAGCTTTGCTTGTATGCTTAGGGCCACAGAAAGCCTCTGTCTATGAACTACACACAGCCATTTTGGTATTTCTGTTCACAAGTAAAATACATAACTTCAGTAACTCTGAAAAATGAAGCTGCAGCAACTCTGAAAATCTGTACATGTGGCAAATGCATTTATATTTAAATGCATTGCTACATTTATATTATGTATCTGCTTTGCTAAAATGAGCTTGGGAAGTCATAATCTGTTTTCCTAGGTTATCAACTTTTTCTTCATAAAGTAAAACATTTTCATCTGCTCCATTCTCATTCATCCTCACCCTCTGTTTATTCTTGTTTTGTGGTGGCTTAACAACTAGATCAGGAGGGTAAAAAACAGCTGGAGGGGGATGGATAAGGAGACTTTGACCTTCCCTCCTCCCCAGAAGGAGTCATAGTATTATATAAGAGAAATTGAGAAACTTGTTCAGTTTACCTTTATTATAGTGGTTGTGTGCACTATGGGTGAAAAGTACTTCTTAAAAATTCACATGTAAAAAGAACCATTTACAAACCTGCAAATATTTTATTTCAATAAACGGAGCTCTGGATTTCTGGGGATATTTCCTGACACATAGAAGCTGCATGTCATTGTCCCCCCAGCATGTGTTATTCTGTCTGTTACAGAATATCACAGGAGTTAAACTAACCACAACAATATCCTTGCTTTCTGCTGCCATCAGAATCTTTCTTTGTCATCTTGATTGCTTTGAAAAAAACAATGATAGTGCATTTGGCTCAACAGAAGTCCTCCTGAAAAAATTCAGTGTTCTTTCTGCAAGATGACATTTGTTTTACAGAGCTGAAATGGAGTCATCATTTAATTTCATTTCATCTTGATTGAGAGTAGAAATATTTTGAAGGAACATTTTGCACTTGCTTATGTCTTATTTTGCTGCTTTGGTAGAGTTCCAAGACTAGCAATAAGTATATGGTTTGATCTTGACTGAATACGAGACATTTCATGGTCTATTACTTCGAGGCAGTATATGTATGATTACTTTTTGTGTGCTGAGTTTGGGTGGCTTGATTAATCAGTATCCCTTTATGTTGCTTACAAAATTTTGTTTCCCTTGGGAAGTTTGGCTTTCTCACCATATCTGACCTTAAACTTCTCTGGTGATCTTCCTTCCAGAGGGAATTGCAGCTCCTATCTGATCAGCTGGATTGAATTAAATTGCTGTGCCTTTTCAGTTTGAGACACTTGGGCAGATAAGCCGTGTTTATGTCCTTTTGACTTAGTGCCTTGGAAAAAGAAAATATTTCTGTGAAATTTACTGTCCAGAACATTGCATATCATATTCCAAGAACCTTAGCAGCATACCATATTGTAGCTAATGCCAGAAACTGAAAGTGGTGCTTCTGCTTGTCCCTTCAGTTAAGCAAGAAAAGAGCACACATCCAGTGATGTGACTGACATTTCATGTTTTATGTCCTGACATATAAACTTTCATTTGGATACTTCATGAACAATTCCTGAAGTATGTATACACATTGCTATTTTTGGTAGATTCCTGGCACGCAAAATTCATAACAATGAGAATATTTTGCTTTTGACTCCTTTAACTGCATTTTTTGGATAATATTCGTCTACCAAGACTATTACCATTAGTAATAAAAAACCCCTGATAGATATAATAAAAAATAGTAATAAAGTAATAAAAAACCCTATATAATATTTTTCTTGACAATTGTTGATAGACATATTAAAAGTCAATATTATACCATTCATTGATAAAACACAAATTTTCTTATAAAAGTCAATAAATTAAAGAAAAATAATGTCATCACCCACATATGATACCCATATAACTCCTCTCCTTGTGTTAATCTGTTTTATTTAACCTACAGTAATTACATGTATCACTTTCCAATGACTGCTCAAGAATAATCTCTCATGATTTTTCAGAGCCACTCTTACCATTATGTCATTTTGAATGGCAAGAATTTATATCAGCCTTCTTTCACTCATTTTGATGTGAGCGAATGATAAACGTTATTCTGCCCACAAAACAATCAGTAAAATAAAGTAATAGCTAAGTTCTCTTTTTACTGAAATATTTTCCATTTATTTGAAACACCATCTTGCTGTTCAAGTCCTTTTTAGTAAGGTGATAGGTAGTAAAAGTCCTTGTTTTCTTTTGCAAGAAGAATAATTTTGGGTTATTTTTATTTTTTTGCACGTGTCCAAAAGCAAGTACACTTACTGCCCTTAAAATTATTTTGCAAATTATAGTCAGTCAAAGAGGATACGTGCTCCCTGTGCACGGTCAAAAAATAATTTGTATCCAAAACTGCAGCAAAACTTATTCATGAATTTCATAACTACACAGCTTAGAGCACAATTGGATGTAGAGAGCGGTTTTATTTTCTGTGCAAGGCACAAACTGAATGTATATGGAAATTCCTAACAGACTGAGGTAGCTAACATATGATTGCTGGAAATACTTTTAAGGAATTTGTGTTGCATCTCATCAGGACATCCAGGAAAGTTTATCTTCTTTTGGATTTTTTTTCCTTCTTGTGGTTTAGCCGTGTTTTAAATCTTTTAAATCAAGAATGTGAAAATTTACTGTAAATTTGTTGGTCATTAACCATTAGATAAGATTTAACTGGGACTGTAGAATGCAACACACAAAATATTTAACAGATTGAAACATTTGTCTGGTTTCATGATCTGATTTCTGCTTTTGGGAGTCAGTCAAGAAAAAGATAGGAGGGATAAAAACAACTTTTGAACTTGGTGATACCATACAGATGCTAATTTTATATTTTGATTATCTGCCCCTTTAAATTAGATAAAGGGCTACTTAAAATTTAAACTGGTCCTTTTCAAAGTAATTTTTTTTCTTCAAGATTTTCAGGAGTTCTATCAAAACTGAGGCAGAGGAATGATAGCCTATTTTAGCTGTAGAAAAACGGAGAGACGGAGAAATCCATGTATAGACCTAAAAATATTTCATAACATTTACAATAGAAGAGAGATCATGAAGACAAAAAGTAGGGGAAGGAGGCACCTTGCAAAGGGAGCTTAATTTACTGAGCTATTTCCCAACCATGGAAGCTGAAGTTCCATCTATATTGCTAAATAAAAGTCCAGGGATTGATCTTTTGCTGAAAGGCAGCTGGCTGTGGTCCACAGTGCTTAGGGCTAGCCACCTCTGAAAGAAATTTGTCTTGGAGAGAGAAAGCTGGAGTATTCAAAAAAAAAAAAAAAAAAGGAGCCAGAAAGTGCTGTTAACAATTAGGTATTAAGGCTCTAAGGCTCATATGGTCCAGTGCTGACCTCAATCTTTGGCCTTTTTTTAATACAGTACAGAGGTATCCAGAGAGAACTTTAGCCTGGCATTATCCACTGGAACACATCTCCAGATATGAGAAGGACATTTCAAACAGAGATCAGTATCAATAGTGCATGACTAGTTCCAGTTTAAGAGTCCATATCCAACTTACATCAATTAGAATAAAAATTAAAATAATGTATTCTTTTTTAACCTATTATCAGAAATGTCTTGTGTTCCTCCTGATTTACAATGTTCTGTTCTATTTTGTTTTTACTGTTTTCAATGTTTTAACAAAGATTATATTGAAAACCTTGAACTGGCTCCATGCTTAGTTATATATTTGATTTTGAATTCTTCTGTTGAATGTAATGAGGATATTAAGAAATATTAAGAGCTTTGCTGGATTGGGGCCAAGATTAACATTGCTAGATAGACTAAGCTATATTTTACATAAGCTTTAACTGAATGCTCATAGTCTTTCTCTGTAATGTTGAAAATGAGAATCAGTCCCAGCTAAGTAGACTACAGACATTTCACAGTGTACCACAGCAGGAAGGGTAGGTTGAAGGTTGTCAGTTTGCTTAATGCTGAATGAAAACAAAAGGCTGTTTCTAAATGTTTGAAATAATAGGACCATCGTGGATCTCAAATCCAGTTTAATCCTCTTTGGCAGCATAATACATTTCTAAAACCACATAATCAAAGGGTGGGGAAGAATATGATCAGTTTGAAGAGACGGACTAGAATTTGGACTTACGTGTTTCATACATAATTTAGCAGATGCATTTTTCTCATACATATTCTTATATATAAAAAAATACACGATTTCTTTAAGACTTTGGTGATTCAGTAACTTTTCTTTCTTTGTCTATATTTGTTTTATTTCTCCACAAAGAATCTTTTTTTTACAGCATTCTCCTCCTGGTGAAACAACCTTTCCAACATTTCCCCTGGAAATCTGTGCTTTATAGGACTAACAATATCAAGTTGATTGTAAGCATGTATTGCAAAGCTAGCCCTTTCAAAGCAGAGATTTTATTTCCTAGTCTTGAAAATAATGCACTTGATACATTTTTATTAATGGTCACAGTTTTTATTATTGACTTCTGGTGACTCGTAAACTCTCAGGAATTGGGACACATTGCATTAGGTGCTATAATGCCTCTCCTAACCTTATTGCAGTCCAAATAAATAGTGAAAGAAAGATAAAAAAAAAATAGAAGCAAAACACACTGAAAGGTTAGTTTTGCGGCAGACAACACTGTTCTAGAGGAAGGGAAATTGTAGGATATGATTGTCTAAGTGCTTAAATAAAGTAAAAGGAGAAAGAGGGTATGCAAATTAATGAAGAAGTTGTAGGGAAAAATTAGGTCAGAAAGAGGCTGCTGGAGTGAATTCAAACCAAGATACTCTGAGAAGGGAGATCAGGGGAGCTGGACTGAAGTGCTGCAGGACGGAGCAGAGTGGTTCCTACCAGAACCCTGCCTTTAGGTCTCTGTTGTAGCTGACTGCATGCTCCTTCTCCTAGAATAAAGTGGGGAAGAAATACTTATTTAATTATTCAGCTTTAGTATCTCCTCTGTGTGAAATCTTGTTTACTACGTTCTTTATATTAGAAGACAAATAGTTGAGGTTAATACTTATTAATGTTAATTAACTTTTTTTTTTTAAATCATCAGCCATGCCAGTGTTGAAAAACATGCTTGTAACCAGTATGTGGACTTGGTTCATTTGCAGAGTAGCAGATTAAGGATGTCATATATGAATTGACAGGGTTCCTGTTGTAGTTTATTTTCCCAGTGATCCGTGTGAGTAAGGTCTCTGTAAGCATGAAGTGATACAATCATTAATAACTGTTGTAATCTTTGTAAATGATTCATGGGCAAGGACAATTTATCTTGTATTTTGATTTGGTTAATTTAGAAAGTGGTGAAAATACATTTAATATAAGAAATATAAATTTCACTTAAATGTTTCTGTGTTTTTAATCATGTCATGTCATGGAAAAATAACAATAAAATCTGCATGAAGGAATGTTTACTTCAAGACACAATTGCAAGACCTTATCTATCTTTTCCATGATATTTGTTTAAATCTTGAAAGAGTTTGGCAATGATTGTTTAGTTTTTTATCTTTACAATCTAAATCAATATTTTTACCATCAAAGATAGTACATATATAATATTTTTGTAAAACTTCATTGTGAAGAATCTGATAGTAGGAAAATACATATAGGCACAGACATAAATGTGTTACATAAAATGTATAAATTAATGGCCATTTTGAATTCTAGTAGGAAATACATCTTAGGTGAATTAGTTACATTTGAAGATGAGTGTATTTTCCTGATGTATTTCAGGACTTTTGAAAACTCTGCTAAGTAAAATGAGGACCCCAAGACATCAATCAAATTGAAATCAGAATTTTAAAAGAATAAAAGTGTACATATCAAATTTCATGCATGACCAAGATCTTGTCTGTGCAGGTATGTTTTCTAGTGTTAGAGATGTTGTGAATTGGCCGTTATGGAGGGCTGTTCAGATCCTTTTCAGCTGCATTTTGAATTTGATGTTTTTCCTACTTTTTCACACACATTTGCCAGATGTAATTCATGTGCTGATTGGATGTGTCTGTTAAGTTAATACACAAACTTTTATTGTTTACCTTATGTAACATAATAGTGCTTATTTTGTCTTTCAATAATGGTCTTGTTTGGGACTCAAATTACATGAGTTAGTCTCACAAAAAAATTTTAAAATTCATCCATCTGATGTATTACGCTAATTTAAGAAATCATGGGTTTTTTAGATGAAATTATCCTTACCTGTGTGCACAGAATAATGTGAATTTTGAAACAGAACAGGAATCACAAAATCACAGAATAATTTATGTTGTACATGGCCTCACGACATCATTTGATTTGACTCCCCTCTTGAAGCAGATCAGGTTGATGAGGGCTTTTTTAAATCTTGAAGACCTCCAAGCAGGTAGATCCCATAGCTTCTCTAAGTAACCTGCTTCAGTGTTTGGCCATTGTCACCATAAAAATAAAATCCTTTTATCTAATCAGAATATCCCTGCAGCAAGATGTGCCTATGGCACAGTCTGTTTCTCTTGAACACTAAATGTGTTGGGGTGGTACTTGTGTGCTGAGGACAGATGTGCACAGCTGATGTGGAATAGACCACATTTGTCACATGCAACAACCTTGTCCTGCAAAAGTAGGAAGTTGCACCCAAACTTTGTTGTTGATGGCTGCTAGCCCAAGTCAACTCTTGTCTAGTCCTTGGAATGGTTTTGGAGTAAAATGTGAAGGCCAAAAATATACACAGGACATACCAGAGATCCTGCTTATTTAACAGTACAGATCAAGTTCCAGAGCCTGGAACTGCTGAAATTAAATAGTTTTTCCCTGAACACAATCTTCATTTTCCATGTCACATCATCAGTACCCCTTGATTGAGCATATTATAGTTTTTAAGGGTTGGAGACTCGCTTTTCACTGGAGAAATTCTTGATCTGTGGGATGAACGAATCCATTTTCATCATAGAATCATCATAGAATCATAGAATAATTTGAGCTGGGGGAAACCTTTAAAGGTCATCTAGGTGAATCACTCCACAATGAGTAAACATTTTTCACTAGATCACAAAACCTCATCCAGCTTGACCCTGACTTTCCAGGAATGGGGTATCTACCATCTCCTTGGGACACCTTCCCTAGTTCCCTCATTGTAAAATTTTTTTTGCCTAAAATAAAAATTTCTAAATTTTCTAAAATGTAAAAATTTCTCATCTAAATCAACTCTATAGTTTAAATTAATTATCCTTGCCTATTGCAATAGACCTTGCTAAAAATTTCGTCCCCATCTTTCCCATAAGCCCTGTTTAAGTACTGAAAAGCTGCAATAAGCTCTCCCCAGAGCCTTTTCTCTAGTCTGAGAAACCTCAGTTCATCCTTTCCTCCTAGGAGAGGGGCCCCAGTCCTTTGATAATTTTTGTGTTCCTCCTCTGAAGCCCAGCAGGTGCATGATTTCCCTGGGTTGAGAGCTCCTGAGCTGGTTGTAGGACTCTGGATGGGGTAGCAGAGGGGGAACATCTCCTCCCTCAACCTGCTCTCTATGTTTCTTTTGATGCAGCCTGGGGCATGGATGGCTTTCTGCTGCAAGTGCATCTCTTCTGTCTTTCAAGCTCTTTCTTCTCAGCTGCTGCTGACTTGCCCCTGTATTTTGATCAGGTCTTTTTCAGGTTTCACAGAGACAGCTGCTGCAGCTGGGCTATTTTTGAAGTGTTTTCACAGCTTTACCTATATCATCTGTCAGACACTGTTACACACAGATGTAAAATGTTTACAAAAAGCTATCCCTGCACGATGCTTTTTACATGACCAGATGTGTGCATCAGATAAGCAGCTTGGAAGAACTGTCATGATGGCCTCTTAGCACTTATCAAAATGTTTATTTTAATGTAACTCTTTGAGTATTGCCAAACATTAGTAGCTAAGAGTGGGCCAATCAACCAGACACAAACGGCTCTTTTTCAGAAATCAGCCTAAATGATGCAATGTATTTTCCCTTAGTGGGTTCTAAAGATGGAGTAATCACAAAAAATTAGTGACTGAGATGTACATTACAATTTTAAATTCTCAGAGGCCTAGTCAGTTGTTCAGGTCTCAAATAAATGAATAGATTGTTCAAAGTGATTACAATCTGTAGCTTTTTAATGACTATTACTGAAATGAACTAACAGAAACTATCTGTTTCCTATTAAGTTTATGTTAATGAGAAAAATACAAGCCATTTCATTAGCAGTTTTATGGGACGTATACCTGAAGCAGAGCTCCCATCTCAAAACAGAACTCATCTCAGTTCTGTCTACCTGAAAGATAGATTTTCAGGTTTCCTCTCTCAATAATTTTCCCTTTAGGCTCCATTAGTAGATGATTCCAACAACCTACAGTGTACATATACCTGAATAGTTCAGAACATGTTATGATTCATTATCCATAGCACTTAAGTTTTAATTTTTTATTACATTGTTCCACATTATCCATCCATCTCTCCAAGAAAAAGTCTGTATAATTTCAACATGTATCTAACTTTTCCAGATCTATCTGTTGCCTTTCTGCTTAATGATTGGCTTCAAGTCTGAGGACTGTATACTCAGAGTGTGTGTAAATCCTTGGAACTAAATGATCATTTTGTTACAATGGGATTTCTTTATTCCAGCCTGATGGAATGCATTTTAATATTGTACTGGTGCATTAATAATAATTGCTGCAATATGTACAGTAAGTATGCTTAAAATGTTAGTACTCCTTCTAGAGTATTCTTTCTTTTTTGAAGTCTGGAAAATATAATTTAGTGTTCCAATTGGTAGCAATTTTAACCAATAATGAACTTTATATCTTTACATGCTCTGTGTACATATGGGAAGATACAACAATAAATATATATACAAATATTACTCCCAATAACCACTGTTTGGGTTGTTTGGTAGATTTTGGTTCATCAGCCATTAGACTGAAAACAAGAAGTTCTTCATACGTGCTCTTTTTGTTAACATTCTTTGTTGTCCAAGTGTACCCATTTGACCTGTAGGTTCTATTTTCTTAAAACCACCTTTAAACCTCAGTTGTTTAACTTTCTCAAATGGAATCTGAAGCAATTGGCCAGCAAGAAGTCTGGACCAAAAATTTCATCTATCACTACATGTGACTGTATATATATATATGTGTGTGTGTGTGTGTGTGTGTAAAAAAAATCTCAGACATAAGCAAATATTTGTATCTATTTGTCTGTCTGTCTGTCTAGCTATCTATCTCCAAATATTATATATACATGTTTGGAGACACACACATATATATATACATGCACCAAAGAAAGGCTTTTGTTACTTAAGGTAGACCTTTGGTTTTAATTTCTGTGTGTCCACTCACATCAATCTCACATCAGCAAAACTAATTTAATTTCATCAGGTTTCTTTTAATTTATACTGAAATAAACATAAAAAAATTCTTTTAAATCCATTATTTTGCCAGCAGAATCAGTTTACAATAACTGAGACATGAGGAAAGTAAACATCTCTGTTATTACATGGTGTATTGACTAGATCCCATTAGCATAATATGAACCATTAACTGCTTTCTCATATGGATTTGGATAATCCAATATGGAATAAATTTGTATATGTTTATAACAAAGAAAGTAATAAGCAAATGGCTATTTTTGCCTAGGATATAAGTTCTGGAAACTGGGTTGAATATGAATACAAACCCAGGTTTTGCTCTAGAACTGTGTAGATGTCTTCATGGAAGAGTTGGGTCTGTCTGGGCAAAAAAAGTGAGAAAGGACAGAGGGTGTGGAAGTTTTACATGGGTTATTGCTTCTTTATTGTATAAATTGCTGTGCTGGGGCCAAAAAGAAAGGACCACTATTTCCATTTTGCTCTCTGTGTGTAATGTGTTTAGAGGTGCTACTGCTCTGCAGAGGTGCCCTAGCTAATACCTGTGCCCATTGCTGTTTTAGAAGAGGCTCAGTTTTGAACAGTCATGCCAGTTTCTCCTAGAGCTGCAGCAGTCCTTGCTCTGAGTCCTCTCAAAACATTTGGGTTATATCTATAACTAAGATGAGGATGCATCTGTGTGGTTTGTAATGGTAATGAATGATGGTTTAGGAATAATTTTTGATATTAATTAAAGATAAATATGATTTATATATTCATATATTCTTATACTGAACATACTTTCCTGTTAGAAAGGAAACCCAAAAGAGAAAGTAAACTGTGGATTTTGAGTGAGCTTATGGTGTTTTGAATGAGTTTATCCTTTTTCAAATATAATGTGGTATTCCATTTGACAAACATTAAGACAAAGTATAAAATAGTAACTCATCTTTGAATATATTTATATCCATATTTAAGTTAACTACATTTGTTACAATGCTGGTTGGGTATCACCACATGGACACCTGCTTGAAGAGGATGTTTTTCTCGACTGAAACTCTTAGTTGCAGATTGGATTGTATATCTTCACTGTCTTTCCATTGGTCTATTAAAAATTCATATTAACATAATTTTATTCATCATTTTGGCTACTTTCATTATAGTTCTGTCATAGGCTTTTTCATTATCCTTAGCTCAATTTTTATGTGATGATAAACTTGCTCTTATATATTTTTTTTATTATTATTCTGGCAACAATATTTTATTCATTCTGCAATTTTCATGGTTTCATTCTAGTTGAAATCCTTAAGTCATTATTTTTACAATTTAAAGGAAATTTATTAAAAACGTCATTTGAGTTTTTTAAATGCATCCTTTTCAATTTATGGGTGCATTACTTAATCTATTATGTCCATGAGTATTCAAAGCACTATGTAGAATAGTTTGTTAGGAAAAGACTCAAATATTTCCACACTGGGGAAAAAACCCAACCCGCAATACAACCTCCCCTGTATTGATATATAAACCAGAGACAGCAACACACAATTTAACAGAAAACCCCAAAAAAACCCCAACGCCCCAAAAAACAAAAAAAGAACACCGAAAAACCAACCGAAACCCCCCCAAAACCAAATATATTGAGATTTAATCACTTATATTAGCAAGATTTATTTGAAAACTTTAAATTCAAGAAGCATAATACATTTCTTTGCACATTAATTTAATTTGCCAGGACACCTCAGGGCTCATGGGACCCTCCATGGAGGGTCTGTCAGCCAGGACTCATCCCAGCCCAGCCAGGAGCAGGGCAGCTAGGGGCTGGAATGTTCCATGTGTTGCTTCTTTTCAATGTTCCATCACTTTGCTTCTTTTTTCTGAAGTTTTCCTTCCCTTTCTCTTAAATCAGCCAATGAAAAAATTAGTGACTATGTCAGTAGAAATACGACTCATTAATAATCAGAGTACATATGAACTTGCTTTGTATCTGTTACTGTATGAATGAACATGAAGCTAAATTTAATGTACCTGTTGTAAAATGAGAATGGCATTTTCTCTGCATTGCTGATTCTGAAGCAGGACTCTAACTGAGATGCTGTTCAGCCAGCATTATTTGCAGTTTCTGCAAGAAAAATATACAGGAATGTCTAGACATAGTGGTTTTTGTATTTTTAGGTTTTTCTTACCCTGTAACAGAAAACCTACAATTTTTGTCATTACATTAAAATGTACACAGTTGGTACATTCATCAAAACTGTTAACCAGGAATCATCTTTGACAGATTATACTAAGGAAAGATTTGACATGAGAAGGAAGTCCTGGACTAAAAGAACAGTTATAAATTAAATGACCTGAGGACTCGTGGTCAGAGAGTGACTGTCAGGCCACTGTGATAGAGCCAGAGATCCATGGAGAGCTCTGTGTAATGTTTTGCAGGACCCTAGGAAACAGATGTCTCCACATTCCAGTGAGGAGGAGGGAATCTCTGCCCAAATGCCTCAGTAGAATGGAAGATGGAATAAATGGATCACATCATAAAATGATCAGAAATTGTAAGAGCAGTATTAAATGGCAGGGCTGCAGAAGCTGTGATAAATAGCAGGTTTTAAGACAAAGTAATGTTTTTCCCCTTACTTTTGCCTTTTTCATGTATAAAACTAA
The DNA here is from genome assembly GCA_026413545.1 of Cichladusa arquata. NCBI lineage: Eukaryota > Metazoa > Chordata > Aves > Passeriformes > Muscicapidae > Cichladusa > Cichladusa arquata. The sequence continues at coordinate 20,894,604 of JAOTQP010000001.1, forward strand.
GACTCTGACTGCTGTGCATGTGATTAATTGAAAACACAGCCACTAGGTATATTTTAAAAATAAGAACCTATGAAAAACTGCCAGCTTTTAGAATATTACTGTTCTGATTCTTAATTTGAAGATTTGTCTTTGTTTATATCATGATACCCCTAACATGTAAGTCAAATCATGTTTGCCTATAGCTGTAATTTCTGGAGAATTAAAGTCCAGTGATTCTAGCATTTGCACAATAATTACCAGGCTCCTATTTAGCTTATAGTACCTTTTGTGTTAGTATTCCCATGAATAGCTGCAGGAAAAAAAAGCTGGAAAGATGTTTAGAATATATAAATGTTGAAATGCTGAATGGCTAAACAATATTGATTGACAATCTTTCCTGCAATCTATTACAAATTAGGCCCTTCTTTAGAAGCAAGCAAACAAATCAGCCTAATATAGGTTTATTTTTTGACTACAGTGTAGTGTAATTTGAAAAGTCTTGAAGACCTCAATTGCTTATACATAGGTTTTTGTGCATTTAAAGACAGTACTTTAAGGGTATATAATTTAAATACATATCTAATCTATCGAATCCTCTCCATATAAAGGTATATAGTTCTTCAAATATGTATATATTGACAATCTAACCATTGGCCCAGAATGTTGAACTCTTCATGAGTTCAGAATGAAAAATCCTGTCAAGTGTTAAGTGAAAAATAGGTTTGTTCTCTTTCTTTTGTTTGTTCCCATCAAACAAATTTTACAAGGTTAATTGTCATGCAGCTGCTCAATTGTTGCTTTAAAATAGCAAGGCCAAGAAAACAAGGAATGTACATGGCACAGAAGCTATATGATGAGAATAAGTTTCATTTGATCAGGTGAAAGTGTAGTTTACCTCCACATCTGAGTTTGCTTTTAGAATGTTTCCACAGTCAGTAAAAAAGGAGCAAATAATATGCTTAGATGCACACAATTCTATGAGGCCAGATGTTCTTCATCCAAGAATACTGAGGGAGCTGGAGGAAGTTCTCACAGAGCTGCTTTCCACCATTTATCATCAGTCCTGGCAAACTGGTAAGGTTCTGTGGGAGTCCAGGGTGTTTCCCTGGCTTCCCTGGGGGTCTTAAAACCCCCCTGGCGAGGGTCTCAAAGACCCCTGAATGAAACCCAGGTGTCTCAGGCACTGAATTCAAACCCTTGAGGAAAATTGCCAACACAGAGGGAAGAGAAGCAAGCCACAAAAGTTAGTAAAGTGTAAATTAGACTGTTAGAATGTAGATAAATAGA
>JAOTQP010000001.1:20905470-20920696 GCA_026413545.1 Cichladusa arquata
GAGAGCAATGAGGTCTCTCCTCCTCCTGTCCAAACCAAATTACCCAGTTCCTTCAGTTGATCCTCATGGGACATGCTTTCCAGACCCTTCACCAGCTTCATTGCCCTTCTCTGGACATACTCCAGCACCTCAATGGACTTTTTGAAGTGAGGAGCTCAGAAATGGACACAAGTCTCAAGGTGTGGCTTCACCAATGCTGAGTACAGTGAGACAATCACTTCCCTAGCCCTGCTGGCTGCAGCATTCTTGATACAGGCCAAGATGCCACTGGGCTTCTTGGCCACCTGGGCACATGCTGGCTCATATCCTGCTAGCTTTTAAACAGTATCCCCAAGTTCCTTTCAGCTGAGCAGCTCTCAAGCCACTTCTCTCCAAGCCTGAAATGTTGCATGGGGTTGTTGTAATTCAAGATAAGGACCTGTTACTTCACTTTGTCGATCCTCATGCTGCTGTACTCTTACTATTGATCCAGCCTGTCTGGATCCCTCTACCAGAGCCTTCCTGCCCTCCTGCAGATCAACACTTCCACCTAAGTTGGGGTCATCTGCAGACTTACTGAGAATGCACTCAATCCCCTTGTCCAAATCATTGATTAAGATATTAAACAGGACTGACCCCAGTACTGAGCCCTGGGGTACAGCGCCCGTGATGGGCTCAAACTGGATTTACTTCCATCCTCCGCCATTCTCTGGCCCAGCCACTCAGCCAGCTTTCTTACCCAGTTAAGAGCACACCTGTCCAGCCACAAGCAGCCATTTTCTCCAGGATAATGCTGTGGGAGATGGTGTCAAATGCTTTACTGAAGTCTCAGTAGACCATGTCCACAGCTTTTCCTCATCCACAGAGTGGTGACTTTGTCACAGGAGAGAGATCAGGTTGGTCAAGCTGTACCTGCCTTTCATAACCCCATGTTGTCTGGACCCGATTCCCTGGTTGTCCTGCAAAGGTTTATCATGGCACTTGGGATGATCCGTTCCAGCAGCTTTCCATACAAGGACATTATTTGGCTTTTATTGCTTAAAATATAACAGGTGTAACAGGTACAGAGCTGACAAGGTGGTCGTAAGACAGAGCACAGGGTTTTTATGTAGGCAAAGTGTATCCGTGCATGGATTGGGAACTTCCTGGCAGTGAATACAATGGTGACAGCTCGTCAGCAATTCAAAATAATTGCCTAAAACATCATAAAAAGTTTTCCAGGATTCATATGATTGACTTGCTCTTTTCAGCAACAAGGACAGACATATGCCAAAGACTGCAAAATGCAAAATAGCATGCTAATGGAAAAAATAATGACAACGAGTAGAGTTTAACTTTCATGAAGAGGAAATAGAAAGCTTCACTCCATTTTCTGTTTATACAGAGAAACATCCACAAAGGAGAATAACAGGTGTTTTCTAAGATTTATTAAGGATAAAATATGATATGAGATGCTGAATGAAAATTTTCATGATTGGGAATTTATTCTTTAGTGAATGCTTGAATTTCTCTCAGTATTGGAAAGGTGAGTTGTATTTTTTTCCATGGTACAGGCAAAAAATTTCAATTACTTGATCTCATACACGCCAATATTTATCACAGAATGTGTAAGGGTGTAAGGATGAAAAATAACAAAAATAATTGAAAGGTAGTGAATGTAAACCTTACAAAAACTACCAAGGCAAAGGAAGCAATATGTATGAAAAGATATATTGGGTATTCATTCTCATATTCAAGGATTTCAGCAGGCAAAATTAGTGTAACCAGATTAACCTGTATCTCTGAATAAAATGCTAACTTTACAAGAGATCATAATCACTGCTGAAGGGTTGAATCTTGAGAAAAAGCTGGCTATGAATAATTTGTAAGAGGAATGTTATATACTGAGATTTTGCATGCTAGTGCACATATGTGTACATCCACTCACAAGGTTATGTAGTTCAGAAATATGCACAGGAAATTGAGTTCAGGTCTATGTCTCAATCCAACTTCTCTAAATACCACTGAATTTACAAAATTTATGTACAGAATTTATTATTATTACTTTATTACTTTGAAGGAGTATTGTATAAACACACTTGGTCAGATTACAGAAACTTGTTAAATATCAATTCCACTAAGGTTTAGCTTCAAACTCAAGGCAATTTAATTATGTTTTTCTTACTATTGCCATCATTTTATTTGCTTACTTACTTGCAGTTAACAAAATGTGCTTGAGTGAAAAGAAAAAATTGCCTTTTCTTTATAGTACTCATAACTCAGGGAAGTTATTTGTAGCAATTGTACACATAATGAGTTTTATGAATTAATGCTAAAATATATTGAAATATTTTAACTTTAGTGTAATTTTCAAAACAAAGCTGAAGGTTATGAAAATTGAAGTATAATGTTCTTGGAAGTAAAAATGAGCACTTATGATATACAAACCCTTTATGGTGCCATTTTATTTAAAATGTTGCCATTTATTGTGCTAGATTCTAATTTGCATTCAAGAAAATGGGGTCACACAGCTTCTGGTGACTCTTGAGGTGGGAGCTGACTACCTCTCTTTTAAGGAGAATGGAGCTCTCTGCCTGTCATCAAGACATGATCTAGATGGGTTAAACCATCTCCAAACAATTACCCTTGAGCTTTCAGTAGCAGTGAGATGGCACATGGCACTTGAAGATGCAAAGAAGCAGGAATCAGAACTTCTCAAACTTACCCATAAACAGCAAATACAGAGAGAGCAGTTCTGGAGTCAGGTTGTGTAACAGGCCAGTAAAGGGATTCAAGCTCATTGAAGTGTGGAAAATGTCTGGAATAAACTTTCTAGATCATGTTGCCTTGGGGAAAAAGACCTGGGGTGGGAATTTCCCAAAATATAAAAGTCACATGACTGAGAATAAGAAAATACTTAAATTATTTGGATTTTTCTCAGATCTTGAAGAAAGAAAAGCTACATATTTTCTGCAAAATGAAACAGGCCATTAACCATTATCGGAAAATGGGTCTAAGTGTCAAACCATGATATACAGCCACACACCTAAAATCTCTTCCAAATTATTGTAGAAACGTTGGAATTGCTTATCTAAAGGAAACCCCAAGGTGTTGTCTGGGGCACAGTTAGTTGCCAGACAGGTCAGAAATGCATCAGAAGGTAAATTCAAAGGCAGAGTATGATGTGTATTACCATTCTTCTAGAGAAAGCTGATAGCATGAAGTTTGGTTTGCTGTCTGGCTTCAAAGAAGTAAAACCTCTACAGAGATTACTCATGAGAAAAATCTCTCACTTTGCATCATTCCTTCTTTAAATGAGGAACAAATCTTTTAAGTCTGAAGAACATCCAACTTTGCTTTTATCTTAGCCTGATGGTGCAAACAGAGCATAGTGACAACAAAAGTGAATCCAGACTCACAGTGGGCTCAGATTTCCTAAATTCTTTTCTTTGTTAAGTTTATGCCATTTTTCATTTTTGTAGATTACCCTTATATATTATGTCACATTTCAGTCATAAAAATCCCTTCCAGTTAAACATCAAAGGGTACTCTATATTAAAGAATGTGTATTTAATGGATGATATGTTTAAAACCAACTGCAGTCATTGGGAAGATCATAATTCAAAATAACAGCATAATCTTCTGCTTTGGTTTGTGGGCTGATCTCTTGTCTATTTTGACTATGAGATGTTGATTCACAGCCTCAAGACAGATTGTGATGCTGTACCCTACAAAGGAGGAGTAGCTTTTGGTTTGTTCTCCTAGCAGCAGAATGATTGAGGGTGGGACCTGAGACATGGATTGTGATACACCTTAAGGTGGATAAATTTATGGGTGACTGAAAGAGATTGAGCTCAAGAATAATTTCTATTTCTAGACAAAGACAATAATTAGTAACAATCTACAAGAAAGAGTCAAAACTGTGATTGCAATTGTTATGGAAATCAATGTGTATTTTAAAAAAGTTTATTTTCATCCAGGCTATTTAGCAATTCAGAACAGTTTGGAGCAATACTGTTTTAATACCTGGGTTCAGTAAAATAGCAGATGCTGTAAGGAAATGTTGTCTCAGTTGAACAATTCTTTTATTTAGCTTAGATTAGTTTCTTGCAGTATCTCATATAAACTTCAAGTCAGATGTAAACTCTTTGGGTACATTCCTACTCTTGCCAGCTGGGAAGAAACAAGCAAGATCTTCTTCTAGCAGCCAGAATGATTGTTGATAGAGTGTCACTCAGTTACTATGCTCCCACTGCCAAAAGGTGGGAGGGGAGGCTTTCATGGATCAGACAGTGAGACACCACTTGGAAGAAAAGAAAGAAAAGAAAGGCAGAATAAATGAACTGCAGGGATAAAAGGGAAAGAGAAGTTGCTAAAGTTCTTTGAAAATTTTGGCTCAATTTTTTGGAAATGGGAGCTCAGGGCACAGGGAATCATTCTTTCTAAGATGCTGGGAAGCTCATAGACATCTCAGGGGAAAATAAGTTACAAAGTTGAGAAATGTCACTAACAATATATCTGTTTTCCCTCTCTCACTCCTACTTTCTTCCCATTTCCAATGATTTCAAGTGGGCTGTGATTAGCCTGGTGACCCGGGTGGGTGATTTCCCTAAAGAGAAAATAAACTACAATATTTAAATGTAGCATTTGATATAAGTGTGAGCCAAACCTCACCTTTTTATGGCTGGAAAAGAAGGAAACACAAGAGACTTATGATTTCACTATAACAGTTATGCTAATAGCCAGATTGGCTGGTGTCAGTGTGCCTGAGACAGGCCTCAGCATTTTCCTGGTGTAAAGGAAGAAATCACAAGAGACACTCTTTTTCCCTGTCTTAACCAGGTGTTTGTTATTTGACCCCAGTAGTGGATAGAATTGTGTATCCTATTTTTTCCCTCTCTTGCATGTATTGGTTGTTTAATCTCTCTCCACATAACTGTGTTTTTAAAGTTTTATTCTGGTGGCCATTAAAAGCTAAAAGAAAGCAAAAAGACTTTTAGCTGAACACTAGCTATACTGGAGACGTTTTAGTTTCGTGGACCACAAAAATTAATTGCCAACAGTCCTCAGTATACTTGTGAGGTACAAAAAATGAAGAGAAGTATTTAGAAATGTAGGGCTTGCCATACTAAGTCTGGCTTGAGATCCATATTGTCTAGTATTTTGTCTCTGGGAGTGGCCAGATGTTAATTAAAGTAGTGTTTTTACATAAAATTCAAACGTGTGATTCCCTGCTCTGTTGCCCGTAAAACATAAATTTTGGCAGAGGAAATACATGGCATCTGTTATTAGGCAAGCAAAAAGAGCTTTATGGAGGAAATGAAAATAATATGTCTTTGGCTTTGTTTGTATAAAATAATTCATGGCTAATTGTTAGCAGATACTACACTGAAATACTGGGTTACATCCTAAGCTGATGCAAATCTTACAGCTCCATAGCAATCAGCAGGGCTCTTCTGAGAGACATATGCTCATGGTGTGATTCACAGTGAGAAAGACTGATTACCATTACAGAAATTCCAGTTGGGAGTTAACTTTTCTTCACTTTTTCCCTCTTTGAAGTCTATTTTAATGTCCTTTTCACTCTCAATTCAAAAAGTTATACTTCATTTGAATTTATATAGCAAGTTAAACAGAAGCTTAATCTCAGTCTGATTCTCTACTGCTCAGTACCCTTTGTAGCCACTTCAGAATAAATGTGAAAGGTTTCCACTCGTATTTAGTGGCATTTGGTATTCATTTTATCCAAGTCTAAATGACAAAAAGGATAGAGGGCAACATATGATAGAAGTACAAAGCCCCAGTAGAGCTAAAGCAAAGCAGTGGCTGTTTCTGTTCGTGCTTCTTTGATGGTAGTAGATTCATCGCAAAAAATAGTTATGTGTGTTGTGAAAACCAGGAGCACAGTATGTTCTGTGCTATGTCAGAATGCTCTCTTTATGGGATTGTTTACAACAGACAACCAATAGAGGCATAAAACTGTATCAGCCTTATAAAATGTCAATGCTAATTACATGTAAATTGCTATACACTTCCATTCATATTATGCCTCTAAAAGTCAGACTGGTTTCAAAATCCAGAAAAACAGAGTTGTTCACAGTGTAATCTCAAGTGCTTTAAAGCATTTAAAAAGACTTTCAGCTACATTTGTGTTCTGACTTTAAATATATTTTTCAGCAAGGTCATACAGAAAAAGAACATCAAAATATGAAATACAAACATTCAGATAGATGAGATTAAAAAGTTAGCTTGATTTCTTGGTATCTTAAGCAGATTATTGTTTTTATTAAGGATGAGGATTCCTAGTAAAACAAGCTATTTATTTGTTGTCAGCTTTAAAACTATAGTTTTTATTTCTATTTGCATTGTGTACCAGACGTATATACTCCACCACATACTAACACTATGAATTGGTTATTTCAGACCTGTTAAGCTATGTATACCTTGGCAAAGGAAGAGAGAACACTCCTACTGAAAGACGCAGAAAATATGGGGAATGTTTTTCATAAGTTCCAAAAGTTAATTAACAAAGCATCTGGGAGTAAATAAGAATGAAAAAAAATGCTGTGCTTGCATAAAGACACCAGACTGAATAAAGGCAATAATCTGTGCATTCCAGAGGAGAAATAAAAGTACCATATTTTCATTCAGAGAACACCTCTGAGTCTAATACAGTAACTCTGGTAATAATATCTTCATGACTTATGGTCAAATACAAAAGGGTTTTAGGCTTTTTCATTGAAAAGTATGATGTAGAGAAACTTTCCTCAGTAGCCCCCTGACATGGGGAGCCCTCTGGCAAGTGAGTTCTCCTGTGCCTGCAGCTCTCTATGCACATTAACAGAGCTGCCTGGCCTCAAAAGCTGTTTTCCCTAGCACTCACCTAAATCTGGCTAGATCTTAATTAAAACCTCCAGATCAAACTCAGTTTGGTCACTTGAAATAACATCGTCAATATACGTGACACTCTGCGCTGCAATTAAAAGTTCACAGAAATAATGGGTTCTTGGCAAACTGCAAAAGAGAGGGAAATGTATCTCATTGCCCAGTCAGTGCTAGAGAGCTGCTGCTGGAGGGTCAGTGTGCAAGATGGGATATGATGCCCCATACAGTGAGGGCACTCTCACCAGAGCTGGGGCATCCAGCTTGGTAGTTGGGTTCATCTCAGGTACAAGGCTGCTGAGTATGGTTTCTGCCACCAAGACTCCGGAGCTTGGGATGGTGGAGCGTTTGTGTGGTGTTGGGTTCTGTTTTTTTGTTGATATTTTTTGTATTGTTTATTTTTGGGGTTGTTTTGTTTTGTTTTTCCTTTTCCAGTGGTTATCTTTTTAAACTAACGTAATGTCTAATTCAAGTAGGTGGGAGATCTGAATATCTAAGACCAGGAACTAAACCCAGATTATTTACCTTCTGGACAAAAGATTCAAACTCACATTTAACATTTTAAGTGAAGGAGACAATTTCATTTATTGATTTTTATAGTTAGTTTCATTTATTCATTTTTACAATCCCTCAAACATCTGTCCTCAGAAATAGCTGAAAACCTTGGGCATAAATTCTCATGTAACTAGGAGCCCAAGTGCACTTGATTAACTTCCATTAAGTCCTTAACTACCTCTGAAGGCTAAAGATTGAAGATCCCTGATCCTGTTAAAAATCTAACTTCCTAAATATGCATCAGTTCAGTAAAAGGGACTGCTGTCCCACATTAGAGGCATCCAAGCCCTCCACATGCTCAGTCCTTGTGAATGACAAGTGTATTCCAGCACAAAGATTCACCTGGAAAAAGGCAGAATTTGGCATACAGTATTACAGCAATTACTGTAAAGATTTGGTGAGTCATATGGTACTCATTTATGGTGTTGTAATCCTTGTTGTGGATATGGAAAGGAACTCACATAAATATTTAATGTTTACCATTAATGAAACCCATAGAAACTCTAAAAAGCATGTGTGTTACCTGGTTCCATTATGAGTAATTAGAGTAGTGACTAGCAATTGTAATTGAAATCAGGCCCTGTTTGTATAGAGCAATATGCAAACATATACTAAGGGATAGTTCTGACCTTGAAAGAAATGATAGAAAGCATTACATATCAGCACTCTTGCTATATATGTATTATAGTGTCTTAAGCAAACTTCTTGGGGTAACCTTGAAATTTTAAGAAAGGTAGAAAAGAGTATTTTAGCATATTTAAAACTATTCTACCCTATGACAACTGGTCATAATTAACATCTTAGCTGGGGAATAATTAATATAGGTTCTATTTCATCATATTTATGAGTTAAGTGCAAAGGTTAATGTTAATATTTTCTGGCACATTCATACAAGGTAAGAATGCATTCATTTGCAGCTATCTGTGAAATAAGTCAAATCTCCTTTCCGAGTTTGAAATTGTCTTTGAGGCAGTGCACTAAGAAAGTATTTTGGGTACGGTGGTTAACAACCCATTTGATTTAATCTGTAGCATCATTGTGCAAATCTTTGCAGTCAGTAGTTTAACATTCCAAGTCATCAGGAACTATTAGGGGAACTTCAAGTTTGCTTCCTGTAAACATTACTACAGGAGAAACTCATCTAACATTGTAGCAAAATACCCAGGTCAGACTAATTTTTAAGTTCAAAGACAAGATAGAGTATTGTGCAGTTCTAAATCAGCTCAGAAACTGTCTCCAAAAGTCTCCCAATTGTTGATATAGGGAAGATTTCTTAGTGTGGTTTAGAAGGGAAATAAAATATCCTATGCTTTTTATTCTTTTTCCTTTTTTTTTCCCCCATACCACCTAATTCAACTATGAGTGTTATAAGGAAGCAAATGTGCAACTGCAAGATCAAAGACACAACAGAAAATATAGGTATGTTTAAACTTCGTATTGAGGGCATGTGAAGAGAGCAAATTTTGAAAAAGTAGGGCAGATACCCACTTTGGAAACTGCTGTGAAAGTGGCTCAGTCAGTGTTTCAGCACTGGGGTCTAGCTGAGGAGGTGTGAGAAGCTGTGTAAAAAAGTGGGAGCTGAAGTGGTTCCTGCCCAGAGAAATTGCTCTGAGAGGAGGTATCACACCAAGAGTCTGGAGGGCTCTGGCCACCCCCTGAGCCCCTGGGTGCAGCAGCCCCACACAGCCCAGCATGAGTGAGAAAGTCCCCATCTGACCAGCAAGGCTCTTGGCTGCTCATCCAGCCCCCACCCACAGGCTGCAAGAGGCTGCATCTAAACTGCTGGGAAACTGGGAACAGAGGCAGATGTATGTGCAACTCACATCCCTGTAGGTTTGGCAGAGGTGTGGGGAAACCCTGAGGTGAACATCTGGCAGTCAGGGGCATTTATAGCCCGGGCATGTAAATATCCAGAACATGACAGAGCAAGGGTTGCTGCAAGATTTCAAATGCAACCCCTTCCCTTGGATTCCTGCTTACCCCTCTGCAGCATCTGCTTCTTTGTCTGACTTGTCTCCTTGGTTCTGAACTGCAGAGCTCAGAGGAGAATAAATCATCCTGCAGAAGTGGATTTTTCAGTTTAGGTTGAGCACCTGTTGACTGCCCCTAATTTGAAGCTTGAAATGAACTAGTTTGAGTATATCTATACTTGTAACCACCTGGGAGGGTAATTTGGGAAGATAAAAGTGTATCACAATTGTGTAATTCTGTCTCAATTTCACTCAATTTAGATAAATGCTGACCTAACTCTTCTGAATTTAAAGTATTTAAAAATGCTGACTGGCACACAAAAATAGTTTTTAAGGTCCAGTTACAGATAAGATTTTCACCTTGTTTAAAGATCAACATTTAAACATCTGATTAGTCTTAAATTAAATTTTGCTGAATACAGCTTGCTGGATAGGTATCCTAACAACCTAACTGAGAATTTAGGTGACTAAAGCCTTCAGAAGTTGCAGCATAACTTAGTGCTGCCAGAACAGTGCTTGGCTTCTGTTGGGTGAGAGGGAAGAGCAGTACCACAGGTACCAGAGCAGCATCATTTCAAGATGAGCAGCAGAAACACAGCCTGGGAGTGCTCTGGGTAGGAATGGCAAGGAGCACCAAATGTGGACAAAATACTTTGCCACATTTAATACTTTGTGGGTCTTGCCCCCTGAAGAGTAGTAAAGCAATTTTCCAGAGCACAGACATGATACCCCACTTGGCAGAACTAATCCAGAGTAAAATAGGTTTGAAGACAAAGAACTCACTAGAAATTAAAGTCCAGCTTGTTTGCAAAACATTATTTCAGTCTTAGGTATCCTGAAGGAAAGACAATCTCGTGGAATTTCTAGGTCCATGAGTCAATGATGAAATGGCTACTGATAGTATCAAGATCTGTCTGAGAAACTAGGCATAGTATTTACTCAAAATAAAAAAAAAAGCTGCTAAGAGGCTTACACACCTTAACTGTGATAGTTAAAAGGCCTAAAATAATATGAGAAAAATAAACAAGCAAATCATTTCACAATTTCTGAATCACTGCTTCTGAAGTACCACTCTTTTGTCTTGAAAGTCACCTTTTTCTACATATACTAAGATGCTGAGTAACAAGAAGAGATTCAACACAGATATATCCATGGGAAGTCAGTTTTTAAAGCTAGTTTATAAATCATGGCAGAATTTGTAGGCAAGTGACAACTCATCAGAATTAAACCTTTATTTAAGACTATAAATTGAGGCACCAAGAAACGTCAAATGCATGACAAAGTCCAATCAAACAATATTGCTGAAGAATGTATAGCATAAACCCAAAGTATCAGGGTAAGTGGTTGTACTTTACAGATACTCTTTATTTCTCATTAGATTTTTTTTTCTCCTGTGAGATTAATATGTTGCTAGAACTTATTATTTTTCCAGACCCAGGTGGATTACTGGTATGCTTTGTTAAGCTTTATTTGTATTGTGATTTCTCATAAAGCTTAAGTAAAACAGGGAAATGAAGACTGCAGACAAATCTATAAATTACTGTCCACTGCTGATGTTCTTGGAACTGTGACCTTAATAGTGGCCAGATACAACAGTTATAATTACTCTTTTTACTAGTTCTGTTATTCTCATTTTGTACCTACATAGTGCCAGGCTTTCAGTACTGTCAGGAAATTGAGGAAACATTTAGAGCTTTTTGGCATGTACAGTACATGTACTTCTTAATCTGGGATTTGGGTTATTTTTCAGGCAAAGAAGTACTGAAAAAAAAAATTATCCTCTGCAGAATAGACAGGAATATTTAGGGAGAAGTAGGACAATAATAGTAGGACAGAGAAATTGAGACATTAAAAAAAAATAAAAAAAAAAAGAAAAAAAAAAAGAAAAAAAGAGAGAAGTAAAATAAAAGGACATGGAGGGCCACAAGAAAATATTTGGATGCCATTTCAATCTGGTGGCAGAGGGACTTTGTTGTCATTAATGCCCAGACCCTCAGCAGCCAATAACTGTGACACATACAGGAGATCACTAAGAATTCGTTCCTTCATATACCTGTTGTGTAACAGCGGGGGTTTATTTTCCATACACTTCAAGACAAATATTGTGAGTAACAATGGCAACTTAAAAGGTGATCTGATAAAAAAAAAAAAATTAAAAATGGGTTAAGTCAATTATTATTGTATACTATTCTGTTCAAAGAAGGTATGTATTGTTACTACTCTGTGCTTACATACTCATTCTTTATGGTTATGAACAAGCTTTTTCTAGGAAATACAACCTTCTGCCACACTTCAAATTTATTCAGAACAGAATAAATAGCAGGTATCTCACAACAAGTGCTTACACAACTTTGATGGTAACTTTCCTTCCCTATAATTATTTATAAATCAATGCATAGAGCAGGTTTAATAGGTCATTTAAAGCACTCATTTAATAAGTGCAAGGTTTCCATAATAGCTTATAATAAAAGCCTGATAAATTACTTTTGGGCACTTAAATAGGCTGTATTTGCTGAGTTTTCCTTATAAACACTAAGTTGACCTCTTTGAGGAATGAAAATATATTTTTGAGGTAGAACTATGATAAGCGTATGAAAAAGACTGTGCTCACAGTTGCCAAGTAGACGATATTTTTCTGTGTCCAATATTTTTAATCTTACTATAAATTTTCATATTTGTCAGAGGTTTATTTGAATTGGAACTTGCTAAAGTTCTTCATAACCTCTTTTATTATTTAATGCAATTTCTATATATTAATCATCCAGTAAAAGTTTCCTTCCAGATTTCAATTGGAACATAGGAAGATATATTTTAGGATAAGTTTCCCAGATTTTCTTTTCATATATTTAATTTGATAACTCCTCATCCCACTATGTTTTAGTAAAGAATTCCATGAATAGTTTAACTTCTATCTCTATTACGCATTTCCTAAAATAAGAAATCAGTGTTGAATCTATATAAACATTGTTTGCAGCATTTAAATGGCAACTATTTACACATTTGTTATCAGTGTTTCTGTTCACGAATCTAAAGGTTACGACTCCTATTAGAATCACACCAATGTAACAAGTTACAGCTAGAGCCTAAAGCTTGTAATAGGAGTACGTGCCATTGTTTAACCTAAGGTTGTCATGGAAAGTCTGATATTCAGCGACTTGCTAATAGTCACAGGTTCTTTTTTTTTCCTTAAACACTCTAGTTAATGATTATAAATTTTTTTTTAGAAAATTGGCTTTTCTAACCTTGATTTTGACATAATATATAACGATAGTTTCATAGCACATTTGGAAGCAGTTATTATTTTTAAGGTCCTTGGCATAAGCATGTTCCATACTTCCAATACTGTTAACAAGAGAGAATATTGTGAATATTTGTACAGTGTTGTACAATGTATTTTTAGAGTGTTGCTTTACCATATAGGAGAAATATATTTTTCTCTATATACCTTATTTATCTTTATAAAGAATGACCCACCTTTGTCCATTTTTGGAAGTAATTTCCATGTCTTAACTTTTTCATCAGGGCATCCTGAAGAAATAAAACTCTCTGACTCTTTATGAACATAAAATTGTTGCATCACACATTTCCATTAAGAATAAATCTAACAAAACATGATTTGATTCAACAGCCAACTTCCTTTTCATTAAAAATGAAAAGTGATGTATTATTTTTATATACTTGTTTTAAAAAAGTGAAAGCATCAACCTTGCCATTGCAATAGTGCACTATGAACACAGCAGCAATGTATTTACCAAGGTTTATCTCCTCACCTAAGCTGAGAAAAGACCAAAGTGTTTACAAACATTTCTTTGCAAATACCTTTCAACCTGTAGTTATTTGAGAACTCCTCATTGTGATAATTAATGTCAATATTTCATATTCCCAGCCCATTCTGAAGCTTATCCTTGAAGTCTGGTGATCTGAGATGTCTTCAGTGAGGGTGGCTCGAAAAGCCATCTGTGACAGTGCTGGTGACACACAGAGGAGTATCTGAGTGTGAATTCTGTCATCCTAAAGTGATGTCTGTGCTGTCAGCAGTGTGATCACCATAGGAGGAATGGTGTGCATTCCTAACCTGGAGAAGAGGAACAGGGGACACAGTCTCTCAGAACATTTTTAGGATTTCATTTTGTGATTCTAAGAAACAGTGCATTCACACAAATGTCACTATTTTTTCCCCCACAAATATTCTTGAAGAAGAAGAAAAAATTAACAAAATTTCAAACAAATATTTTTCAGCCTCAGAAAATGTAAATAATACTTTGTATAGTATTAAATTTCATATTCATTCATATTATAATCAAAAAATCACTTTTATAAAATAGGAGATTTTATTCTAGCTTTTTCTTAATTTCTAAATTTTTTTAGACTTTGACATTCTCTGCTTGCCATCTGTTGAACTGTGAGCAACTGTTTTATGGCATTCTCTGTCAACAGAAGTACTATTATAGAGATTCTCTGTAGATTTATCCAAAACAAATTTTCAGAATATCAAGATTTGAAAAGCACATCACACAAAGACTTCATTTGAACATTATGAAACATTAACTGTAATTGAGTTAAAACTTACTGGCAAGAGTGGGTTTATGTTGGTGTACTGCTTTGAAGAGCACAACAAATATTTCTGGAAAATAATATCAAAACTAAGAGTATGGCTTGCTCATTACATGCCTTTCAAAAAGATGGGTTTTAATGAAAATTTGTGTCTTGTTCCTTTCAACTACTAAAATTTAATATTTGAGTGTGTAATAAATATGCCATAAGAAAAGTTGTGAAAAATTGTTCGTAGGCTTGCATACAATTGTTGTGCATGCCAATGCTGTGATAAATTAGAGGAATCATAGTTGAAATATGTGCATTTTCAGGTATCTGTTAATATGAAATAAGGCCAAAGAAGAATTTATATGAATTTATTTTTCCTGAAAAGAGACATAATGTATGGCAGCTTTGTGGGCATCATTACTTTGAACAGAAACATCAATGACAGCTGTTGTATGTATTACAGGAATGAACTGATATCAAATCTGTGAGTCCTATGAGCATGTCCAGGAAAAAGACTAACTTTTTTTCCTGAATATAATCTTATCCTAACTTTAATTCAATTTAAATGCAAGTTATTCCTTTAAAATTGGTTGAACTGCTACATATTTTTCAGGAAAGAAAAACTGCCTTCAAATAAGGTGAAACGAGTGTTATTATCTATATATCTTTAATTATAGGATTTATTTTACTGCTAATAGTAGAATTTTCTGAAAATATTGTTATAATACTGTGCTGGAATAAAGAGAGGGTTTCATATTCCTCTTACTGATTCTTTTTCTCATAGCTTCTCTTTCAATGACAAGTTTTGAGATACTATTCTTGTACTTGTATACTTATGGCACAAAATGTCCAGATCTAGCTGACAGTTCTGAAGTTGATTATTAGAACCTGAGCCATCCTATGCTGCTAGTCACTTGGAGAAGTTGAAACCTGGCTAAGCTGCAGAACTTACTGTCACTGGGGCATTGATTTGAAAGATCCCTTGAGATTTTTGCTGCTGCCTGAAGAGTTTTCTACATTTAT
The DNA here is from genome assembly GCA_026413545.1 of Cichladusa arquata. Lineage (NCBI taxonomy): Eukaryota > Metazoa > Chordata > Aves > Passeriformes > Muscicapidae > Cichladusa > Cichladusa arquata. Next base: position 20,920,401 of record JAOTQP010000001.1, read on the forward strand.
CACTGGTTATATGGACTGGAGAGAAGACTGGCATAGATTCTCTGTTCTTTCCTCTTTTAACTGCAAAAGTGATTAATGATCGTGTTGTCCAAGAGCTTTGCAACTCCTTGTTTCAGCCTAAACTTTTGCATTTCCCACATTTTCCACTATATAATTAATTTCTCAGGCAAGGAAACTCTAGAAGATGGTACTGGCTCGCTCTCAAGGTCAGGTAGTGTGTGTTATAAATAATGAGCTAAGTTGTTGTCTGTATATTAACTGTCTCATTGTCTGTATGTTGTATCTTCCATTCGTTA
>JAOTQP010000001.1:20937044-20980968 GCA_026413545.1 Cichladusa arquata
GGCGGCGGCTCCCGGGGGCGGCGCCGGTGCCGAGCCGGCCGTGCCGGGCCGTGCTGAGCCGTGCTGAGCCGAGCCGAGCTGCCGCGATCCGGCCGAGCCGAGCGGAGCCGGGCGCTGCCCCGCGCTTTGTGCGAGCGGCGGGCGGCAGCAGCAGCAGCAGCAGCATGCGGGGGGAGCGGCTCCGCGTGGGACGCGGCGAGGCGGAGCGCCCCGGCTGCTGCACCTCGGGGGGCAGGGCCCCCGGAGAGCCCTGAGCGCCCGCGGTACGTTGGGGCGACCCGGGCGGAGAGCACTCCTCTGCCCTGATATTTTATTTATTTTTTTCCTCCGTGGGGTGGGTGGTGATGGTGAAGGGGAGGATTTCTTCTGTTCAGCGTTGGTGAAGCCATATGGGTTCTCAGTGGCATGGCTTAGTGGCTTCTTGGCTTAGCAGTTTTCGGGCGGGCAGTGTGCAGGGTGTGTTCTAGGAGGGCTCGGCTGCTCAAGAGAGCTTGAATAGATACGTTTAGAGAAGCAGCGCTTTCCAGGAATTTAAATGAGACCCTTTTTTTTGGTGTTGCTTTTCAAGGCTGTTCTCTTAGTGCTATATTTGCTTTTGCAGATTGCTCTTATCAATAGTTAGGCGGCTGTGGTAGCATATAAAAATCGATGTTCTCAAAGGGAAAGAGAAAGTCTCGGCGAATTCACCTCTGCTAAGCGATGTGGATCGCTTCTGTGGTCTCTTTTTATAATTTATCGGGAATTTCATAGTCTCTAATGCTCAACTACCATTTCTAGTTTATTTTGCTATGGCAATGTGTTTCTTTTGGTACTAGAAAAAAATTTGGTTGGGTTACTCATTCAAGTAATTTAGTTGATAACTTGGAGGAACGTTTAGTCATCTCATTTCACATGTGGAGGGAAATGCTAAGAGAAAGGTAGGAGGCAGCGGCAAACCTCAAGGTTTAGGTTTTTGCACATTTTTAAATTTGATTTTCCTTTTTCAGTCTTGCAAACTTTCTGAACTTTAACCCTTTTGCAATGAAACTTTCCAGGCGTGGTGTCTGCATCCAGGTAATTTTAGTACATCTGTATGTATGTATATATATATTTTGTTTGTTTGTTTGGAAAACTTAGGTGACAATAATTCAGCTGATTTGGATAGTGTGGGGCTGTTGGATTTAGGGAAAGAGTTACCATATTTTTTCATTTAAAGATGGAACTCTTGCAGTTTTTTTGTTGTTTTTTTTTAAAGGGTTTTTATTATTTATGTAAATCTGAAGTATGGTTTAGGGGTATTATTCTTTCATGGACAGTTTCTGATTAAAATACTGATGGAATGGAAATCTTGCCATGGATACCTACTAATTTTGTGTATATCTTGCTAAGACCAGCTGCTGCACTATTGGGAAAATATGTGCTATATTTGTTGAATGAGAAGCTGTGATGAAGGGTCTGGAGGTGAGGTCTTATCTGTGTGCACAAACCCAAGGACACTCAACACTGTTTTCTGCAGCTGACAACTTTGTGGACACCTCTGCTGTAGGAGGCAGGCTCCTCTTGCCATTTGCCGTGGAAGTGCTGGATTTTAGATCTTGTAAGTGAAGACTTCGAACTATTTGTAGGCAGAAGTCTTCTCTGATTGAGTTTAGGATGTCTAGAACTCCTAGTGTGGTACTCAGAGAGCTTTTTTCTGTTCTACACTTCATCTGGGCAGAGGACAGGATTTCCCAGCATTGTCCACACTGCACATTCAGAGCTGGAGGATGTATACAAACTGTGAGAGGTTTGTTGCAAGGTTACAGAATTCTACATCTAGGGTTTGTTGTGTGTTTTCTACCAAGGTCATGAAAAGAAAGGCCAAACAATAGGGATAGTGTTAAAAAACTTTTTAAAGGGAGGTTAAAGAGATGCTAGGGTTGCATATGTAAATGTCATAGTGGAAAGAGTAATGGATGAAGTTGTATGTTCATCTGATCTCTTGTTCTTTGGAATCCGCAAAATGATTATTATATGCCCTCTTAGGTTAAATGTAGACTTGTGCATAAGTAAAACCTGGCAATTTGGTTTCCTGATTTAAAATCAAGAAAGCAAAATTTAAAAATAACTGTAATACTGCAGAATTTGTTTGGCTTTTTTACGTTGCAGATTAGTTAAATAAGGTAGAACAGCATGCTGGTGGTAGCATCCTAACAATTACATTGTGAATTGATGCTGTGTGTGCTGCTTACTGCATGAACTATTGGGGCATGCTGACTTTTACATGAGTTATTGGAATGCTACTGGCCCATCAGAAATAGTATGCAAATCTCTCTGCAGTAATTTTCAGACTGTGATTTGGAAACTTCTCTGTACTTGCTAGGGAATTGGCTAGCAGTCTGCAGAGAAGTATTTGGGCATATGGTATAGGCTCATTTTCCATGTATTTAGCTACTAATGGCATTAAACTAAGCCAAAATACATTAAATACCTCTCTAATATTAATTATCTTGTTAAGAATTTGCTGGAAATACTATTAAAATCACAGATGTGTACAAAGGCTGTGTGATCAGTGTGAAGGCAAATCCAGAGAATAGGGTCAGTGGGAAATCTGATCTGCAAAGCTTTGCTAAGATGCTGTTATTGCCACAAAAAAAAAAAAAAATTGGTTGCTCCTGTGGCATTGTAACTTTGGAACAAAGACATAGGGACTCGCTTCAAGGAATGGAAAATCTGACTTTACTGCTACTTTTGTAGTGAAGGGATCATTTTTGTTGAGTAAGGCTGCTGGCTTCCTCAGCCTAAAGGTTTACAACCCTTAAATAGCTCTTCCTGACACTAAGCAGTATCCCTTTCATGTGTTTGAAGTGTGTTAGAAAGGCTGACTGGCAACACTGGTACTGATGAATGAAAAAGAGAGAAATTTACAACATCAGATACTTTCTTTAAATTATTTCCCTTGTTGTTAGTTATTACCAAGCATTAGACTGCCACACTTGAATATAATTAATGTGGTAAATGGCTTATTAGGCGCCATCTGAACTTTTGCCTTGTTTAATTATAGAAGCTTAGTGCAGTGGTCTGTGTACAATATTCACCCCAAATAATTGCTTTCAGACTTTTATCTGACTATGGTTATTTTTGGAGCAGCTGCATACATGGCTTTTCCCTGAACTTTGCACTTCTTAGGCTCTCTGCAGTCCTGACACTACATTTTCAATTTGCATAACTAAAAGCAGTTGTGTTTTGATTTTGCTGGTAGTAATTCAGAGCAATTGCTCTGCATGCCATTCATATGTTAATGTGTTTTGAGCTTCCTTAAAATTCTCTAATTCATATTTAGGTATCAATCAATCCATGACACAAATGGGAAAGTTGTAATAATTATTTTCTTTTTCAACAATTTTTAAATGCTTACTGAAGTTAAGAGTATTTCTTCCAGTGACATTGTATGTATTGAAAATTATGTTAAATGCGTGAAAGGAATGGCATGGGATGAAATCAGCACCACAAAGGATTTACAATGAAGGGTTCAGATTCAGAAAACCCTTCTTCATGCACTTAATTGCATATATTAATTTCACAATAAATGTCGTCTTTCTCTAGTAGAACTCATGGTGACATATTTGGAATGCAGGATCCTGTGAAAAGCTGAGTACAGCTACCGTATTACACCTGCAAAAAACCCTGATACTTGTTACTTGTCACTTGGGTTTGTGAACATTTTGTATTTTAGATCCAGTTTTTTCTAAGGTGCAATCATAGAAAACTGATTTTCTTGATTTGTAACCCTTCTAAAAAAGTAATCTTGTAAAGAAATTCAGATTTCTTTTTATCTGATCTGAAAATTTTACATAGACTAGAATCAGTGCTTCAATAGTTGGCCTTAAGGGCAAAGCATGCCAAAATAATTCCGTTTGCTGTATGCATTTTTCAGAGATTGTCTCTTTCCAGAAGGATAAACACTTGAAGATTAAATATCAGGAAGCTGTTCCCAGTGTTCTTGATGAGGGTTCTTGACCTTGGGAGCTTGCATGGGACAGATGCTCTGGCAGACCTTATTGGTCCACAGACCTTCAAAGCCCTCTTTAACACCAGTCACTTTGGGGAGGCCAGTTCTTCCATGCTGCTGAAGATGGCTTGGAGGAGCTGGGGAGGTGGAGCAGGGCTTAGCTGTGAGGTGTGGTGGCCTGGATTGCTGTTAGGTTTCGTTGGAGAAGCAGTCATGTTGTGTGTGTGTTAGTGCACTGTGCTTTCTGGAAGGTGTGCTTAAGAAATCTAAATGCAAATTAAAAGTAAATGTTATTCATTGCATAGCTCTGTGGTTATCATCAGAGCTGCAGGTTTTATACAGTTCATTGTTTACTGTATTAAATTGTACAAATGCTATCACAGAGTAGGGTGTTACGTAGCTGGGGTTGTGAAATGACTGTGAGTGCTCTGAGGTATGAACACAAAGTCTTTGTTAACTTTGAAAAGGAAAGTTTCTTCTTCACATGTGATACATGTCTGTCTGGCTGGAAGTTATGTGGCCAACCAGATACAGAGGGCTTAGCAAGATGGGGAGATTTGTTCTGTCATTTTCTGAATCCATTACGTCATTGATGGAGCCAGAGGTCTGGAGGGTGTAAAATTTGATGAGGTCTCTTCATAGGATCCTCAGTCTAAAATAACTGTGCTAAGTTCTGTATTTAATTTTGGTATTGGAATTGTCTTTCTGTCCATCAATGGAAGGACTACTTTCGGTCTAGTCACTGCCAGTTTCTCAGCAAAGGCTTTGATCCTGTCTCTATGAAATAACAAGTCACACCTGCCCATGATGTTCTGAGTAAATATTTTCTGTGTATAAAAATGTAGTGATGTACTCCACAATCATAGTCCAAAATGCCCTCAAACTTCGCATAATTGAGAAGTGGAGAATTTCTCTGAGGCTGATGCGTAGATGAGAAAATGCTAGTGAAGAGTGCACAATCTGAAAAATGCAGATATTTTATAATTCAGTATATACGAAGCAGGAGGTGTTTGGCTCTGGACTGACACTGGAATATCAGGCCATTCACCCTAACGCTGCGTCAGGGAAGGGAGGTCAGTAACAAATGAAAGCTGTTACATCTGATGGCTGTTCAGTCACCTGTGAAATGTGGTCTCTAATAGACAGGTTTCCACATCGTAGGAGCAGCAACCGCAATTAGATGAGCAGAACCAGCCCCCTTGTCAGAAGCCTGGTACATCGTGCCTCATCTTAGCCTCAAACCAATCCCGCCAGTTAAGTGTTCCCAAACACAGCCCAAGGACCTGGGATTGCTCTGCTGCTGGAGAAAGAGCGTGTTTATTGTTGAAGCTGTTGGCCTTTCTCTCCTAGAAAGGCTTAATCTGTACGAGCAGAAAAAAGCAGAGCCTACAGCAGCATCCATGAGATCCTGGCTCCATGTGAGTAAGTTGCTTGCAAAATGTTCAAAGGCTGCACTGGGTTTAGGATTTCATCCTGTCTAAGCATTATAGAGGGCAGCCTGTATCCCCCAGTGAAGCTAACTAATCGTGTCCAGACGTGGTAGGAGTTAACTGACAAATTGGCTGAGAAGTCAGTGATTAATTTTAACAACTGAGTTTTCTTTGAATGCAAGCTTATGCATAACAATTATAACAGTATGCCTGTGATAAAATTAGAGATTTTTATTCTTTAAGTTTCAAATCTGCTTTTGCATGATTATTTTTTCCAGTGTCTTAAAACATCTGCCTTTTGTGGGGAGTATCATCGGGAGAAGGGGACAAACACACAAAGAAAAAAAGTGTTCTTTCTTTCCCAAAATACCCTAAATACCAATGAAACATCCAAAGCGATTGCAAAATTCCTTTTTAGTGCTAAGGAGTATTTACTATATTTTATCATACATTCTGTAGGGCCTCTGGTGTCTTAAGTGAACCACAGGTGTAATATCCAGTCCCATAACACTAGTGAAAGGTTTTGTACTGCCTTTAAGGGTCTAGACCCCAGTGAATCTGAATTTGTGTTCTAGTTGCAGGCTCGTTTTAACAGGAGACTCTGAACTTGGGTGGAAGGAAACAAAGCTGCTAGCAAACATACCTGAGCTGGGTCATATTTTGATGTATTGAGGAAGCTGCTTTTAAAATCAAGCCTGCTTGGGCTAAATATATTGTGAGATGTTAGGGAGAAAGAGTTAAGAGTAAGAAGAGTGTATGATTTTTTTGAATAAAGCAGTGTACACTACATGACCTTTTTGTTTTCCCCCTAAAGATTGTGGTGCGAGCACAGAAACTGCATTACAGCTGCACAATCAAGAAGCCGTCTTTCTTGAGAACACAAATGCGGTCTATAGGAAAATCAAGCAGTGACTTGTTCTTAGACATTTAACTTGGATACAGTCTTGCAGATGGATGAAAGTTTGTGATCAAACCACCTTGAATCCACAGGCAGATCCTTATTAGCACAGCTGAAGGGCACAGAGTATCAAGGGTGGCTTTGCACGACTGTAGCAGCATGGTGTTGACATTTTCTTTATAATATGCCACTTAATTTTTGGAATCTTATCATTCACCCATAAACCATATGTTCTGATATAGAGCATAGTTAAAAGGTCTATTTAGTGGAAGGAGAAGTTTTACTAAGTATAAAAATGATTGCTTTGACAAAATAGAGACGACTGTGGCATTAACAAAGAGAACTCATTTTTCTTTTTCTTTCTTTTGTTTTTTTTAAACATGCGTAACTCTCAAGCACCCTTGGATTTAAAAGGCATTTAGAGAAAGACCTTTAGAAGTCTCTTTAAACATTGTTTCTTTCATTGTCTTGACAAACCTTGAAAAGTAGTTTCTGTGCCTGCACATTTCAGAAACAGTTCTTAGGGGTTTTATTATGTGCTGAAACATATGTTTATAAAAAAGACTATAACCTGGTGGAAAAAGTGTCTTATAATAATAAACCTGTCGATGGGCCATATGCTGCCATCAGTATGTTAGAAAAAAAATAAATTATTCTACAAGTGCTAAGTAAGTTTACAGCCTGAGTGTTAAGTTAGGGTCAGACTGTGCCTCACCCTTTGTGGATTGGTAGGGGGAGGAAAGTGCCTGCGGATCCTTCTCATGCTCTTTTCATTAGCTCCCAGGGCGGCAGGGGGCTGGAGCTGGGAAGAGCCCTTCTCAAAGGGCAGGGGAGGCTATAGCTCTTTGAGAGACTGAGAGAAGTTCTCTTCCTGTAGCTTTTCCTTGGTGCTCCTCAGTTTTGTGCCGGCCCAGCACAGAGCTGTGTGTTTTGTAAAACTTGACTGAGCATCGTGTGGTCTCTCCTGAGAAGGGACACCTCTGAGCTAGATTATCTGCATTTTAAAGGACAGAACAGATATTTGAAGTTGGTACAAATAAAAGAGCTCTGATAAATCTCCAGTTGGATAAAAAATGTGGAAAAAACCAAGTTCTTACAGTCTATTAGGTAGATATTTTTTATTGTATGTGGGGCGGGGGGGGGGTTTGTGATTATAGTACCACTTTTGGATCTTAATATAGGGATCGTGGTCATTGTGAAGTCTTTTGTTTTTGAAGAGCAAAAGTAAGATGCAGAAGGTCAAAGGATTTGTCATTCTTAAAGGGCGCTTTCTGTGTGGGATCAATGTTTGGTAAATGTCAACGCTTTCAAGCCTGTTTTACTTTGGCTTCACTTGCGTAGCTCCTGTGAATGGGAGTCATGCATGTGTGCATCTCAAAAAGAATAGGTCTCTTTGTCACACTGTTTCCCTGTAGAAACATACTTCACCGGGAAGTGTTTTAATAGCCTGATGTTTCTGACCACTAGTCAGCTGTGCTCTGCTTGTTTTCCTGGAAAGGTAGCAGGTGATAACCATTGGAAATGATTAGGAAATATCAAAGACTAAGGAGAATTGTTTAAAGTAGTTGACCATGGTGAAAGCTGTGTCAAGTGATACATGTGGTTGCCATAGTATCTGTTATCAAAATCAAGATTGTGAACAGAACAGTTCTTATCAGGAGTGAATTCCTTACACATGGTCTCTCCAGGGTTCATCAGACAAATTAAAAGTTTGCTCAGGGGAGCAAATTTGCTTCTTGAGGGCTGAAATCTTCCCCCTGGGTGTTCCTGTCCAGGAGTTGTATGCCCTATGTTGTGTCTATGTGTACAAGGCTCCTAGTCTAGAAGAGGCCTTGGAGACCAAGAGAGTGGAGGAGAGAGGGGGAATCTGCTGTAGTGGAAGCACCCAGACCCCAGCACAGATTCTGCAGTCAGCGTGGAATTGGAAAGAAACTGGATCAGTAATCCATGGAGTAAAAAGGATTGGGACTATGTGGATGTTTTTTGGGTTCATCAGAGAGTAAGGCTAAGTATGGATTGAAGGAGTAGGAGGAGGGCAACTCTAAGTCAGGTGAGGAAACCATCTGTGTCTGGTGTTTGCTCACCTTTCCAAGGGAGGCACTTTGGTACTGGAAAGGATGGGAATCACCCCAGGATCATTTCTCTCCAGCTTGACAGAATGTCTCCCCATGGAGCCTGTGAAGTCCAGCCAAGTTCTTACACCCAGCTGGACCTGAGGGAAGGGTCCTGGGCTCTGGGCTGCCTCCTGAGCCCAGCTGATGAGGTGGTGGAGGAGCCTGCAGTGGGCCAGGCTAGCTTGCCTGCAGCATGCACAAGCCAACATGTGGTGTTAACAACTGCAGCGCTCAGAATTCACACAAACCCACATTCAGTAATAAAATAGCCTGCAACTAGTCAAAGGCACCAGTAGTAGCCAAGGAAATTTGGAATGTCTAAGCCAACCATTTTTAAGTTATGGTGAGCCAAAAAAAATTAGGGAACAGTCCAAGAAATGGAGAACACCTCACTTTTCAGGAACTCTCATATCTTCAAGATGCCTTGGCTGATCTACCTCAAACTTTCCAGAGGAGCTTTCCTTGGCATGAGACCACGACTCTGAAATTTCATGTGACTGGGTTTTACTTTGTTGAAGTTATGAAGGTTAAACCCAGAGTTTGTTAAAGCAAGCTAATCTCTCCACTAGAAATATTTGTACATAGTCAATATTCATTCCATTGTCATTGTTCACTGCTTGTTCAGACTGATTGTATTTTTGCTATTTATTGCAGATTTTTTTTTTTTTAAGGATAAGTTCAGAGCAGTGTAGGCTGGAGCCAAAGTGTGCATAGCTGACTATAGGCACATGTGGTAAGGCAGAAGCGTTAGCCCTGTAACTGCTGGAGAAGGATTTGCACTTGGAGTCCTGCTCCCACTGTACTGCCACTGAGAGCTTTTCTGGTTTGAGAGATCACTGTTTAGCACAGCTTTTCCCTCTCTGCTCAGTAGAAGAGAGTATCTCTTGTTGGCCTAGTTATACTCTTACCTCCAGGCAAAAAAATGTTTCTGATTGATGGCCAGCTTGGCATTTAGGGTTTCCCTAGTGGCAACTCCTGCTGTGGAAAGCTGTGAGGGTGGAAGTGGCCTAAGATGGGGATCAGTGTTCTCCATGTGTGCTTTTGAGCTGCTCTTGGTTGTGTCTAAAAAGGTGTAGGCTGAAATGTCTAGCTTTCAAAATTGCAAGACTTCAGATAGGCATTAGGAAACAGAGAGGAAATGTTTGTGGGTCTGCAAGTGCCTTTTAGTTTTCAAGTTAGAGGCACCTAAGCAGTGACTTCTGTACAGAGGTGGGGCTTGGTTGTGCAGCAGCCCTTTCCTCTGCTCTGACTGCTGTTTTCTGAATGATATGAAGACCACAGCATGCTATTGCAGATACTTGCTATTGTTGGATGGAGCCAAGTGAGCAAAGGTCTCTAAATATGCTGCATTTCAAGACATTGAATTAGTTTGACTGAGCCACTGTATAGACAGAGCAAGCAGGGCTGGAACAGATGTCAGGCTGGAATGAGCCCTCACCCTGAGGCACGGTCTGAGAGTGTTTGAAGTCACTGCTTGTCTGTATTTTTCTTTGTGGGGCTTAAGTTATAAAGCCCCAGAAGAGACTTGGCAGAAGTCAGGAGGTGCTGCTTCTGAAGAGACAGGGTGCTGTGCATCACTGTTTGGTAGGGCTGTCTTTTGGGCAGGATCACTCAGCACCTGCCAAACTCTGCAGTGGATGAAGCCAGGAGCTGCTCTGTGTGTCTGTGCAGGGCCAGTCTTTGTCCTGTTTGCCATCTGCACTGCTACAGGCTAGCAGCTGTAGCAGAGGGGCTTTCCTGCTTCCTGCCTGACACACCCCACACCAAAAATACAACTGTCACAGTACTTTACTATGGGTTAATTCCTGTAAAAGGGTACCTGCCTTAAATACTGATCAGTAGGTTTTCTATTTGCTCAGGCCTTTTATTATTAGGAGCACTGAAAACACCAAGAGTCAGCTAAAAATCAATGTGCCTCTATATAGGCAGCCACTGAGAAGAGTGCAGGGTGCAGGTAATGTGATCACAGCTACTTAAACCAGTGATCAGATACACCACTACAGTCTGCAAAAGCTTCAAGCAGGAGAGAAACCCTACTGAAAACACCTGGACCATGGAATTTAAATAATTAAGTCTTGCAGTCTCTGAAATATATATTGCTCTTGCAAGGTCATCATGACATAAATAGGGAGTCTAGCAGTAGGTAGAGCACACAACTTTGCTTCTGTCCTGGTGTGACATTAGGCTCTTTATTTTTGTAAAACAATAACTAGTTGGAGTTGAAAGTGCCCTGAGAATTCTTCAGGTGATGGTAGCACCAAAACCAGAGCCATCAAAGCAGAAATGCAAAGCAAAATATGTAGATATGAGGATGCATCTTTTGATTCCTGAATTAGCTCAGATATATATTGCTGCATGGCATTGGAGTGCCTGCATAGCGACTCTGTGTGATTTCTTCAGTAAGCAGGGCCTTGAAGGAGGAGGTCACCTCAAAGAATTTTTATCTTCTTGGTGTTTCTAGCAATGTCTAGTATGTCTGCACTCTTCAGGCTGCAGAGCTGCAAAGCTTTGAGTTACTACTGGTGCTGCTCCATCCCGTGCTCCCAGATGAAAGTTTCCAAGGAGTGTCATAAACCCATTGCACAAGCTGAGAGAAGGAATAGCAAGCTGCAAAGCCTGTAATACTGCAATATTATAGTATTGTCTACTGCTGCAATAACCCTGCTGTGTTTGGAAGGTCTCAGGCATACCAGCACCATGGTTAATCAGTCAAGCAGCCAATAGTAATTCGTAGCCTTGACTGCTGAGAAATTCAGCATGGCTGAGATAGACATCTGATCCAGCTCAAGAAAGTAAAGGCATCTTCCCACAGCAGTTTGCTTTTTGACTGAGATGCTTTAACTCAGTTTCTGAATTTTCTCACTTATTTTCTAAGGAATAGTTTTTAAAGTGTGATGCTTTAATTAAAATATCCCCTTAAATCCCTGATATTAGTTTCTTTTTTACTGGCTTTTAACATTTTAAGTAAATCAGGCAGGAATACCAACAGCCAGACAATAATACAACTGTGGCAAGAAAGGGGTTAGATGGACACTAGTGGGATTTTGTGATTCAAAAAAGTGAGTGCTGAATCTACCCTGTAAGTATGTGTTATAGAGTGTGAAATCTTCCTTACCTTACCACTAAATTAAAGTCAGTCTCTTATATGAGAAATTTCCCCTCAGTCGTTTGGAATTGGTTATAAGGCAGAAGTGTAGTCAGTAACAGCAGAGCAATGAGAGAGTTCCTCATTACCCTGTTGCCCAAGTTTCTCAGAAAGTAAAATTCAATGCCACATCAGTTCCACCGTGCTTTAGGGATATAAACTGAAACTGAATTTTTCATTCAGAGTTCCTAAACAAAACAGTTATGTTTTTGTTCTTTGAAAGGCAATATCTTTGTAAGCAAAAAATTCCTCTAATTTATTTTCTACGGATCTGAAGTGAGGTAACAAAAGAAGACAGTTACAAGTCCCATGTATGCAAAGTACTTAGGGAAAATGTCAAGTGACTTGGAAACAGGCATGCTAAATAAAAGTGTCATCAAGAGAAAGAAAGAGAAATTGGGTCAAGACTTCTAGCAGTGCGACTGGTCTTGGTGTTTAGAATAGAGGTACTGCTTCTGAATTTTGGAAATCAAGGGGTGATTATAATAATATGGTGATGCCAGAGGAGACACATCACTGTAATCTGGAGTCATCAGTCAGTGGGTGAAATGCTGGAGAAATAGTAGCTGTAGAGAAAGTACATAGAGTATAATAAAATATTTATTATATTAACAATATTATTTTTCCAAGAAAGACAGTACTTTTAGAGAGCTAATATTGTATACTAAAAGTCTGTTTTTTCCCTGATTCTCTGATACCCAAGCCAAGTGAATTGATTTTAAATTGAAGTATGCCTGTTTTGTACAACAGTGTGCTTGGCAGAAAAGTATTAGAATGTAGATGCATTAGAATCCACATAAACTTGGATTCTTCAGCTCCTGGAGAGGAGACTATATATGTTACCCACTGATGGAAACATGGGCTCCTCTGCAGTGTGCCCTTGGGCATGTTCTGTTTAAGTGCCTTGAAAAATACGTGATTTTTCCTCATGTGCTTGTCCACGCTCAGTTTGTTTATGGAGACTGTGACATTTACAGTATCTGCAGTCAGGAATACTGCTTTTGCCATAGCTTTTAACGATTATCTCCTTTTACTAAAAAACCCCTAGGAGATCTAGGCAAGGCAATTGCATAGAAGACTTAGCAAATACAAATTGTTAACTGCATGTGGTGATACAGTTAGAAAACACTTTAAAGAAATCAAACTTGCCATTAGCCTGATCTGAACCATACAAATTCTTCTTTAATTTCTCTTCCCTCGTGGTACAAAAGTCTGCTCATTCTTTCATCAGAAAAGATTTAGACCTGAGGGACACTTGTAATTTGGAAGTAATTAGTAAATAAGTCAGATAAATATTATCCATTGAGATTTGTGAAAGCACATTGGATAGAAGTCTTAAAGAGCTGTATCAAATCTGAACAATTAAAGTTTAAAAAAATTATCTCTAGTTAGTATGATAAGTCCATTTCATCATAAATTAATTCACTGTTAATAGTTTCTGCTGCTTTTGGAGCAATCTGAAGAGGTTTAGGAATCTGAAAAAGTAGTTAAAATAGAAGAAAATCTATAATAGCACAGCATCTTTAGACTAAATTTTGACAGTATCCAGATTCTGATTTGCAGTGTGATTGCTTGAGTGCCAATGCTGTAAGTGGGGTTCTGGGTCCAGAGCTGAACCTCAGATTTGTGGGTGTGAGTACTCACTCCTCCTCATCTAACTTCAGGCAATATTTCTCTTGGTCCTTGTAGGACATAACATATTCTCTGTCTTCTTGATTAGGAAAAGCTCAGTGATGTTCATTTTCGTATGCTGAAGTCAAAAAGCCCAGATTATGTGGCTGTTACTGTTCACAGCTTCGGGCTCTTTAAGTGGAAAAGCAGAATTTGAGGTACAAGATATGTTTGAATAAATGTTGTTTGTAAGTAGACTGGCCAAGAGCTGCTCATAAATTCATCTTAAAATCTTTATATACCTCTACCTAAAAGTCACTTCAGAATTGTGAGGTGCTGCAGAATTCTGCTGTAGCTTTGCATCAATGCACTGGTGGGGTAACGGGAGCACACAGAGTTCTGCCATTACTCCTTGGGAGTGACCTGGTGTCTCTCATGACCCTCCAGGGTCTGTTAGATCTAATATTACATTTGGAGGGTTTATATAATAAAAGTCACTACAGTTACTGGAAGTACTATGAAATTATACAGTGCATTAAAATGGATTAAAACATATATACTGTCCCCCTATAGATTTCCTTGTGCTTTATTGTAATGATAAATTTGGTTTAACCAATTCACCAAACCAGGTTTGGTGACTGATAGGTTTACTACTGGTGGCAGATGTCCTACCTGATTGCCAGCACCTTGCTGTACTGCCTCATGTCCAAATACTGATTTGTAAGAATTTTACTCTTTTCCTAGAGCAGAGCAAGCACAAGAGACTGTTTTGCATAAATACTGAAAATTTTGAGAGAGTTTGGAGCAGACTGAACGCAGCTGAACACCAGAACAAGTGTCTCGTGACTGCTTGACATCATTTCTGATTGCTACTGATATATCTATTTGCATTTTTATACTTGTCTTTAGTATGAACTTCAATGCATTTTTCTCCAACATTGAAAAAAACCTAACAACATAGCCTGATGAAAGTAGGAAAATTTTGCTTTGCTTGCAGTCATCCTGTGTAGTATAGTCTATATCTGCTACAGAAGTTTTAACTGTTTTAAACATCTCTACTAACACGCTGACTAAAAGTATAGATATAAATCAGGAAATTAAAGCAAAAATCCTGAAAATTTTAGAAACATTAAGCATTAATTTTTAGATCAGGCATTTAACATTTTCCCCCATTTATTTACTGTCTGAATGGGATAGAAGGAAGACTAAACCCTATCATCAGAATATGTTTGACATGACTGGGTGTTGCTGAGGAATCAATCTATGCTAAAACAAGAACTTCTTTTTCAGATCAGTCTCTTTTCATGTTGGTAGAGAAAACCGTCTTCTGATTGATTTAGAGCAGTGAATTGTCTTTATTTTATTACTTGTCTCATGCCTTTAGCACTTAAAAAGCTGCAGGCAAGGGTTGGGGTTGTATTATCCTAGGCAAGGGTCAAAATCACGTAAATATTTCACCTCCACCCTTGCAAATTTTTTCCTAATTCTTCCAGTGGCTGGTTTGAATATTGCCAAATAGGTTTCCTGAATGGCAAATTATGTCATGGTTAGGGAAAACTCGAGAGGAGAGGAGAGGAGAGGAGAGGAGAGTTGCTCCTGATGTTGGAACCCTGCAGCCCATGGTGCACCCATTGTTGTGCCCCTGCAGCTCATGGAATTTGACATTGGAGCAGAGATCCTCCTGCAGCCCATGGACAGCCCTATGTCAGAGCAGATGGAATCCCAGAGGAGTCTGCAACCCCATGGAAAACATGTGCTGGAGAAGGCTTCTGGCAGGACCTGTGGATCTGTGGAGGGATAAGTCCATGCTGTGTCAAGTTTGCTAACACAATTTGTGACCCTGTGAGGACCAAAGCAGGAGCAGCTGATTCCTGAAGGACTGCACCCTGTGGAAGGGGCCAGTGCTGGAGTAGTGGGTGAAGAACTGCAGCCCGTGGTATGGCTTACACTGCAGAAATTCATGGGAGACTGTTTTCACTGGGAGAAAGGGTGGTTGGAAGATGTTCTAAGGTTTAGTTTTATTTATCATCACCCTACTTTCATTTGGTTGTAATAAATTAAGCTAACTTTCCCAAGCTGAGTCTGTTTTACCCATGAGGGTAATTGGTGAGTGATGGTAACTCCCTGACTTTTTCATAACCATGAGCCTTTTTGCTACATTTTCTCTTCCCTTTCCTGCTGAGATGGAGAATGACAGAGCAGCTTTGGTGGGCACCTGGACTGCAGTCAGCGTCGACCCATAACAACACCTAAACTTGCTCTTTTTCGTTATATTCATATAATACAAGCATAGAAACAATAAGCAAAGATGTCTTTCTTTACTGAACACAACTGTATGCTCATTCTATCTCCAGAAATCTTTCTTTCACTTCCAAATCTAAAGACACATTTTTGACCCCGTGGAAAAGTTGTATACATAAACATTCTGCTTGGTTTATTTCATAGAAATCTCCAGGTCACATAGGACTTTGTAACAGAGGCGTAGCAGAGGCACAACAGTGTTGAATCTGTCTGTATTCTGTACAGCTTGTCTTTTTCACTTCGGCTGATGCAAATTTTCCCACTTCAAAAAGACACAGGAACTTTTTCTCAAAAAGATAAGAGGCCTATCCTTGCTCACCTTTCACTACGACCTTTGTGTGTGCTAGTTAGGAAGAACTTCGTGTTTATGCTTGATAGCTGCACTTGGAGGCCTTTCCTGACCTATGTTCCAGTAAATCCCATACTTGTTTGGATATCACAGAATGGTTATTTAAAATCTGTGGAATTCATGTCTTTTAAATTTAGTTTCTGTGGTGATTCATTCAAAATTTATATTCAGCACTGCAAATAATTTCATGTTGCTGATTGTTGTCCATTTCTTTCCTCACTGTACGTGTTGTAGCACAGTTAAAGTGGTCATGAAGTAGCAGTAGAACAAGACACTTAACTTATATGAGAGACTTCACACCCTCTATCTTTGCTATCTGTGATCTGTGTGTAAAGGAGATTTGAGGATTTTCTGGAGCAGTGGATTAAGCCTGCTCCAACAGAGAGGTCTGCCTAAAACCCAGGAATGCAGGTAGGCAGTCAGGCAGGTGCTGGAGACATCTCAGGTGTTTCAAGGTTAGGCTAAGGCAGAACATGAAAGCCTGCACTGTGAGTACAGATTATGCTATCACATTTTTAAATATAATGCCACTGTGGTGATCACCAAATACCATGCCATTTAGGGTTATTAACTTTTTAATGATTTATTGCTTGCAGTACATGATGGGAAAGTTTGATTTCACACTTCTATCTTAATTTGAATTGATTTTTCTTTGCTGTTAAAGAAATTACCACTTGAAAAGGCCTCAGTCAGTAGAGTGGAATGCATCCAGTTTAGCAAAAACTGAAGGAAATAAAAACCACTTCTATCTGCATGTTGTAGAAGTTTGGCACTGAACACAATAATAGCACTCCTGAGTGGTTAGTCACGAGGGTATCCAGCTGTTAAAAATAAAAAAAAAGTTCATATTTGGCTTTAAGTCAGGAACAACAGTTTTTCAGCAGGGCTGGAAATGTACAAAGCATAAAATGTTATTGTGATGATGCCAGAAAGGGTTTAATTTACTCGGAGCTCAGCACTACAGGTATGGGACTCCACCCCCAGCCCCCAAGTTTTGAGAGTAGATGCAGTTGCTGCAGACTAATGGCCTTGATGTCTGCAAAAGGTAAAATAATTAATCAGCTTCAACGACCAATAGGAATACTGCTATTTCTATTTTGCATTATTCATTTACTGTGAAATGGGAATATGCTCGAATAAAGCATATTGGAAACAGTATTTTCTCTGTGAATGAGGTTTTTATTGTTTAGAAGGAAAACTTTTCCCTCAAGCAGGGAATAAATCCACACATTCTCATGCTTTTTCCAGGTCTTTATCCTTTTTATTATTATCCTTTTTATTATATCCTACTAAGAATGCATATTAGTTTGCTATCAGCTCTATTTCTAATTGTTTCAAAGCTAATAAAAACCAGCCTATGATAAGCTTTTTTGTTTTCTTAGACTAGTTTATTGGATGGGTGCAAGAGACATTCCTAGGTATGTGTTTCCAAGAGAAAGTGGAGTTTTACTATTCTTGTTGCTACTTCTGTTTTTAAGCAGACAGATATATTTCTAAAATAATTGTTACAGTTTTGGAGACTCTTTTGATGAAGACAGCTGCTAAATAGAAGTGTGCATGAACAGCTCACATGTTCATGTATGAACTTTCATACCCCACTGACATGTATCATATTTATCTTCCTTTCTCTTATCTTTCTCTTGAGGCTTCCAGCAGCACATTCCTAGCAGGCCAGCTCCTTTCTGCTTTATAACTTGATTGCTCTACTTCTTAATAATTACATCTCCTCCTCCTGTAGATCATTTTCATGTTATTCCTGTCCACACTGAGGCTCATCACTTCTACTCTTGTGTGAAATCAGTAGTGGGATATGCTGTCCCCTGTTCCTCTTCCTAACATTTTCTAAATGTGCTGTTAGCTTTGGTAGTGATCATTCAAAAACTGAAACTTGTTTCTGGTTTCTATTTTTAATACCAGTGTGTATATATAATTATCATAGAATCATAGAATGGCATGGGTTGACTGGACCTTTAAAATCATCTAGTTCCAAGCCCCCTGCCAGGGGCAGGGACACCTTCCACTAGATCAGGTAGCTCACAGCCCCATCCAACCTGGCCACAAACACAGCCAGGGATGAGGCATCCACAGCTTCTCTGGATAACCTGTTCCAGTGCCTCACCCCCCTCATAGTAAAGAATTTGTTCCTAATACCTAATCTAAACCCAGTCTTTTTCAGTTTAAAGCCCATACCTCCCTTCCATGCTTTTGTAAAAAGTCTCTCTCCAGCCTCTTTTTAGGCTGCCTCTAGGTATGGGAAAGCTTCTGTGACGTCTCCTCAGAGCCTTCTCTTCTCTGGGCTGAACCATCCCAATTCCAAAAGTGTTTTCTCATGGGAAAGGTGCTCCACCTCTCTCATCATCTTGGTGGCCTTTCTCTGGAGGACCACCCCAACAGGTCCCTGTCCTTCCTGTGCTGGGGGACCCCACAGCTGGTGCAGTGCTCCAGGTGGGAACCAGCATCACAGGAGGGAGTATTATATAAATTATAATTGTATAGAATCTAATATAAATGAGATTTCCATATAATGATTCTATCTTTTCATGAAACCTTGCTTTACTTTGACCTCTTTTGTGAGAAAGAACTGACTACACATGTACAGGGCATTTGAATGTATTCATGTGAGAGCTTATTCTGCAAATGTTCTTTGTGTGATAGCAACCCAGCTGTCTGACCTTTAAAGAGGAACAAATTCTCTAGGAAATTATGCTTTCAGAAGGACACTGTAGAGGCAAGGAAAGCTGATGAATACAAAGCACATGAAAACAGAGGTTGGACTCAAAACCAGCTGTATTTTAGATTTATAAAACTTTTTTTTTTTTTTTTTTTTTTTGTCTCTGCACTAGTTTTTATTTCTTTGTACTTTGTCTCTTTCTAACATCTAGCTTAGGAAAAGAAAAAAAAGATGCCAACATAGCTTATGTGCTGTCACAACATAAAAAATTCCAGGCATTAAATGTGATTGTAAGTTTCCATGGCTCAGTGCAATTCTACTCATTGTTCTACTCATGGACTCTAATGTCTGCTTTTGGTATTTGAGTGTGCTTGAGAGCCACTTAAATTTTCCACTCTGAGACATGAATTCCCACAATCTCAAAATGTCATGTGCCTGGCTGGAGCAACAGGAGCACTCAGGTGAGGCAGGAATTCAGTGAG
This sequence comes from Cichladusa arquata, assembly GCA_026413545.1. Taxonomy (NCBI): domain Eukaryota; kingdom Metazoa; phylum Chordata; class Aves; order Passeriformes; family Muscicapidae; genus Cichladusa; species Cichladusa arquata. The sequence goes on from JAOTQP010000001.1 coordinate 20,956,016, forward strand.
GCAGCAGCAGCTGACAGCACAGAGGACAGCTGAGATTCTGAGCAGGGTTGGGAGCTGTTGTACAGCCCTGAGGCTGTGACAGATAAAGCAGAGCCATGTCACAGTCCCCAGAACTTGCTAGGATGGCTTGAAGCTCTGTTTAGACTTGCTGCCAGAGCTCTTACCTAGTTTATCAGCCAGGTTTGGCTGCACAGTGAGCTATGTTCTGTCATAGTTGTGTTACATCCATCACTCTTATTTTGGAGTGAATTTTGCTAGGTAACGACAGCTTGTCAACTGCCCGAGGTCGAAAATAGAAGAGCAACAGAGAGAAATTTTGAATAAGATGATGCTTTTCTTTTTAATTTGAGCCCTTTACGAATAGGGTACAAGCCTGAAAATGCATACCTCAAAAATGATGTCTTTCTTCTTACCCAAGTCTGGGTAAATTAAGTGCTAGGACACAGATTGAAAGATGGACACACAGAAAACCCACTGCTCTGCAAGAAAATCCTAAAAAACATGTAGTGTCCCAAAGAGTTTTCCCATGACAGCTCAACTTGTCCAGACTGGAACAACTGATCTCTGTTTCTGCAACACACAACATTATGGAATCTGAGCTTCCTTCTTCTAGGTGCACCACTAGGTGCCCAGGTCTGCTCAGAAAGTCTGAGATAAGAGATGAGTTCATACCTGACATCCAGTGATATCTTTTCTTGCACTGATTTCCTTTACAACTGAGACCAGAAACTTAGGAATCAAGGTTATATCTTGAACATAACATAAATATTTCAATTAAAAAAAAAAAAAAAAAAAAAAAAAGCTGGCTTGATGCATTCACCTCTTAAAAAAACCAAACCAAAACAAAAAAAACCCAAACAAATCTTGTCCCAAACTACTGCTTACCATTAATGTGTCCTCTCTTCTCACACTATTAGTACATTCAAAACCTTGTTACAGTGCAACTTGTTTTATCTTCTTCCTGTAGAGTAAGGAGGTGTATTTATACATCTCACAAAATATGCTTTGGTGTTCTTTAACCTGTAAGAGGAGCTATCCTAAGGATAGCAGTGGTAGAAGAATGTGATTGTTGACCTTAGAGTGTGAATTTGCACTTCTTTGGATTATGCAGGACCATCTTAATAACATGGCAATGAAAATTTAAGATTTCCCTTCTCTGTTTATCTAATGATAATGTGTTACATTTATCCTGGCATACTCAGAATATGTGCTTTTCAGAACAGGTAGAAACCTCTGGTTTTCCCAGATGATGACTTCACATTGAACTTACATAACACAGTGTGAGAAAATATGAATTTTCTTGATATTTGATGAGTGCACCTGAAGGATGAGGGGCAGAAAGGATTTATGTATGAAGATACTTAAATGATGGTTTTAATAGTAGTGAGGGACACAAGGACACTGAGTGGTACAAAGAGGGACTGGGTAAATAAGATGGAGGAAAATGAGGAATCAGAAAATATTATATAGGTTATATATAAGGAATTTCCTTAGGAAGAAAATCCTGCCTATTATTAATAATTTTACACATTTGCCTGTAAAGAAATACGCTAAAATTGCTGCTGAAAAATTAAAGGAAAAGAATAAAAATATTTGAGATATATTATAGGGACATGCCGAAGTGTCATGGGCTCAGCCAAATTTTTATTGCCATCATTCAGAGTCCATATGGAAAAACGTGGACGTGTGTTTACCTCTTTATTTCTCACCATAACAAAAACTTCTATTTCATTTCAGCCATAATTTGTTTTCCTCTCAAGAGAACCTCCAGAGAAACATCTTTTGGGCTTCTCTTTCCCTTTTGTCTATGTTCCTTCTGTGGACAAAGGTGTAATTTCTTGTTTTACACCAGCTTTATGATTATTTCTCAATGGAAGCTTTTGTGAGGCAGCAAACTGCATAGGAATTTATGATTTTTATAGCACTTTTCAATAGAATGTTCTGGTGTTCTAAATAAGTAAGAAAAAAAACCTTTGTAATATGGAGACGTGCACTGCACATTTTAGGAAAGTCTTTTCTCTCTTAATGTCCTTCCCTAGTTCAGTTTTCTAGGCAGCAGAACTATATTTTTCCTCCTTTCTACACCTCTTTTCATTATTTTCCTCCATTTTCTCTCTCCTTCTTTATTCCAGCCATTTCTTGCCTTCTGCAATACTTCTCAGCAAAGCTCAGTGCATTGCATCATTTAGCCAGAAATCAGTTTAAGATGACAGTGATAATTTGAGTCAAGCACTGTGCTTGTGCCTGTTGCCAGGGAGAATATGTGATAGCACCCATCCTTATGGAACATTTTATTTTCCCACTGCAGCCACACAATGAGCCATCACAGGAGGAAGGTCCAGAGGAAGGCTGGAAGGCATCCTTGAACTTCTTTACCAGGCAGTTGTTACTATACTCTTGTGAAAAACTTCTCAGCTCCTTATCTCTTTGAGCACTGACTATGATTTCTTTTCAGCTGCCTTTCTGACCCTCTTCCTTGCTCTGTCCTTTTTCACTCTGCTGAAGCTTTAGGTCACATAAATTGATTCCACCAGTGAAATGTATCATATTTTCCTGCTTCTCAGTTTCTTGCCCCAAATCATATTGCAAATTAAATCTATCTGTTTTACAGTGTCTATCACTTACTTTTTTATTTTCCCCTTCTCACCTGAAAAATTCCTGTGGGAGTGGACTGCTGACAAAACAACTTTAATATGCTCTGAAGATTACACATTTCTGAAGTTACTGATGACACCCTCAAAATCCCAGAGCAGATTTAAAAATCTCTCCCTAAAAACTTGACTCTCTTCTAGCAAAGAAGGAGGTATTCAAGTGATTTTTTTGTGCACATATTTTTAGAAATTAAAAAAAAAAATTTAACTTGATTTATTAAAACATTAGTAAAAGAGAAAAATAAATCTAAGAAAAATCACACTGGCTTTGGTAAGTGAAATAAACTTGCTTTTCTTTACTAACTGTGACTGAAGATTGTTTTAAACTGATGTTATTCTGGCTGGTAGAATGTGGGCAAAACATAAAAGTGTTTTAGACAGGATTCAGGTTGTATTCTGACTAACATTAACCTGTTTAGAGTCTGAATACTTCAAAGGCTCCAAGAAAAAAAAGTATCCTGTACCATTGCCAGAGAATAATTTACTGAATCCTTTCAAAGCTCAGAACACCTAAAGTTTCTCAATTCTTTATATTTATTACTTGTTCTGTAACATAAATTTCTGAAAATAGTAGTTGTTATTGGACCAGAGCTTAGTAGTTCCAGCTTTTGATTTCCTGTAATAAGAAAAAAAGAACATTATTTTGTATAGAGACTCTTTTAAAATGTGATGGTGAGAAATAATTCCTCCTCAGAATCTTTTCATTAACTTTTCCTGACCTTACATGACATCAAGAAAATACAAACTTCATTGTTTGATTTGATATTAGAACTGTGAGGAATCAATTACATTGATGGGGATGTAGTGTTAAATAGAAGGTAATATTTGGCTATTTTAGGGCAGTTTGAGTAGTGACTCTTTCCAGAATAATGCAACAGGTGCCAGATTCCTACAGAATTATCATCATGCTAAATTTGACACAAATTCTTACCAAACTCAGAAGTGGCCTTATGGCTGCAAAGGTGGGGATACATTTGGTCTCTTTTGCAAGATGAATCCATACAAATGTTTTTGTGTGCCTTCTCTTAATGTCCCAGATAAGTGCCTTTCTGAAGGAGAAATTCATTGGGTTGCTCTACAAATAAGAAAAATCTGCTTACATGAGCTTTATTTAATTGGGGTGAACACCTACTTATAGTAATAACCTAAAAGAAATGACAGGAAGGTGTACAAAATGATTCTTTAATTAACTTTCACAATATAGTGCAATAGAGACCTCAGGGCTACTGACATATAAATCCCCTTTATATTGTCTGAACAATTACACTGGATTTGTGACTGACAACTGTAGATAAATGTCTTAGTTTGTAATGTGGCCAGACTCAGGTTTTATGGCTGAGAAGTCCACTAAATGCCACCGCACCAATTCCTCTTCTCCATGCATTTTTTAGCATTCAAGGGATAGTAGAGGTTGACATCTTTTAGGTACCAAAAATGTCAATGTGTGTACATGGTCTATTTTACACCCCCCCCAAAAATAAAAAAAGAAAACTCTCTATTTTCTTATTTAGTGGGACTTAGTTATTCCAGCTAAATAATTTGCCTTTAGTCCATTTGTTTTTACAAGTGGAGTGCTCCAATTTATGGTGAGAAAGGTAAATTCCCTGTTTTTCTTGCTGACTGGAACTTGGAAGTGGTTCTTGTTGAAATGAAAGGATATCCTCCCTACTATATGTTCAGATATCTCAAGTCACATATCACAGTGTTATTTGGAATGCACAGTTTTATACATAGTGTTTAATAAATATATTACTATTACTGGAGTACTCCTGATTGCTATGACTTAGAATTGTTTAGGTTGGAAAAGACAAGATCTTTGAGTCCTACCATTAACCTAACTTGGTTAGGGCACAGGGCTCTCCAGAGTTGCAGGAGGAACTCTACTCCAGTGTGGGTATCCATGGGCTGCAGTGCCACAGCTGCCTCACCATGGGCTGTCTGCACCATGGGCTGCAGGAGAATCCCTGTTCCAACATCTGGAGCATCTCCTCTGCCTTCTTCACCTTGGACAGCAGGGCTCTTCCACTCATACATTCTCACTTCTGTCTTTGTCTCCAGCTGTTCCTCTGCAGTAACCTCTTTCCTCTTCCTAAATGCATTATCCCAGAGACTCACCCCCGCTGATGGGCTCCTCTGTCTTGGATCTGGCTGGCATCCACTCTTGTTGGACAAGGAAAACCTTCTGCAGCTCCTCAGAGAAGTCACTCTTCCAGTCCCTCATTGCAAAAACTTTGCCACACAAACCCAATACGTTAAGACAAGGAATTTAATTATCCTGGCACTTTGAAAGAATAAATGGAAAATATTTGCCTCCTAGATGTGGATTTTTTAGTTTTGCTTAACTTGTCAAGAAAACATATTTAAACAGAAAAGAGAGCTTTGTAAAAACAAAGGTGTTTTTTTTTTCCACTTGGATTATCTAGTTTTCAGTGATAAAAGTATTGACGGGCACTTAAAAAAATTTTTTTAGTGAAAAAGAAGAACTCACACCCAATATTTTAAATTCTGGACCATGCTGCTGATTTTAACTGCTAGTGTTAAGCATGCATGCACAAATGAATTCTGAAGGCTTAAAGCTGACATATCTGCTTAAATTGAGGCACATATTTTGGTTTGTAATTCATTGGGTTTGGGATGAAGTACCTAACTTCAAAAGAGAATATTAGTTCTGAAAGTTGTACAAACATTCTGTCCTGTCTGTTGGCTGAATTTCAGAGAATCTATATTGTACTTTAAAAGAAAAGTACAAAAAATCTACCTGAATGTTCAAGTCACTTGACTGGGAACTTTGTGTCTGAGAATAAAGGTCTTCAGCAAGGACTTCTGGAGCTTTTTTTCTGCCCACTACTAAGCTTTCATTCACCTTCTTTCTCAATAGTAGGGGAAGATTTTTCAATAGAATGACAAGTAATTGCCATTGATCATGAGAAGATGTGGTAGGTGGTTTGTGTTGCAGAATAACCAGATGCACATTTCACATATTTTAATCCAGAGAGTAATCAGTTTTCATTGATGGATAAATAAAATCTCTGGGCTTCTGGAACATGACTTAGAAGAGGACAGTAATACTCCATTCTCAGTGCCAAAATAACAACTTTTCTATGTGATATTATTTGAAAATAGGAAATAGTTGTTTTGAGGTTTTTATGAGTAAGGTACTAATACTCAAAGGTGCTGTGCTAGGTTCAGATAACTTTAATATTTGGTTTCACTGTCAGGGAAAATTCAACTCTTTAATTTCTACTCTTGAAGAATGACAAGTTCTCAATTATTCTTTATTTACAAAATTCCATTTCCAGAGATCAAAACTACATTCTGAGAGAAATATGGCTTCAATTTGTCCCATGGATGGAGTGGTTTTATCAACAAACAGAATTTCTTGTAAAATATATCCTGGAGAGAATATAAAAAATAAAATTTTAATGTTTTTCTAAATGCTCCATCTGATTGATATATTCCCAGCAGTGTTTTAACTGCTTCATTGTTGTGACTTTCATGTTAATTTTGACAGCAGAAGTTTTACACTTTTGCAAAGTAAAATGGGAAAGTTTAGAGTAAAGTAGTTGATATTTGGTACTGAAAACCAAAGGAAAAATTCTGTCCCTCTGGTGCCGTTACTCACTGCATGTTTGACAGGAAATCAGTGAGTAATTCTGCATTTTATTCTACTGGTTCATTGTGTTCATTTTATTTCTGCAGTGTTTGACTATTCAGTTCTTTTTTTTTTTTTTTATAAATATTAAACTGTTTATAAATAATTTGCCTGGAGATTTATATTTTTATTTGATTATTCATTACATGCTTCAGGGACTTAGTCCTCAGATTTGCTGTAATAGCTCCTTATGAACTTTTGGAAATCCTCAGATAAATTGAGTTGTCCTGGCTCTACTGGCTTAAATGGAAATATTATAATTTACAGTTAAATATCTCTACCCCAACAATTGTTAACTTTAACATATGAAGAACCAAACCACTAAGAAAATAGACATTGCTGTCACAACACAACCTGAAAAACAAAGCAAGCTGACATCTGCAGTTGTTTAAGGTTGTTTGTTTCATATGAGTTAATTGAACATTTTGGAGAGAACAGATTTGGGGAACATACATACATGCCTTAAAGTGTGAGAAAGTCATATTTCAGAGCTCAAAGCAATCAGTTGGTTATGGGGATTCTTTCATGCTGCATTCCTGCCTTCTGTATTTTCTTTTCCATTAATAATGTAGGTTTAGTTCATAATGTCTTATTTCTTGACTAAGGACCTTAATTTTATTTTGTGTTGTGTTGTTGTTTCTCATTTTCTTAAAAGAGAAAAGAAAAAAGGAAATTTAAATATGTGTGTTTCTCGTGTGAAGAAAACTAGACCTAGTGAGATGAAGCTGATCAAATACTCAAAAATATTCCAGCTCTGAATAAAACAGAACATGATTTCATGGCATGTAGGTTAAATGTTGTTGTTCCATTAAAAGAAGTCTTTAACATTTTCTTTCCACATTTATCTTTCAACACAGCAAAACACAGTACTACTGGAGAGACAGACAGAAAACAAAACCAGGTTCTTGAGCATATGATTAAACAAGGGCTGGTTTTCGTAGCAATGAAAACCTAATTTGTTAGCACATATGCATGCAATCTGGAGCAGCAAAGAAAAATAATATTGTAATATTTTGATTTTGATATCAAATGGGAAATATGATATTTGTTGCTTTGTTACAAACTTGTTAGAAAAATCACAGAGTAATCTAATGGAATTTAAAAAATGGAGGAAAACCTCTTGGAATTTAAAATTTAAATCATCTGAACACACAGAGCTAAAATAAGTCAGATAAATCATGCCTTACAAATAAGGGTATCTCTCAGCTAGCTTGCAACTCACCCAGATTTAAAGCTTGGTCCTAGGCAACTGTATTGCCAATGCCTAAAACAGGGTTGGAGGAATCCTACTACACCAGATAAATGCATCAGAATCTTTCCTTCTATAGCAGCAGATGTTTTTGTCCTGTCATACCGTGGCTCATGAGCACTTCAAGTAGCACATAAAAAGATCATTTCCAGAGAAAGTATTAAAAGTTCATTTCTGTTTACAATGGGCCACCTCAAAGAACACAAACTGATCATCAGCACGTGGACTTATCAACTGGTCAGGTCTCCCTGCACCCTAAGCAGAGGACACATTCCAGCATAGTGCAGATTAGCTAGGATTTAAAAATACCAAAGACATTTCACACGCATAAAAATCATTTTAAAGGTAAGCATAATCTCTGGGACAACAGCTTAAAAATTTCAGTATTTGTAATAATGTACACACAAAGAGGCAGGCCAGGCTGTTTCAGAACTGATTATTTTATCTCTGACCATTCTATAATGACATGGAAATCCTATCTTTTACTGTTATACTGCTGCTACGAGTAAGTTTTGTATTATTCTGATCCCACAGACATTTATACTTTGTGATATGATTCACTTCACAGATGTAAGTTTTTTGATATTTTCAGTAAACTACCTTCAAAGATGAATTTTAAAATTTTCCTTATCAGCATATTATAAAGTAAAACTGATAGTTTAGTTTACTAGTTTTTCAGCATGTATTTTGCAAACGAATGCTTGAATTATAATTTATGAAATAATCCTGCTGATTATTTAGATGTGGGTAAAGAAATTTGCCACGGTACTTTTCAAGCCTTGGAACATTTCAAGTACTTATGATTATATTTTAAGTTGCAATAAGAATGCCATTTGCCTTCTCCTGAGCTGTAAAATACTGGATGCTCATTGAACAGCTTGAGGGATTTGTATTTTTAATTTTTTTTTTTTTTTTGGCCTAAAACCATGTTCATTAACACAGATTATAGCTCATTAAAAATATGTGTTTCTGAATATCTTTCAGAAGTATCTTTTGTAAAAATTTGAGATTTAATAGAGTGTATAATCGAAACAAACTCCCCCATACAAATTCCACAATTTGGAAAGTCCCTCTATGCTTTTCTCCTCCCACACAGTGGATTTAAGAGAGAAACAAAAAAATCCTCAGCATTTTATGCTGCCTCCGCTTGTAACTTTTGGCAGATTCCTAATTGTCATTCACAGTAGTATTGCATGCCCAGGATTTGTCAATTTTTTGTTCACTGTTAATTAATACAACGTTGGCTAAATATTGCTGTACTATATACAATCTTGGAAGTCATACTGTTAATGCAGCCTTTCACAGAACATATTAAACCACAAAAAAGAAAAAGAAAATAAAAAAAAAGGAAAGTGTTCTGATATTTTTAATTCATTTCAGAGATGATTCAGTAACAAACTACTTCTAATCATTATAGTTTTTAATAAAATTTAAATTAACTGCAGTATCATAATATATATGTAATTTCATATCCATTAGAAAACTTTTATTTTTTCAAATGAATGATTGTTGATTTTTCAGCATTATTTATTTTAAGAAGATAAAACCAGTCAAAAATGTTAACTAATTGCACTGCTTTGCATGGACATCCTTTCACTTTACAAACCGTGACCTTTTCCTAACTGTGGCATTTGACTGGAGTCCCACCTTCAAGGGACTGCAGTTCCACCTCCAGGACACCAATTCCCATTTGCTTGTGGTGCAAAGAACAGAATCAGGCTCAGGTGTTCATGAGTTCTTCTGGAAGCGTTCATGAACGTCAGGTAATGCCTTCCCTCTTGCTTTGGGAGGGACAGAAAGCATTTTGGAAAGAGAGGTTCCTGCAGCAGATGGCCTGGGTGGAGGTGCTCCTGAGTGCACTTTCCCTGACCCACTAAATAGCTATGAGCAAATGCAATCTGTGTAAGAATTGAATTCAAATGTACGTTCAATCATCTTGTTTAAATATTCTGCTATCAGGACTCAACATTCTCTACCCATTGCATCCTCCAACAGATGTCTCTAAACTTTGTGACAGTTTTGTATCTTTTAGGTAGCTTTTTATTAAATAGTTCTATAGGCTTTGTTATCTATACAAGCCCTTATGTTAATTTAGGGTGGCCTTGTTCACATTTTGAGGGACTGTGAACTTGAATTTCATAGGGCTCGTGTTGAGCTCTTATGTTGAGTTCAGAGGAATGAACTTATGCTCCAGTTTGAGTTTGGTTTGGTTTGGTTTGGGGTTTTTGGCACTTTTTGGTTTATTTATTTTGTTTAATAGCTGGTTCTTATTCATATAACAGATATTTGGGTCTTGTGGTGGGACAGGAGACTTGCATTTTAATTCATCTTTGAAGAATCTCAGACATACTAGTGAACTGATTATCTGTAGCTGTGTTTTTTTTTTGTCTGCTCGTTTGTAAAACAAACAAGTGGGGTTTAGATATTTCTGCAGAGCTATATAATTTAAGCCTGAAAATTATGATTGGGGTCTATAAAACTGCCTGTTTTCTTGCTCTGTATCAATTCCTGAACCAAAAACATATTCCCTGACAGGAACAGAAAAGATCCTTCAGCAATCTGTCTGTGAAAAGATTGGTCATATAAATCCTTCATTGAAGTATGTATATTTATTATCTTTATAGATTACTCAATAAAATTCATTGAATTAATGTGCTTATAGTTTTCAGCAGGAATAATTCCTACTCAACTGTTGCAGAAAATCTTTACTCTGACTTAGAACAAATCAGAAACTAGATAGTTTACAAGAAACTATTTTCAAATTACCTGCTAATAGTAACAATCTCTCTGTCAAATGTCTAGATTGCTCATATTCCAAACTATGGAGAGCAATAGACATGCTGAAATATAACTTTCTCCTGACCAAAGTAAAGACAGTATTTCATATCATGAATGTTTTATTTTCCACCTTTTCTCTGTAAAATATAGATATTAGGCAGGAACTGATTTTCAAAAAAACCTAGCCCTTTCAGTGTAGTCTTAGAGAACAGGTAAAGATTACAAAAAGAGCTTAGCAAATAATATTACATCACCTTAAAAACCAAATATGTATCTTTATGGTGGAGTCTGTTCACAGTCTGAGTGGTCCTTTGAACTTTTTATTCCTCCAGAATTTCTCATCTAGAGAATGAGATTAATTAAAGAGCCAAACCACATAAACCAGATGGTTTTTTGGCTGTGGTGATCCAGTCATTCAAATTCCTGTCTGGACTTCTGTAATTCCCTATAGCTTGTGTCTGAGCTCACAATCCTTGCAAATATTTCACTAAGTACAGAAACCTGCAGTACTGTTGTTTTCATAGAATTATAGAATCATAGAACGATTTGGATTAGAAGGGACCTTAAGAATCACCTTGTTCTAACCCCCCTGCCATGGGCAGGGACATCATTCTTTAGACCTGGTTACTCAAAGCCTCATCCAACCTGGCCATGAACACTTCCAGTGGTGGGACAAGCGTGACTTCTCTCGGCAATGTGTTCTAGTGCCTCACCACCCTCACAAATAATGATTTTCTTCCCAATATCTAACCTAAGTCTGCTTTCTTTCAGTTTAAAATCATTCCACCCGGTCCTATCATTACATTCCCTGATTTACCATGTAGTGATGTACTATTCTCAGATCCCTCCATTCATCTTTGGACCTTCCACAGAGTGGCTCTGCTCATGAATAAGATTTCGTGAGTTTTGAAATGCAATCAGATTTTCTCAAAATTGTGTTCCACAGGAGCCAGGGGAACTTTATAAAGTAATCTACTATAAAGGTGTAATCATACATTTGTGGGACAGGGCAACCTGAAAAACAAATCCTGGGCTCTGAAGCCCTACAGGAGGAAAAATAGATATTTTCAGACTCTACAGCCTCAAAATGAATGTAATATTCACTGTTTTGGTTCATTACTTCTGTAGGTAGAGCTGTGAATATGAAGGAAGAAAGCATATTAAAAAAAAAAAAGGATTTGAAAGAAGGTAAGAGTAAAGAGAGAAAACAATAAAAGTATAATAAAAATGAAGGGAAATACGTTGAAAGTAAGCAGAAAATAACAATAAAGCCCAGAGAAGTTGTGCTGAATATTTGTACAGAGGAAAAAGTGACATCCTGGCCTACTATTTTTATGAAAGCATCCAAGTGTGTGAAATGAAGACATAGATGTATTAAAAGATGAAGAATGGATGCAAAATAATAATCTTAGTGTTGCCATGATTACCATGATCCATGCTGCATACAAGATTTGTAGTTAATTCTGGTATTTGAACTGTCTTCCTGTGGCAAAGAGGGAATATTGACTTGAAATACTTTAAGCAAGCGGGTAACAGTCTCTTCTTCAAATAACCAAGATGCAGAAGATGGAAGGATTATAAAGAAACAACAAAAAAAAGTGCAATTTCCGAACTGTTGAGATAGGAAACCTAAAGTCCATAGCTTGCCTCATCGTTATTCAAATATGAATTAAACAGGTTTGTTTTGTTGATTCCTAAGGGACTTTTCCCCACAGCATCTCTTCTGTTAGAAAATCCCATTCATGCTATGAATTCTATCAGCAAGGCATAACTTAAGTAATTTTAGCTCACTGATATCACACTCAAAAAACCCTGTAGATTTATAGACAGGTTTCTTGCAAAAACAAAGAGGCTAGCTAACTAAGTAATGAGCACAATCTTTCACTATCATAGTACTTTGTGAAGAAAATAATTACCATTGCCAACACTTTAGGGAAGTAAATGAAAAAAATGTTCAACTGTTAAGTGACTTTATCAGGGGTGAAGAAGTAAATTTTATCTCATCAATACATAAAATTTAAGAATTCTTAGCTTCTAATTCCACTTTCTAATTCCAAAATGAAATAAATACAGTGTTCAATATGCTGTGTAGATAGCCACATGAAGAGTATTTTTTTATTTTTTATTGAAACACATTTTAAAGTTCAACACACTCTTTCCAGCAAAACAGAAGAATATAATCAGTTTCCTTAACCTTTTTATTACGTACTAGAAACATAAGGTTTAATCTTCAAAGGTGAAAATAAACTGACTATAGCATGCATAGCCCAAGGGATGAGATAGATTCATAGAAAAATAAACTGTGACTAAATAACCATGCCTGATCTTGTGTGAAAAAGCTCCAGTATTTGGATATGTCTGGGCATGATGCAGTCTTTTAATTATGCATGAGAAACACGCATATTTCAGCTTAATTTGTGCAGCACTAATACCTCCTTTTACAATGCTCACATTTTTCACTGTATTAAGGTGTTCGTTTCTAAAGTAAGACAGAGACATATAAATGAGTTTTTATCATAGACAAAGAATTTCTTATTTCCAGCTGTTGTAAGTCACGAGGGTGCTCTGAATCAAGGGCCAAGATGAAATACTTAAAAGAAACAGCAGCAACCTAAACTGTATGATCCTATAACATGCAGGTTTTGTCGCATTCAAAAAATCAGTCACTTTCAGAAAGAAAATAAATTTTCTTTTTTTCCCCCACTTAAAAACTCTTCAGTATTTGCAGATGGTAACATGAAAAATGGAAATGTAATCATGCTCTGACTTGTAATATGCTTTAATTTTGCAGATAAACTGTTTATGGCAACTGGTATTTATATTGGAGTTACACTCCTCACTGATTTAAAGCTCTCCAAGAGTTATCATACAAGATAAATGACCTATTTGCAAAAGATATGGGATGAGATTTCATGGATGGAGCATTGTGAGAAATGGTGTCAGACAAAGACTGTGAGATATCTGTAGCTGTACACTGGTTATACCATGATAAGAAAATATCCAACATATTAAAGCAAGATCAGCAATATTGCAAATACTTGCAGTGGATCACATTACATCTGCAAGTGGAAGATATTCACAGTATAGGAGGTTTAAACAGTATTCCACAGATCTTTACAACACAAAAAGAAAGACCAACAATTTAATTTATAAACTCCATTTAATTTATAAACTCCAGTGACAGGTTGCTTACTCAGAGAGGTGAATAAATATATAAACTATTACATATTCTAGTACCACCAAGTTAGCCTGTGTTAACAAGGTAGAAGTATGTGCATGCTCATGGAGCTATTCACCTGTGCTCACACCTGTCCATTAATCTTTGGATTAACAAATAAACATGGATAAGACAAACAAGCAAAAGTCAAGGACTTTCACACTAAAGACAAATGGCAGATCAGGATGCATACACAGAAATTATACCTCATATCTATTTCCTCTCTCTGATTAAGATAAGTCTATGGAAACTTGGTTTAAATAGCAGAACATTAAAATGAAAGCCCTTTCACCTGTGCTACAGGAAGTCAAATAAGAATTATTACAATGATCCACTCCATCTACAATCCATGATAGTATTAATCTTGCTGTAGAAGTTTGAAAATGTATTTTTAATTATATCGTGTAAACTGGAAAAAAAATTTAAGAGAAAATAGATCTAGGCTGACACATTTTAGTTGATTACTAATATTATTAAAGTTGTGTTTCAGAAACAACAAGGGCTTTTGTAGGAAAAGTTCATAATTGATGGTGTTTTGTTTTGCACAGTAATAATTTTGCTCACTTTTAGGATATTTTTACTTTTGATCCTGTATAATCTTTATAAAGCTGTCACATATTGTCAGATTTCCCCTCTTTATTCCCTCATTGACTAATGTCAGCTTTGTCATTTGTATTTTTTTTGTTGCTATAGTAAAATTGATGTGCTAGATTATACAGCTATGGCATTCAGATTCAGGTATTGATTCATACTCAGTGTTGTTAGTGCTACATTTGATATTTATCAACACATTGAGACATCCTTCTAGTAATATGATATAGTAAGAATACAAATACCATATAGCCTTCAAAATAAATTAAGAAAAGAACTACGGTTGAAATCAAGTGAAAAAAGTACTAGTATAAAGAATGATAAAAAGTCTAAATGAGAATTTAAAAAAAAAAACCTTATTAGACTATTAAATGTATTCTTGTTCAAGGGAATAATGTGTGTGCATTTCTTATTATTTAATATGGAATATAGAATTTAAAAAATGCAATGTTTACTTAAGTGCTGTGTAATTGCAATGAGGAGAACTAATTCTAAATTCTCCTTCCATGTGTGTGCCTTTGAAGCTTAGAACAGAACCCAAAGCCACTTCCAGGAGCAGCAGTAAGACTGCAGTCCCAGCTGCAGCCAAAGTAGCTCCAGCCTTAGAAGTCAATGAAAAAGTAAATAGTCAACATTAATTACAATGTAACATTAGGTAATGTAAAGTCAGATTTCCTATAAAATGAACATATAAGAAGGGAGTTTAAATCTCCGGGTTGTCTGAAAATATCAACACTATGCAGCAAAACTGTTATCAGTAATAACTGGGATCATCCTGAAAGATCTTTTCCAAAGCGTAGGAACTAACTAATTTACTGAAAACGTGTTTTCTTTATCCTGTTACTGACATAGCTGGATCACATATTCAACATCCAGCCCATGTCAGCTTGGCCTTGAGTTATGCCTTGCTAAGCTCCTAATTTACCTGTCAAATTGCAAGCGCCTCAGAAATTGAACTTTCCACTTAAAAATACACACAAAGTTCTAGCAGTGAGCTACACTTGAACAGAACTGAAATGACAAAGAAGATGCTGATTAATCACTTAATTCAACAGAAAAGAAATAGCGCCCTACAAGGTTAAATGAGTATTTCACCGTCGCCTTGGAAGACAGGTCTGAAAAGGTACTCTTCTGTGGACACTGCTGAAGGCTCAAGGAAAAATCCAACTCGGATTTTTCCCAGCCTGTTGGCTTTCTCAGCTCCAACTCAGATCTTTCCCAGGCTGGGGACTTCTCTCAGAGATAAACAGCAGAAGGAAGAATGAATAACATAGATTAATACCTGTTGTTGATCACAGAGCCGTGCGTGTGCTACGTGATGTTTTGCGGAAAGCATGTTTTCAAAGAGGTGTTGCCTTCTTGGACCAATGAGCCTTTTCTATTCTGTATTGCATGATCTATCCTATATAAGTGTGGTGGCCTTTCAAATAAACTGTTTCTTCTTGCTGTCTTGAAGAAATCATGTGTGTTGCTGTATTATTCGCCATTTCTAATCAGACAACGACACTCTTCAATAAAATTTCATCTTTAAATTAGAAAATCTACTATTTAGTGCAGTAAATATATATGTTATGCATGACCCCAGAGTAAAACTGAAGCCCCATATTCCATTGATCCTGTAGTTTAGCCATCTTGAAGACATATATCTTCCACTAGGGATCTTCAAGTTTCTGAGTTAACATATTCCAATCTATACACAACTAGTCTATAATTATAGTACTGCTACATTAATAAAAAACAAAATATTCTTCATGATAAAGGTAAATTGTTCCCTCTTATTTGTGATAGAATATTCTGGTGGATTGGTTCTTAGCCCTGCTATCTCCAAACTTTTCTCTTATGTAAAGAGAACTACTAAAAAGAGAACATGGAGATCTTCTACTTCCAGCCAGAGCAGGGTTAATTTTTGCAGTAGATGGGAGGAGGCATGGCTAAGACACAGAAGTTATTCATTATTACTCAATTTGTAAGATGTTTGATAGAATCAAATTCATTATATATAACTATAAAAATTAGAGTTGATCCTGTGTTTGATGCAGACATGTATAAACTGTGCTTATACACCTCATCTGAAAAAAACACTGCTCCTTTTCTGTGACTTATTGAAATAACTTACTTGTTACTCCATTCATGCACTAGAATTTTTTTTAAATCAGTCTTTTGGTGCATGAGATTTTTCTATTATTACCCACATAATGACAATATCTAAATTTAATCTATTAATATAAAGATCTGAAAGACAAAGAAGCAACTTCTGTCTAGCAGATATAAAAATGAAAATTATTAAATTGCCCACTCTAGTTCATATTTGAAAAGATAGAATCAGAAGTGGAAGTTTGATTTGGGATTCTAAAGTAGAAGTTATTCCAGTGTGAACCATCTGTCAAGTTCAAACTGCAGGAAGAAATAGAAAGCATAATGTATTAAACTGGCTTTGTCTGAAGACATAATACATATCACAATAATGCAGATAATGTGTTGTTTGTTGATAAAGTGGGCTTTTATTTGGTATTGTGGTATACAGTTAAATTGGACTGATCTGTTGACATGATTCCCTAATACAAATTTTAATGCTTATATGCAGTGTAGAAAAATAACATATGTATGCAAAATAGGGTTTAGAATATTTTTTAATTCATTAGGATGATACATTTGCACTGTATCCCTACTTCAAAGATTTTGATTTACATTTTTAGCATTTAAATAACCTTAAAGTAGTTCAGTCTAGTGATTCTCAGATAATTAGAAAAACTGGAAAATTTTAATTCTTTCTTTCAGAAAAAACCCAAAATACAACCCTAAACACAGAACCATAGAATCATAGAAGGGTTTTCATTTAATTGAAAAATTTTACTGAGTGTATTTTTCTTTCTAAGTGTTAAGATAAATTAATTCATCAAAATAAATGAAATATTTCACATTGATTTCAATAGGCTTTAGAACAGGTTCAGCATGGCTTCATTTGGGAGACTAGGAGGTAATCAAAGTAGGCAATCTGAGGCTGCAAATTATACAATTGGGATATCTATAAATTCATCATTTAGTGAAATATCAATTTTAAATCAGAAAGTATGAAATAAAATTAATCTTCTACTACTAGATTTTTACATAGGCCCAGGGGATATGAAGAAGAAAAAAGCATTACCTAGATAATGTCATTTTAGTAACTATTTTTTCAATATATAACATCACTATGGAAAGTAAAGTTACATATTAATATAACTCAGAATTAAATGCATGGGTATTAAATATGCAATCATATTAAACCCAAAATACTTATCAGATTAACTGTCACTTATAATCCTTCTGTGCTTTTATCTCTGGAGTCAGAGGTCTTACAGAAAAAGTACACTGGAGATTTAAAATGGAATCTCAGGATAAACCACAACTTGATTCTAAGAAGCTTTGACTATCCGGAGACACATCAGTCCGATTAGTGAGGTAATTAATCTAAAATGACAGAAACTACTTGATAGTGGCTAAAAATTATATAGTGTTCAAAAAAGAAAAAAATAGTAAATTATTTTAGAAAAATTAAGGTATTGCAGACATCTGCCTGTAGATGCTGTTTTCATAAGATTTCTACTTTTCATGATTGATCAGAAGTTGTAATTTAAAACTTAGAAATTGATGTTTTGGCTATTTCACATTTCTAATGCTGTCTAGAGAACTCCACATGAAGACAAGGGTTTTTCTTAAGATCAACAATCCCAGATGGCACAGCTTATATTGGCTCCTAGCATGGTTGTTCTTAGACATCCTATTCCTCCACTGCAACCATACATATATCTACAATAGGAGAAGAATTGTATAAAATAGAATGTGACTTGATTTTTTTTTCACTAGTAGTATCATTTATCATCCATGTGCAGTGTATTATGTGGTAAAAACAAATGTCATCATTACTGTTGTGCCACTGAACATATCATTCCTCTTTTTAATTTCAAATTTCTGTTTAAAGGTTTGTATGAAATATCAGTTTTATTTTAATTTAATTTATAATAATTTAAACCAAACTGTAGGATAACAACTAAGCAATATGATAATGAGAAAACTTTAAATAAGAGCAAACTTGATCAGTTGAATTTAGGTGGAGATTCTGGAGATGTTTATCTATTTGATGATGATGATGATGATGATGATGATGATGAATAATATTATTGTTATTATTATTAGTAGTAGTAGTAAAATTATTTACTAGGTATTTAATCAATCTATGCTGGTTTTGTCTTTATAGCCACTTTTAGCTGTATAAGCAGAAGAAAAATTACATCAACATTTCTTTTTTTCTTATGACATGAAAATATATAAAGTCTGCATTAATTTTTTGGTGATATAAATGACTAGATGTCCTAGGGTGTCCCAATGAGTCAGGGTCCAATTTTCAACCATACATATTATAAATATGAGCAGTAACTCATGATCTAGTGACCTAAGGAATCTAATAAAAATAGGACTGATGATTTATGGAGACAGCAACACTGTAAGTGGTAATAGAGATTGTGACAACTGAGAGCAACTGAACAAAAGCCTGTTGACCACTTGAATAATTCAACAAATATTAAATACTATTTTTCTCTTGCCATAGAAAGTTCAACATGGAGACCTGAAAACCAAATGAAAAGTAGAATCTCAAATATCAGAAGTGTATATGGACAGAAGGAAAAAAAATGCATGTTAAGAGGAAATATTTTATTGTGTGGAAAGGGAAAGATGTCAAGAATGAGGGGGAATATGTTCAACTTACAGTAACTTTTAAATGGGATTTAATAAAACAGGGAGTGAAAACACAGTGATTCATGTTTTTCTAAGTGCTTTGCAGCTTATTTTAAGTGCACAAATGCTAACCAGCCTTTTGGGAAATACCTTAGTCACAAGCCAGTCTGGCAGACTCTGCTCTTTGAAAACAGACTTTTTAAAATATATAGTTGCCTGAAATTAAGTTTTGAATTGCAAATAAATCAAGAAGTACCAGGAATCCAGAATATTATTGAAGTCATTATGAGTTTTGTGTATTCAGCAGATTTTTTCTAACTTGTGGATTTAAGGCTTCAGAGACAAGCCTGAAATATTTGGCTGAAGTATTTTAACTCCTCAGCTGAGCTACAAAATGGGAGAAGATGGGATTCTATGAGTTTAATATAAATTTATCATTCTGAGGAAGTTGTATGTATTATCAACATCAAATTTCCAATTGCAGTACTTCCACTACAGCACTGAAAGAATTATTGGCATCTGGTGCCTCCAAAGATTAGCAGTCACATTGCCTAATCAGGTTGACTAGGAGAGAATTGTTAAAGTAGGAAAGGTAATCTGGTGTGCAGGTATATTCAAAAGAAAAGGAAGGAGAACATATAACCTCAGAGTAGTTTTATTTAATTTAGGGAAATACTCTGTTGCTAATCCACCCAGACATAAATAACAATGAGGTTATTACATTAAAAACACAGTAGTAAATAAATAAATTCTTTTGAATGCATTTATTTCCTGTATTTATTTTGCTCATAAGTAGTAAAATAAAATGAAATTCACAATTTTTCTCTTCCTCCAGTGAATATAATAATTCTGTAATTCTGGGAGTGCAAGGAAGAACAACAGATGAATTTACTGATTTATCAGATTGATTGATAACTGATTGATAACTGATGAAGAAAGCACTCATAAGAATTACAACAGTATAAATGTTAGAAGACAGATCTCCACACACACACACACACACACACAAAGGAATAAACTTTCCTTTTCTATTGATGAGCTATGAACAATGCATTACATATCTAACTTAATAGCAGGAAAGGAAAACTAGAGACAGTATATCAGTAGCTCAGGCAGAGGGAACATAAACAAGCTGTTGACTTGATTTTCATCCTAACTAGGGCAGGGTGAGACCCATATAATTTGCTCTGTAAAAAACAGGATTCACCCTGTCAACAATGCGTTTCACCCTATTCAACAGTAGACCAAGAGGCCTCTGATTTTTGTCATGTCTGCCTGGAGTTTTTCCCTGGATTATCATAGAAGTCTTTACAACAGCACCTGTGAGACTGCTTCTTATTCTGGAATAAGCTTCTGAAATAGATAAAATGAGGCCCAACAGAGATGTGTCTGCTCCTTTCCATTGGCTGCAATCAAGTCACTTCCAGAATGGGTAAAAGTCATCCAATAATCCTTGATTTTGGAAATAACAGAACAAGTTCTTGCACTTATTACTTACACACAATATGAACAAATGCTCTTAAAGGATAAAATTATCTTCTGTGAATCACAGCCTGGTACAGAGGAGTAAGAATATGTCCTATAAGTCATGGAGCCCTGTCCTCAGGACAGGGCTCCAAGCTGAGAGCTTCATACCATCCATGAGGCTATAACTTTCTTCATATTATTCCTTAGCTAGTGTTAAAAGAGCTTTTTGTTTCCTCTGGCAGATGTTGCAGAGGCTGCTGGTATAAATCCAGAAATTGGGAAACATTTTCTTTCTTTTCAACACATGCTTATGGCAGTCCCAGCTCAATTTGGGCCTGCAGTGTTCTCTAATTTCTACATGAGATTCAGAAAATCTCACCATTTTCTCTGGACATTGACATTTTTGACAGAGAAAGACCCTTCTGTCAAAGTCATGGAAACCATTGCACTGTTTTCAGCTACAAATATCAACCTGTAGAGTTGATAGAATGTCTGAAGCCAAAGGTAACCCTTTCAAGAGCAGAGTTGCAACAAACCCCCTTAAATCTGCCTTTGATTAATCATCAATTACTCCTGGGGTACTTCTGATTGAACACAAGGGGAGAATTTTTCACAATCAGCAATTGGAATAACCTCTCCTGTGGAAATGGTGGATTATCCAACATCACACTCTTGTAAGATATGGCTGTTCAGGATGCTCAACCATCTTGTCTAGACCATGTTTTCTGACAGAAGAGATTGGACTAGATGATCCTTGAAGTGTCTTTCAACCTAGTAGTCTATGATTCTATACCATGTTGCATTTCATTGTGCCTTCCAAATTTCAATGATTTTAGAAAAAACTGTTTTTAATGTGTCGTATTTTAATAAGTACTTTCTGATCAATCAAAATTTGATATTGTTAAAAAACTACCTAAATTTGTAGAGGATTTTATTTCAAAACAGACTCATGAACTCTCAGCTATTTGCTTTAACTGTTGAATTCTTGTTGTTAAATTGTTATGAGACATTAGCAAATTTGTGATATGTATGTAAAGAGTATGATTTTAATGTGAAATACTAAATGAAATTATTTAGTTATACATACATAAAGAAAAATTTATGCATGCTTACACATACACAATACCGTTTTATCCCTGCTATATGCTTAGATTATATATGGCACGCAAGACATGAAGTCTTTGCCCTAATTACTGTCTATTAAGAGTTAAGAATTAGAAAGTTTGAGTATTTTCAGTTATGTACCAGAACTTATATAATACCTTTAAAATTGGATTGTGATGAGAAGATGTGAAATGAGAACCTGACTCTATTTTTAATCTTCTTTTTTTTTTTCTTTTGTTATATGCTGTTCTCTCATGGTCTGTTAATAATTTTTCCCAAGCAAGCAGATTTTTTATCTTGGTGCACCATGTCTGCATTTCAGAACAGACTGACATTTACCATAAATTTATCACTGTATTTCTAAAGATGGAGATAAAAAACATTAGTCATTTCCCTGTCAAATCAACATTTAATGGAAGCTTGAGGCTTTGTCCTGTGTAAGGTAAAAAAGAAAAACAAATCCAAGCAGCAAATTAGGAGTAGGCTGGGATTTTTATTATTTTGGAGAAAAGTTCTTAAAACAAGATCAATGAGACTATAACCAGAATGAAAAATTAATAAGACATTCTAAATAGAATCCATTTAAATGGCTTATAGTCAAGAAAATATATCATTGTATTTAAGAACTCTGTATAGTTAAAACCATATGGGAACTTTTACAGTTCCTTTGGTATTGGCATGGTGCATAATTTTTTCCTGCAGGAAAAACAGAGAAAGGTGATATGTTGTCATCAATAAAGCCTTCCAAGGTTATCCCTATTTACATAGAAAGAAAGATATTCCTATGCTTGAACTGGTGCCAAACAGCACAACTCTGTCCAAATTCAGTTCTGAGAAGTGTGATAATACAAAAATTGATATAAAATATTGTCCTTTTCCATGTCCTTTTTATTAGAATAAGTGTGAACAAGAGCAATGTAAAAATAAAGGTGTTTTAGCTAAATTCTTAGTAATTCTCACTAGATTAATAAAGCCCATTGATCTAGAGAAAACAGCTGGGCAACTTGGACTAAGGATAAATATACAAATAGTAGTAATTAAACATTCCAACATGTATTTCGTTCCTATTTCATTACATTTATTTCAATGAGACAGGATTATCTTGGCATTCTGTATGTTTTTTTTAACCATAAAATCATAATAGATAATTGTCACGTGTGTAGCAACACTATAAAATCATGAATTAAGGTTAATAATTTCAATGTAGCATCAATTGCTGACTGGTGAAGGAAGACTATTTTCATTAAATTTTACTATTAAAATTATATTGGAGTAAATAATAGTGTTGTTTTTTTCCTAAAAATATTATTTTATATGGATTTAGGTAGGAACATGATACTTTCACTGGCATGTAGCTTTTGATACTTTCATCCCAATAGGTGTCACCTAGAGTTCTTATTCAGAATTACTTTAATAATCTTCTACAGGGTAAAGTTGATTTTACTGTGTCTGAGTGAATCTAAAACTGTATTGTTAGCCAAGATCACATTGACTGCATACTCAAAAATTATACATCAAAAAGTGAATGTATATTTCTGGTTTTAGGCTTTTGGCTTTGGTGAGTACTGTGACATCCATGTTTTTTCATTAAGTAGAGTCCATAATTTAAACAGCTAGTTAATCTGCTTCTGCTGTATCAGAGGACTTTATAGCAGCCCTTTCTTGTGCAAAACCCTTCTATTTAGAGAAAATTGCTTGGAGATTACAGATGTTCAAAAATAGTGCTTCAATCTTTAAAGACTTTTAAAAATCCTTTTGACTTCTCTGAACATATGCATAAAATGACAAAACCCACTAGCTAGGCAGAGAAACATGCAGATTTCTGAAGAAATCAACTTAGCTAAGTCTGGGATTCTTTTAACATCACAGTCTTTAAAGTAATTTATTGTAGCCAAAGAGAAATCATAAAGTGGAACAAAACTTTATAGGCTAAGTTATTGATTTTTAAACTAAAATGAATGATAATAGCTCTGAAATTAACACCTTGATATAGGATGCAATCTGGGGCAAAGGCTTCAGTGGCTACAAGAAAAGAACAAAATAGAATTTTACTGGTGGTTATTAACACTGCTGCGAAGGAAGCTGACAGTGTTTCAATATAAAGGTGTAAAGCACATATAAGAAATACATAACATGAAATTTTATTTCATTATATGTAAGACTTTCCCTGCTGCAAGGTGTTTAAAGTACAACTGAATGAATGCATTCCTCCTTAGAAAGTTATATAAGGCTTATTTGGTAAGAAAATGTAAAAAATTTGCATTTTAAGGTTCACTTGACATATGTGTCATATCAAAACTCCAAAAACCAAATAATATTTCCATTCTTAGCCTCATAATATTCAACCTAAAGTTAAAAATTTGACTATCATGCATCCACATTGGCAAAAATATCTAACACAACCTAAATGTCATTTCCATCTCCAATTCCAAGTGGCCTGTACAATTTTTATGTCCAAGTGCCATACTGTTTTAGTGTGATTATGAAATTATCTAACATTTCAAAATCTCTAGGAAGACAGAATAACCTAATGCCATTTCTGGACTACATCCAGCATTGCACCCTAAGTAGCATGAATGTAGAGCTCATTTTATATCCACGGTAAATAAAAATGTCAATAGAAGCTAATTTGGGTGGAAAAAAATCATTATTCTTTTTTATACTTATATCATCTTGACATCCTTATGGCCACTGAATTTTCTGTAAGCTTGTCATTCTGTGAGCTGCTTCCCAAACCTGCAAATGGGAAGAAAGAGAAAAACTCAGGAAGAAAACTAAAGCCTTTTCTTCTATAAAGATAATACCTGGATTCCTAAACTGCTTCATATGTACTGTTACTAATAATACCACATCTCTTTGATATAAAATTATATTTCAGCAGTGTTTGGTAGAGTGGCACAGGAACAGGTTCTGTGTGGCTCAGCTGCAGTCCCACTGCTGTGTGCAGTGCCCCTTGCAAACATTCTGGTTGTAACTGCAGCCTGGGACTTTATGGCAGTGACTGACACGGCTATTTATGCATAGTTGACAGCTACATAATGCACTTATCTCTGTTTGAATAACTGATTCTGTAGACAAAGGGAAAAATTTGAAAAAATATTTGGCTTGGGTCATACTAAACAAATGAGTCTCCTTATTTCTTCTGAATGAAAATAAAACAAATAGTTTATATCAAATTAGCATCCAATTGCTTTTTAAAATTCTTTTTTCTGCTATTGTTTTAATTTTTGTTCTCTTAGCTTTGCTCTTTGAGATCCGTCTCCTGGGCAATGTACTTGCTAGCAATACATTTAGAAAATGGAGTTTGCGGTGGAGTTGGGCTCAAAGTCTCTTTTGCTTTCCAATACACCTTCTCAAGTCTCTGTCACCGTCTGAGGGGTCTCCTGATCCTGAGATCCCCACAGCAGGACATGTAGGTGGTTTACAGTCCGTGTTTCTCCCAGCCCCAGCACCAAGGAAAAATGCAGGAGGCTGTTCTCTGAAGTTTTCCATGGTTGTTTATTATTTCTTATCTAAGGAATTTTTCTC
>JAOTQP010000001.1:20981068-20993433 GCA_026413545.1 Cichladusa arquata
ACTATTACTATTCTATTACTAACCTGTTAGTAATAGAATAGTAATAGTAATAGTAATAGTAATAATTACAAGTTAGTAATAGAAGTGTTTTGTTATCATTAGATTTATGAATTTAGATTAACTGTACTATTCAGAAGTGCTAAAGCCACAATGCCATAATAATCACTATCAGAAAATCTGTTGTTGAAACCTTCATTAGCATAAACATATATAATTACAATGTTATATATGTTGCAAACACATTTTTTAGAAGTCAAAACTTTTTTTAAAAGTGGCATTTAATGCCAGTATTTCTGTTAATATTTTGGTAATTGCATTGCAGAAATCCTCCACAGTTCAAGTTATGTTGAAGTCCACGCAGGGAAGTTGAATATTAGATTACTCCCTTCCATTTCTCCACTGCGTGTTTTATTCTATTCATATTGTTACTGTATCTGTATACAGAAAAGCTTTATCTAAAGTCCAAATAATATATATAGGATGTAGAGAAAACTAATATTATTCTAAGAAGATTAATAAAATTATAAGAGAAATGTAATCTATGAAAGTATTTGCAAATTATATGAAATTCTTCAGAAGGACTGCTCAAAATTGAAATGTTAGACCTCTATTTTCCCTGGACAGTGCCTCAAAATAATTTCTGTCAACCCTTACCATGCAGTGTACATTTGTTACTGACAAATACATAGGCTCAGGGCAAATGCAGAAAAGATTTTTCTAACAAAAAATTTTGATTTATGGAGCAAAAGGCTACATGGAATAGTTTATTAAAGTATGTCTAGTTCACTTTTATCTTAATTTAATGAAGAAGTAGATTCCAGGACACAGTGAGGTTTGCAGTTCTCATAAAAGTGCTTCAAAAATTAACCAGTGGGGAACCCCTAAATTGAATCCAATAAAAAGCATTTGAAATTACATTTTTAGAGTGCTCAACAACAAATTCTTTTTAATTGTTTATATTGACCTTGCTTTTCCAATTAAAAAAAAAAAATCCTCTTTTAATGTTTAATGTTTCCCTGAATAGAAAAGACTTAATTAGGCTTCATTTGCACAATCAGGAATCATGAACAGATTATAATTTGAATCGCAGAACTGTGGAGTATCATTAAGGTTACATTTGGCATGGTCGTTATAAGAAATTGTATTGAATAAATATCTGCAGCCTAAAGTCAAACATTTTAATGAAAATATAAATCCTTATCTGAAAACATAATTGTGGTTTTCTTTCCCTGAATGTTACTCTCCACTGTAGAAAGGCTGCAAAAATGGAAGTAGGTCCATGCATATGTGACTGATATCTTAATCTCTTACAATACAATCATTTGAAGGAAATTTTCATGGCTTATTATACTAAATTGCTAAAAGCCTTCCCAATCAGTCACTTTTGGTGGGTTCTAGGCTTGAGGAAAAGAAAATAATTTATTGTTAGTAAAAGCTAATATGAAATCCATTTCTCCTTTTGTAGCTGTCACTATTCTTGTTTTGCTTTGTTTACCACTGTCAGATAAAAATCTCTTGAGCAGCATGAAAACATTTTTGATAAATGCTATACATAGAAAATGCTCTCTTTCTAATTATACTACATACACTTAAAATAGTCATCCTAATTATTTGTTAGTTGGAAAGAGAGTTCATAGGCAAACAATTTTTTTGCTTTTCTTCTTTTTTCATCAGCTTTTTAACTTCTGTAGGCAAAAGTTAAAAAGTTGATGAAGCTTTTTAAGGGGTAAAATATGTACTACTCTCAAATATTTGTTCAAACACAAATGTATTAACAAAGATGACTGATAAGTGAATTGGCCTGGAAAAATGCTCACCTTTTGTCATCTTCAGAACTGAATAACAGAAGATGTTTTCATGGTAGATAGAACGAAATATCAGTGTAAAACCATGAAAGAGTACTAAAAATATGTGCTGATTCAGGAAGACAGCTACAAGAAAGCATCTTACTTCTTCACACCCTCATGTTTACTTTGAAGTAAAAAAAATTAAAGATTAAAATCCTAATTTCTCATGGGTAAAGTTTCTCTCTGGCTATCCATAGTATAAATAGAAATAATAGGGACCTCTATTTATGCTTTCTGGATCTGTACCCAAAACAGTCACTTTTTTCACTACTGGCAACTTACACTTAGCAAGTAGAAACGACAAAGAATTTGTAATGAGGTTTTGAGTTGGTCTTCAGAATCTTTTGCCCTTCACCTGTCACTCCTAAGAATTGGAAGTTACAGGAAAGCAAAATTGCTTGAGTAATGAGGCCAGGTTTTCCATCACTAGTGCAAGCACTTGAGCTCCACTTGGAAAATACCTGAATATATATATTCAACTAGTTCTAAGTTTTGACCAGCAAAGCATTGCCTATTCAATATGTGAGTATGCATTCAGCAGAAGCTGAAAAATAAATGAAAAATCTTGGTTTCAGTTGCACCATGCTGATTTAATGTAAAGTGTGATAGCTTCAGATATGTTGTTTTCAATAATACAAATTCAATTCCATAGAAAAACATTGTATTTATTCATAGCAGCATAGCAGATGCAGCTGTATTGGGTTAGCTTGAATGGATATGTGTTGTCTGGAAATATGCATTGGATGGGCAAGTACTTCTGACTGAAAAATCTGAAGCTGAGAAAATGTATTGATGTAAACGAAAATGTATTGATTCAGCAAAAAGTTACTGGCTTCTATAAATGTATGTTTGGAAAGAAAACCTTTTGTTATACAAAAATAGAATTCTATTATTTGGATACTATGATTGATTTAAGAAGCAATTGATAATATATCCAATTCAGCAAAATGGCCTTGATTTCAGTGTCTGTTGCATGTATTTCTCTGAAATTGTACTGCGTTAAAAAATCAAACAAACACAAATCCAATTCAAGTGTTTCCAGTCTCAAAGGCTTTTATAGTTGAGCCCTGTCAGTCTTTACTAAACTGTGAAGATTTATTTTAGATTCTTTAATTTTTAGTTGTCGTTATTTACATTTCTGAGACGTCAGTTTCAATAATGGGTGAGTTGTCTCTTTTTAACAGCTCTGATTTTTATTATTTCCAACATTCACAGCCCTGTCTTTGCTTGAATTTGCTCCATAAGCCATTTTAAAATACTTATTATTCCAAACTTCAGGGAATACTTTAATTCTACCTTTTTTTTTTTCCCTTGAGGAATGGAGTAGCTTTCTTGTGGATTGTCCTTTTCATACTTCACTAGAAATGGAATAAGTTTCTTCTTCCTTGGAAATTAGCAGAATTCACATGGAAGCATTGCTGTTTTCTGTTTCAAACTTGTTTCTATTTTTTTTTTTTTTTTTTAATAAGAAACAGGTTTCTACTTGCCTGTTTCCTAGTGGGAGCTTCATCTTTCACTATAGAATTAGCTACCAGGAAAATATGATGATCATAACAAATAAAATGCCACTCCTTCCTAAGCCAATGGCATCTGTGATTCCATGAGTTTTCTATAAGTTCTAAAGCAAAACAAAAAAAAACAAAAAAACCCAAAAAAACCAAATATTATAAGGAGATATTTTATATCAAGTCTAATTTTTCATAAAAATATTTATGTTTGTTATGTTTTAAAATGTGATAACTTTTAAATTTATTTTTCAAATTCTGTCACACTTAGTATCTTGTCACCGTCTGAGGGGTCTCCTGTTCCTGAGATCCCCACAGCAGGACTTGTGGGTGGTTTAGAGTCCGTGTTTCTCCCAGCCCCAGCGCCAAGGAAAAATGCAAGAGGCTGTTCTCTGAAGTTTTCCATGGTGGTTTATTATTTCTTATCTAAGGATTTTTTCTCTAGCTGACACAGTCTGTCTAGCTTGTTGTCCATGGCAGAAAAAGCTCGACTCTGGGCTGGGCTTATCTTTTATACTCTAAACTACGTCGCTATTATTTACAATTACTTTCCAATGCCATGCAATCTTATTACAATGTCCAGTTCTTTCCCCATCCAACCTGTGGCTCCCAGGATGCAACCCCAACATGGATGACATGAAGGAGAAGAAGGAAGAAGCTCACCACACCCAAAATCCTCCATCTTGACCACATGGCCCTTAATATAAACATTTTAGAAATCTGCTTAATTCTACATTCTAACAGTCTAATTTACACTCTATT
The DNA here is from genome assembly GCA_026413545.1 of Cichladusa arquata. Classification (NCBI taxonomy): domain Eukaryota; kingdom Metazoa; phylum Chordata; class Aves; order Passeriformes; family Muscicapidae; genus Cichladusa; species Cichladusa arquata. The sequence continues at coordinate 20,985,183 of JAOTQP010000001.1, forward strand.
TATTTTTGCAGCTTGCATTTCTTCTCTCAATGTTGGTAAATTGTTGCAGGACTCGTGCAGGCACAGGGAGAGCAGTGGGGGGCTGCTGGAGCCTCTGGGAGTGGGACAGCTGTGTCCCCCCTCCCTCGGTGAGCCTGGGCTGGTGGCCTCACGCTGCTGCGCCCGGGTTTGCTCTGGGTCGGCTCTATCCAGGCAGCTGCCTGCAATTGCTTAAAAGTTGTTAAATTTTTCTCCTTTGACTTCACAAAGCATAAATTTCTCCCCCCGTTAGAATCTGCCAGTTCTAATGTGGATATCTCAGGTTTCCCTGAAACAAGGCGTTCATCTCCTCCCCCAGCATTCCTGACAGCCGGAGACAGATCTGTGTGTGCCTTCTCGCACTTCCCGATTCCTCTCTTGCTCCCCCCACCATGTCCCCGGGAGTCGTCTGCAGCACCCTCCCACCTTCTGGGCTCAGGGTTTCTGAAGGGGTGAAGAAACAGAAATCTAAGTTCTCTAACTCACTTGGAAATATTTTTAACTTAATTTTTCCCGACCTTAAATAAGGTATTATGGATTTTGGATAAAGCACCATGGGTGGTTCAGGGAAGATGGGTGATTCTGGGCATTCTAACATTTCAGGGAATTCACTTTGACCTTCCTCAGGTCCTTCAATTATATTAATTGCGCCTTGCTGATAGCAAGAGTCGGCCTGCTGCTGGCACGGCCTTTGCTGAACCGCTTGTTGCTGGCAAGGCGGTCATAAACTTCCCTCCCCCAGCTGATGGCTAGGTGAGAATCCTTTCCCAGTCTCTGAGGGACCTTTGACTGCCCTCTGAGGATTTCGTGAGTCCACATTCTCGCGGGACATAGATTCTAGCATTATCCTGGCTGGAGACAAAAGTTTTGTTGCCTCCCTGTCTTACCCCAAAAAATGCAAGGCTTCAAAGCTGATCCAGAGGGTCCTGGACTCTGGCCAGCAGGTCACAGGTGAGGATTTTCTGGGTTCCTCCCTTCCGAGTCGAATCTTTGTGGAGCCATGCCCACGCAGGGACGCCAAATGTCACTGTCTGAGGGGTCTCCTGATCCTGAGATCCCCACAGCAGGACATGTAGGTGGTTTAGAGTCCGTGTTTCTCCCAGCCTCAGCGCCAAGGAAAAATGCAGGAGGCTGTTCTCTGAAGTTTTCCATGGTGGTTTATTATTTCTTATCTAAGGAATTTTTCTCTAGCTAACACAGTCCATCCAGCTTGTCGCCCATGGCAGAAAAGCCTCGACTCTGGGCTGGGCTTATCTTTTATACTCTAAACTACATATCTATTATTTACAATTACAATCTAATGCCATGCAATCTCATTACAATGTCCAGTTCTTTCCCCATTCAATCTGTGGCTCCCAGGATGCAACCCCAACATGGATGACATGAAGGAGAAGAAAGAAGAAGCTCACCACACCCAAAATCCTCCATCTTGACCACATGGCCCTTAATATAAATATTCTAGTAATCTGCTAATTCTACATTCTAACAGACTAATTTACACTCTATTTATTTTTGCAGCTTGCATTTCTTCTCTCAATGTTTGTAAATTGTTCCAAGGAGCTAAATCCAGCCCATGAGACACCTGGGTCTCATTTGAGGGTCTTTGGGGACCCCGCCAGGGGGGTCTTGAGGCTGCCAGGGAAGCCAGAGGAATACTCTGGACTCCCACAGTCTCCACTTTCACTGAGCAAGAATCAGCTGTGGTGCTGCATGTGATCAGTGAATAGCTCATATGCAGAGTTAGTTGGCAGGTTAATCAGTACTGATTGCTCATCTGAAGGTGGCTGAACTCAGCCCACTTCTCCCTCACTTCTCCTCAGTCTCAACACAATTGATCACATTACTTTTCACACTCCTATCAAGCTGTTAATTTCCTTAGTCTTTAGGAATTTTATTATGCTTGAGATATCAACCTAATGTTAAAGGTGTGTGAAATCTGCCCGTGGCTACAAAAGGCTATAAAGATGGACTAAAAGGGGATTATTTTATAGCCAGTTTAATTTTAGGTACATTCATCTTGAAATGAAAGGACAAGATATTTTGTTTCCAAATTTCAGGATGAGCATTTTGTTTAACGTACCATTTTCAATAGAAATATTCACTAGTTGCCTGACGGCAATAAATTATTAATAATTTTGAAGAAAAATCTGGATGTTGATTAAATCTGATTTGTCAGATTTAGCTCTATATCTTTTCAGCCTCTAGTCTGGTACAGAGCTTTTCTTCTGAATATATTAAAAGAAGTCTTGAAATATATGCACAACATTTAAAATATTTAAAACATTTAAAATAGTATTTCATGCCAACTGAAAAGAATTCTAAGGAAAAAGAATACAACTGATTGCTGGATGTGAACCATGTGTTGGCCCTTTAGAAGCAGTGACAAATCTCCATCCTTTAGGTAAATAGGTTTAAGTGACTGAAGTATTTCCTCACTCCTGACATTCGAGTACTGTGCAACTCTGGAGACTTTCTAATGCATGTAGTGTGATGCCATAGATACACATAAGGCAAGAAATGGGACAAACTAAGGAGCACATCCTGTAGAGCAGCAGAAAAAGAGATTGAGTTATCACAGAACTCTTCTTTAAGGGCAGTCAGGGTTGATTTGACTGCTGTGGTTCATGCCACTTATGACAATATTGGGGTGGCTTGTCAGCTACTCTCTACATGGTGGCTTGTTTCTGATTGTCACAAAACTGTGGATAAGATCCACGTTCTTTCCATCAAGCTCTGTTTCTCCTACCTAGTGTAGGGCAGAAGGGACTATGAAGTTTACTGAGAAGCTAAAGAAGGAAGGGAGAGGAAGTTCTCAAGCTCTTGTATTGATGGTGGAAACCAATACGGTGCCTTGCTTTGGTGCTTTTGGTGCACTGGCTACATTTAATTCTTCTGCAGGCTATAGATTAATACAACTAAACCACAGAAGAGAAGGGGACCTGGTGAGAAATAAAAGATATTGCTTACTTGGAGGGTTAGGGGAATTAGAATGATCTATATATTTCTTCATAGGAAAAAATAAAGCCGAGAGACTTACACACCAAGCATTTGTCTTATATATTAGATTACCTGGGAAAAGCTAAAAATTGAATATATGGGGACTCAAAAATATCTTCATTGTGAGTTTTATGAATTTGACAGTTAAAGTTAATTTAATCAACACTGTTTTCATCCCATTCCTCTTATGTAGAGAACAATACTCCCAGGGCAGACAGTCATGCACACTATCTGTTTGGCTTGCCATGGACAGCTGGGCAGCCTTAGGCATGCAAGATGCTCATTAATGCTTGCTGGCTGCAGGTCTCCCCCGTGTTCACCCATGAACACCTTTTTCTGTTGCTCCTGAACAAAATATCATGTTTATATTGAAATCCTCAAAACTCAGTCTTGCAGAAGTGCTCTGGGTGTACAGCTGCACTCTGCTTTCAGCAACTTCTCTGTAGCATGATGCCCAAAAGGCATTGTTCTGGGAAACACTGAGCACAGATAGCAATTAGAAATTTCTAGTAGCCTGTGGTGAGTGCCAGATGTACGTTTACCTTTAGGTGCTATCAGCCACATGTAGCTTGAAATCCTGCTTGCAAAGGGAAAATCATACAGATTTTCCAGCTCATGAGGAAGCTTGTAAACAATTTTCCATAGTCTCCAAAAGCATTTTTGCATTTCTTTGGAATTCAAAGCTTATTGAAGAGCTAAATGCGATGAGTAATGCAGGCAGAGGAGTCTAGAGAAGTTTCAGGATTTTTGGATGAGGACATTCACAGATGCCCCAGGGAAGCTATTTACACTGGGAATATCTTTTGGGATGAAGTTATGCAAATCCCATGGTAAGTGCAAGAAAACTGACTCACAAGTTGAAATATTTCATACCTTATGGCCTTTTAGCCTCATACTTTCCAAGAACCTGTTGGTATATACATGAAATCTTAATAGCTGAACCTCTCTCCCGACTTTTCCCACGTGCTCCCTCAGCCCTTCTGTTCCTCTTTGCTAACAGCCTGGCCTCACTGAACCAGGATGTCTACCTTGTTCTTAGCAACCAGTCTTGTTTTTTCCCTGTTTAGCCTTTCTCTCCTTTTCTAGTTTCATAAATGTTTTGATTTAATTTATTAAATTTTAATTCAAAAAACTCCAGATTTGCCTTATATCCATCTCTCTTGTCTTTTTGTTTGCACTGTCCTTTACCTGCAAGGCTTGGACAAATGTTATAGACATTTAGGCAGAGCTAAAAGGATGGCAGAGAAAAATGTCAATAGGATTTGGGCAGAGTTTACAAAGGTTTTTTTCTGAAGTAGTCAAGGGAGCTGGTGTGCATGTATAAAGTAAACCATTCAGACACCTGGGGATTTTGGACACCTAAACCTGGAAAAATAGCAGATTAAGGCTTCAAGGCTTCTGAGATCATGGGGAGGTTGCTGAGATAAACTGCAAAGCCAGATGTAGTGGTGTAGTTCCACCTCCACAACTGATTTAGTGAACACAACTGTAGATATAAATAAATATCTAGTGGAGATGCAATGGTCCTGAAACAAGCCCCAAAAGTCAATTTGTGTTAATGAATCAAGATTTTTCTAGTAAGGTGTCTTAAATTGCGAATATTCATAATAAAAATTAAAAAAGAATACTTGTGTATGTAGTAAGGATAATAAAACTTACTGTTCAAATTTAAGCTAATATAACAATATGTCTGTTAAATATCATGGCTGTGTTCTGTTAGTCTGAGACAGGATTTTTCCAAATCAGTTTTCCATGAAATCTTATTCCTTAGTTTCTACAGTTATCGGCTCAGGAATTTTTTTGGTTGATGTGAATGTTGCTCATTTAGAAATGGTAAAAAACTATGTTAGCCCTTATTTAGAAGTAATTTTCCTTCTGGCTGATGGTGTGGCTTCTTACCACTATGCTGAGCATCACTAGAAAGGATTTAACTGTTCAAAATGCAACATGTCTGTGCATATGGCTTCTCCAATATTGTAACAATAATTCTGTGATTCTGTCTGTAATTCCAAATGTTTGGAGGAACTTCCTTTTGTGATGGTGTCTCATCAGTAGATCACATTAATGCTCTGTGGATAAATAGTGCCTCCCAAATGCTAAGATCTGTAAGATGAGACATGGAAATATGTTTTCCCCAAAACTTATTTGTTCTTCATCATATTTGAAATATCAGTGAATATCAGAGATTTTGGCAGCATGCACAGCAGTAACATCTTCAATGAGGTTACTGGTTGATTTAGTACAGATTTCAAAAAAAGGTTTGTTATATTCCTAAAGTGCTTTGGGGGTGAATGGGAAGAAGGTAAGCAAGTATTCTCAGGAAAATCTGTTCTTTGTTTCTTCTAAAAAATTCAAAAAGTTGGCATATTTCTATTCAAAGTAAGTTTTTAAAAATTATGGAAAACTGATTTTATTATACAAAAACTGATGGAAATCATGGTTTTTTTTAGAAGGCAGTCATGGACTCCTTAAACCAAGTGTTTGTTGTAATAGTTAAAAAGAGACACAATTTAAAATATGTTAGACAAAAGGATAAATCACAAAATCAACACCGTTTTGTTTGGTGTAGAAGACGGTCTCTTTCGTCATAAACCATCTCTGATGAAAAACCAAACTGAAAGTACTGTGTGATCTTTTCATCTTCCTACTTTGGGCTTGGGGCTTGGGCATACAACTCAGGACATCTGAGGGATCTGATCTGCCCTACAGTATGAAACAGGCCCTTGCAAATAGACACAGTAAAGTCATGATTCCCTCGTGGGGCACAGACACATCACAGAAATGACTGGCTTCCCAACCACTGCCACTTTGGGACACTCAATTGAAACCAGATTCATGGCTACTCACCAAAATTTTAGAACAAAAATAGTTTACTAAATCAATCAGAAAACTGGGCATGGACATTTTAAGGCAGAGGAATCTCAATTAGTTTTAACTCTTAAAGTGTCAATAAACTGGAAAAATATATCATCGGTCTTAAAAAGTAGCTGGATAACAGATTTTCTCCCCCTTTTTACAGAGTCAGTCTCCTGTTGTTCATTGTTGTTTTGTGAAGTAGTAGCTGTGAGCAGAGCTTTGTAGATATGTTTTAAGATGCAGTAAAGTTAGTGTCATGGGTTCATGGAAATCTTCTACAAGGGATTTGTCTGATATTTATGTAATTTGTTGGCAGGAACATTATGAAAGTCCTAGAAGAAAGTGGTCCAACAGCGAGGAATGTGTTGTTTTTTTTTTATTCTGGATTGGAGACCAATATAGGGGATGACTTGGAGGGAGTGCTTCAAAGACAGCAATTCTTAGAAGTCTGGTTGAAGCTTAAAAAGAAAAATATGCTCCCCTGCTCCTTGTCTGCCAGTGGAAAGAAAAAAAAAAAGATAAAAATTCCATAGTAGTACCATATATTCTTAAAATAAAATCTTGTTCCCTTGACAGCTCCAAGCATCGTTTATAACACATTCCTTCTGACTGCATTGAGGATGTTTGTCTGATAAGGATATTCTATAAATTAAAAATATATATTATACTTAAGTACACAAAATAATTTCAGATTTTCCTACTGACGTAATAAAGTTAAAAAAAATATTCCAGGAAAGGTCAAAAAACAGAAAAAAAATAACTGCCATCTTGCCCATATGGAAATAATATATTTCTAGGAAAATAAAACAAGCTTGAATTCCCCCATTTGCTGTTTGCTTGAAGATGAAATGCTAAGCTGGCTTGTAAAACAGAAAGGGCGTCTTAATGCAAAGAATGAATATTTGAATATACAAATATGTTTTTTAAAAGATTTTGTCATTAAAAAAAGGCAATGTGAGCATCAGGTTAGACTTGATAGTTTATTGGAACTAAGTAAATTATTTCTGCTTGTGTATTACACTATGATACCATTTCTTTCAGTAATTCATTTTATTTTTCAGTATTTTTGTTGAATGCATTGAGGATTCACAGAAAATCATTCCACATTTTGAAAACTGAACTTGTACCCGAGATAGTTCCTCATTAAAGGTAAAGGAGTCATTAATGCTTTAGCTGTCTTTTGATTTCTCATGGTATTGTAGTTTAGCTGCCTAGCTCTTGTAGATGCTCACCTGTAAAAAGATTGTTTCAGGAATTTAGTCTTGAGAAATGGGATCAACTGATGACATAAAATATGTTGATCACCACAGTAGGTTAGTATATGGCAGGAGGAGATTAAAGTTTATGTAATAATCAAATTTTCACTGAAGTTTCTTTTCCATAATTGTTTTGTGAGGCTTTACGTCTGATGCCTTTGTGGGTTGTCACACGAGTCCCTGCACATATGAGTATGGAGATGGCACTTAATGAAAGTGAAAGTACAATTATGTTATGTAAACTTGTGGAGACAGTACTTCAACTACTTAACTCTGACCACATTTTCCAAGCTACATAAGCAATCAAAATAATGGACTGATTTTCAAATCTTGCAAGAATCCATCAGCATGTTACCTTGCAACAAGCTCCTTTTAAAGTTATGGGAGGCACTTCACTCAAGAGTGAAGATCTGTGACTATAAAGCCAAACTACCATGTGAATAGAGAATTCAAGAAATCACCATGTTTCATCTAGTCTCTTTCTAAAAGGTAAGAAACTTAGAATTGCCAAGGAAACATCTAACATAAGTACATCAATTTAATCCAAACACTAATTCTTCTGAATATATCAGAAATTTCTGAACTGAATTCTATACTTTCCTCTAATTTGTGGCTCTGTCAGTCAGGAATTTTGGACTGAGTTTGCTCCTATTAAGTCCATTGCTAATTGAGGATGATTAGGACATCAGTTTTAAACCTGAAAATTAATTTATAAAAAAATACATTGAAATATATTAAAAAATCTCATATCTTTCTTCAGGCATAAACTAACATCCATTTAAGTAAAGCTATATTTTTTTTTCCAGTTCCTGAGGGTCAGAAATGTTCTGGGTAGTTAGGCTTGGAGTTCCTTGTAGATAAGCTTGGCAGTATCCTTAGAAATTACTTAGAATCCCTAAAGAGAGAAAGATCCATGTATGTATCAAATGACAGTATAATTAATCTGGGAAAAACATGCACACTTGAGTGATTGGCTCTTACATGGGGATATACTGATCTGTGGGGAAATATCTGAGGATAAAACTGTAAAATGGATTAAAACAACTTTTTAATTTTATTTTTAATTAATATTAAATTATAGTATTCATACCCTTTTTTCAAAACTAGAACAAAAAAAAAAGTTT
>JAOTQP010000001.1:21018071-21080156 GCA_026413545.1 Cichladusa arquata
TACTGGCAATATCAGCTAGTTAGAACTGTTAAAACAGAACAATCCTGCTCTGAGATGAGATGAGATGAGATGAGATGAGATGAGATGAGATGAGATGAGATGAGATGAGATGAGATTGGGGGCTGTGGGCAGGGTAGGGGAGCTCTGGCAAACTTGGCAGGGACAGTTAATCCTAGTGCTGCCCTCAAGGCCTTGCCAACAATTTCTGCTGCCAGCAAGGTGTGTCCTCGCAGCTCACAGGTGCTGGGTTTAGATGCTATCCCCATGAGCACCTTCCAGTTCCTGCCTGTGAACAAGGTGGTGCTGTCTGTGGGGCCCTAGCAGCAGGAGTCATGGGGCAGGACAAGCTAAGGAATCTGTGGAGCCAGGAGTGCTTCCTGAGAGGGAGGAGTTTCTTAGAAAACAGGTCCACAGTCATTTGGTCATTGTATTTCCCTGCAAGGACAGTCTATGGTGAAATCAGTGAGTGCTGGAAAGTGGATGGAGCTTTGAGGAGACCAAGTAGCACACCAGCATGCCTGCAGTGTCCATATTCAGGGCAGAAAGCAGGGTTTTGTTCATTGTCTTCCCAGATTTGAAGCAAATTGTAATGTCTTCAGAGCTTCAGCTTCGTTAGTTTGGCCAAGCCTCTGAACACATTCATAGAGCTCTGGGGGGAGAGGCAAGGGATACTGGTTCCTCACTGACTTGTCTGTAATCTCCTCTCAGGCTAAGATCCCCGTGCTCTTTCTTGATAAAATATATGGGGTCCAGCAGGAGAGATAAAGGGACAGATCAGCCTCAGTTCAACTGTTGTTGAGGATCTTCTCAAGAGCACTGACTTAGGATGTGTCAAGGCAGAGAGATGTGTCTGAAGGATACCTTCTCTCCTGGGATCAGGGAAATGGGCAGTTATGCAGGTAGTGGGCAGCAGGGTTTCTTCCCCTCTCCTAAATCCATCAGCCACATTGCTGTGCTCCTATAGGTGCACTGGTTAAGGCAAGGCTTGATTTGCTGGGGAAGGGACAAGAGCATGGGCATGGCTATAGGTCTGTGGAGGTCAGGGCTGCATCTTATGGGGCTGCACCCAGCTGCAGATCTCAGGGCTGTGGTGGTTGGGTGAGGACATGGTAGAACTGGGAATCATCACATTTGGTGTGGCCATCGTGTAATTACATTCCTAGGGTACAATCCTCAGATGTGTAGTAGAATAGTTTGTAAGTGTAGGAGAATAGTTTGTAAGGATAGTGCAGGAGGGAATCTTTCCCAATGAATTACAGCTGTGCTGATTACTGAGGAGTGGAAACAGCCTTCCCTGCTCAATGAGGTTGGGTGTTATAAACAGTGGGCTAGCTAGCTACAAGTTGGAGACCTAGAGTCTGCTGGCTTTGCTGGGAAGAGGTAAGGGATGTGTGATCATGTAAGGGACAGATAAGAAGTGAGGGACAGACAGGGTTAGGTGGCTGTGTAAGGGGCAGCTTGGGGTTAGCCAGTCATGCAGTGGAAAGAAGGAAACTTGCAGAGGGGAGGGAAGCAGTTTGTGCTGTGGGGAGCTGCCTGTGAGGAAAGGAGTCAGTGTTGTGTGAAGCAGCTGATGAGGAAAGGAGTCACAGTTGTGTGAAGCTGCCTGTGAGGAAAGGAGTCAGAGTTGCCTGAAAGAATTCCCTGGAAAGAAGGCAAAAAAAGTTTTTAATAAAGGCTTGGTGATGGTGTCAGTTGTGTCTATCTTGACACAATTACCACATAGGTGGGGGAGAGCTGCCACATTCAGGAGGAGTCTCAGCAGCAGGCATGGCTAGGATGGGGGCACAGCCAGGCCACTGCTCATACAAGGCAGCACTGGCACTGGAGGACTGTGCTAGGGAAAATGGCCCAAAGAGGATCCTCAGTCTCTGGGTAACCCCTCTCTACAGAGAGCATGAGGATCCCACTTGGGAGTGGAGAAGGAGGGTGTACCTCCCCAGCTGTGGCAGCCCAGGATGAGGGCAAAGGAGCAGGGGGGTGTGAGGAGGGATGCCTCAGTGCTGGGGTTGACCCAACAGGAACAACTGCAGGGTGATATCCCCCAGCTGCTCCCCCTTTCTCCAGAAGGGACAGTGATGGGATGGGTCAGGCTGGGGAGGTCTCTGGGTCTGTGGACTGGGGTGAAGATCCCAGGAGAAGCTGTTCAAAAGACCTGTTGGTGTCTTCAGGATCAGTCTGCCCAAAAGGTGACAGTTTAATGAAAATTATACTGCTAGAGAGCTGGAACTCTGCTTTCAGGAGCTGCATCCAGGGACAGAAATAATGATTCATTTTATCATTGCAGATGTCACTGGGCAAAGCAGCAGAATGCAATCCAGAGGAGGGCAAAGGCTATTATGGTTTTGCTTTTGCCCCACTATGAATATTTCACATTCATGAGTTCTGAGAAAATTCCCTCATGTATCTTAAGTGCAAACTGACTGAGCATTCAGGGGAGCCACTTAAATTGAAACCATTCTTTATCTCATATTAACCACATGATACATCAAACATTTTTGCTTATTGATGGACATTTTTGAGGATGAAGGTTTGTTCTGTCTTCACCAATTATCAGTCTGTCAATTCAGCCTGAATATCCACACAGGGCAATGTTATATTCTGCCTCAATTTTCTATGTCTCCATAGTAGAGAAAGGGCTGGAAAAACTTCTATTCTCAATCAGAAAACTTTGATGTACTTCAAAGATAAGAACACTTCATTATGTTCACAAAAAGTGTCCTACTATGACATGAACTATTTTAATATTATGACTAAGTGAAGCTTAACATTTATTTCAAATGGATAAAAGCACTTGCTGATGTTAGTTCATTTTTCATATTTAGCCCTCTTCAAATCCTCAGTTCTCACCAAAAATGCTTGCATCTTGAAAAAAGATCAGGTTTTGTTTTATAGGATGTCACAGAATTACACTGAGTTGTATTTCTTGCGGCAAAATGAAACATTTAAGTAATTAAGTTGACTTTAGAAATAAAAGACTTTCAATTTACTGCTTATAAGGACACCCTCTTTTTTATGTGGAGGAGATAGCTTAATGGCTCTCTTGAACCTTGCATTTCTACACGCTCTGGAACAGCTTTGCAGTGACACAGAACATGTCTGGCAATATCCTGTACATTTATAATAATGATTTAAGTGAATCTTAGAAAGGAAGCAAATTTTACTGTGCAGGAGAAAAGGATGCCTAACACAGGTCTTCACCCTAACTAGATTGTGCTCATATATTTTGTCACTATATTTTTGGTCAGTAATTTTGTCACTCTAATGAGAAAAAGTGAGAGAACATTTCTGGACTTAAACTAAACTGTTTATTTGTATTTATGTATTTATAAAATTTGTGACAAATTATTATTCCATTTGCTAGATACCAATCCAAATAGAAAGTAACTAGGAAATAAGAAAGCCTTATCCCTTTCTATGGGGTGAGGTTTGTAAAGACACAGTCATCTCTTTTCTTGGTTCAGTCTCTTTCCTTTTAACAGTTTTCTCCCCTACTGTCCATAACCCTGAAATTCACATCTCCTGTTGCCCCAGAGTCCCTTGCCAACAAGGATATGTTATAGCTGCGTCTGCTAAAATGTTTCCATTTTCCTTATGCCCGTTCTTTAGAGAGCTGCTTTGCCATATGGTAATTATGTTGTATAATCATATCTGTTATGGCCATGTCTAAAAGTTAACTGAAAGGGAGTTTAGTACCAAAGCTAAAAATGTATGAAGTGCAAAAATTTAGGAATTATGTGAGTAAAAGCTGTCTGCTGCTTAAACATATATCTTTGTTAGCTGTCTATATTCCCTTTATATACTATGAAAAAAAAAAAATGAGGATTTAATCTCATTCTGAAAAAGACATCCAAAATAGGTGAATCAGAGGCTGTGGTGCCTGTATATTTTTGGTGATCAGAATGGCAGTCTAAGGAGAATAATTCAGTTATACTCAATATCTAGAGGCAAGATGCCTGTGGTTAGGTGAGATGAATTTCTCCCCTGCTGACTTGGATCAGATCCACTCGAGCAATAAAACTGAAACTTCTCATGTGGCATCTCATGAAATTTCAGGCTGTAGTATCTACATATTTTAACAAATTATGTGAGTTTTATTTTGTTTTGACCTTGTCAGTGCAATTCTGTGCTTATTAATCAGGGACATGGTGTTTGCTGTTTAAATCAAATATTTTGGTTGCATTGTTGCTCATGAGACCTACATAGAGACAAAAATGCCATTACATCTTTCTTGGGTAGGGAAAAATAATGTTGGCTGTGCTGATGTCTTTCCATGTGGAGCTTTAAAAGCTGAGTTCTCAAATGCTCATGTGCATAATAAGGGTAGAATCAAATACTTGAAGGCATTTATGCTTATAAAATAATTTGAATAAATAGGATTTCTGGAAATTTAATAATAAACTTAATTCAAAGGCTGTATTCTATGGTTCATAGCAAATACCAAGTTTCATAGAGCTAATTTTCACAAAGCTGGAAGAATAAAAGCATGAAAACCAGTTAAGCATGTGGAAGTGTTCTGGATTTTTAAAGTCATACTTTTTTTGGACTATATAATTTTTTTTCTCTCAGATTAAAATTGGCTTTTATTTCATTTTGTTAAAAACAAGGTTTTCAAGGTACTCTCTTATGTTTTATCTCCAGTAGGCATCTCAGCCCCACCCAGCTACTTGTTCACTTCCTGACAGAGGCATGGGGCAGAAAATCAGAAGGGTAGAAGAGGGTTTTAACTGTCTCATAGGGTGAGATAAAGCAGAAGCTGCAGGTATCATCAAAGCAAAATCAGGAATTCATTAGCTAATTCCCATTAGCAGGCTGTAATGGTTAGTTGTGAGTACAAAGTAACTCCAACGTCCCCTCTTCTTCCTCCTCCACCCTGTGTTATATGCTGAGTGTGGCATCATAGGGTGTGGGATATCCCTTGGGTCAGCTGGGGTCAACTGTCCAGATTTTGTTCCCTCCCAGCTCCTTGTGAATCCCCAGCCTGCTTGCTGGGATGATGTGAGAAAGAGAGAAGGCCTTGATGCTGTGTAAGAACTACTCAGCAATAACTAAAACATCCCTGAATTATCCAAGATGTATCACCATGCCAGCTCTCCCAGTCAAAACCTCTACGCCTCTATAGTCATGTGCTTCACTCAGAGTTGCAGATTTTTCCATGCTCTCACCTGTTAAAAGCAGAACAACAGTGGATGATAAATAAGAGACTCTCACAATTCAAGTATGAGATTATTATCTCTCAGGTCACTATGGTTCAAAAAACTGTGCATAATGGGACAGACTTTGAAGCTGACACTAAGAAAGGTGTCTGGGTTTTTGCCACTCTATCTTTGTTTGCAACCACATATGTAGCAATTCAGACAATAAAATCTAGTATCACAGTTTGAAGTATAGGTAGCAAATGAAAACAAGTCTATGTTGCAATTGTAGGTACCACATTGTCATCCCAAGACTTTGCTACATATTTGAATTTCCAGTTCTAGGTTTAGTAAGCATAACTTAAAACTAGAAGGTGCTGTGAAGACATGAAAGTGTTGAAAGAGCAAGATAAAAATGTTGTTGGAAGAGTTGTAAATAACCCCCAGGTTATGAAGTCATAATACTGAAAAAGGTAGAGATACTGCTCTCTCTGTATATATGTTTGTTTAAAAATGTTTGGTGAATACAGAGCAGTATCATGCAGTTGTAGTTTAGATTACAAGTGGTGTAAAATACATTCATGATCATGAATTGCAAATGAAGAAATAACTTCTGACTGTGTAATTAATATGTGTCCTGTTGATTCAATTTGTACCGCTTAAAGAGCTGGGCTCCTTCTTATGCCAAAAACATTACCTTGTGTGTGATAAAGTCCACTGCATCAGAGAAAGAGATAAAACCAACCATCATGCTGTGTACTCTACATTTCAGGGAAAATACAGTGACACTTTTTGAAAGGACAAAGGAGTCTTTATCTGATTCAATGTAATTTAAAAGCTCTATATTCTCCATTAGATGGGCTCAAGAGAATTTTGACTCAGATATATAAAGCTTTTTACAATCCTAAATCCCACTGAAATCAAAGGAACTGGAAATCTGTGGTTCTTGCCAGTGGCCTCTCTTACTCTGTAAACCCACAGACTGATTTCAGCTCTCCTTGAAGTGCTCTGTGCATAAAGTTCTTACCTATTCTACTTTGAAATCCTCAATGGTAATGTTAGATGACCCATATGTTCAGTGAGGCATGTCCTAGATATCATTTGGTCTCTCACATTTGAAAATGTTGATAGGAATAATTGCAGGATGAAATTTCTGGCCTCCAGTGGAAGGTCAAGAGAAATTGAAAGCAGTTTCACAGGGATAGCCTGCATTGGCTGTAGTCCATGGAAGAAGCCATATGTCAGCTATTATGTCAGTAAGCAAAACTTCTAGGTGGATTTCTCCAGGAGTCAGAGTGTGCTCAGGGACTTGGAGCAATAACAAAATTTCAGACTGAGCTGCATGCTTAATTAAAGCTGTAAATTGCAACAGAAGATATATGTGCTATTTTCTTTTAATTTGGGCAAGTTTAGAACTGTGCAAGTGAACACCTTGATTAATTGTCTAGATACTGTTTAAAATCTCCTTTTGTCACTTCCACTCTCTGCCATTTAGTATGGTAATACATGGGAATAAATAATCTTCAATTTCATTAATGGTAAGTTTGATAGCTGTCCCTCAAGGTTTACAGCCAAGTCTGTGCCTGATGTATCAATGGTCTTCCATAACCCCTGCTGGGAGGGGTAGAGAGGGAGGAGAGAAGGAGCTTTCTTCCCTGAATCACAGCAAACTGAGTAAAAGGACTATCATGCCTTCAAATCATGCAAATTAGTTTTAAAACTGGCAAAAAAGGTTGCCTTTTTTGTGCTACACACGACTTGGTTATGGTTCTTTGGCCTATCACATATGAATTTCTTCCTTAAGTGGCTTGCTGCCCTCAAATAGTGTTTGATTCATTCAATCATTATTCCAGTTTCTTACTATATATATTGTTACTATATATATTCTATTATATTCTTACTATATTATAACTATGTTTATTTCAATATCTTTATAATGCCACAAAGTAGAAATGAATATTTATAAGGAAGGAATCAGCATCTATGCAGCATGGAATAAATGACTTAAAAGTCAGATATAAAACCTATAAAATACTTGCAAGGTGGTGTTTCTTATTTCACTTTTTTTTTCTTTTATTTTTAGATATTTGAAACTCTATACTGCAAAAATTTAAACTGCTGTAGAAAACAAAATTAAACCACCACAATATTTATAATACATTGTATGTAAGCCACATATGGTATAGTAGAGCTGAGGATAATCTATAACATTTATGAGCATAGATAAGTGTGATGGAGTGTTGTACAAGCACACTAACTTGGCACTGGTGCAAGGTACAGTCAAGTCTTTAAAGTCAGAAAGCACCAGTGTTGAGCTGATAGTAATAAGGGCAGATGTCAGATGCATTAGCAACACCTCTGGGAGGCTTGGTAAGAGCCTGAATGTCCAATTTAAAAGTAATATACTGCTACAACCCCAAAAGAAATAATTCATGGAAAGTTAATGATTTGAATATAGCAGATCTTGGGGCTAAGTCAAGACACTTGGGCTTAAGAAATCTAGATTTAGTTTTTGCTTGGTAAAATACTTCCTTTGGGATTTTGAGGAAGCAAATTACTTTGAGTTATCAAAGATCTCTTTTAAAATAAAGTTCAGCGTGAGTCTCACATTTTTTTCTAAATACAAGTTTTAGGGTTTTTCAGCACAGCAATGAGTACTTTGTGAGAACCATTAGTTAGAGAAACATGCAGGTCATTCTTGTTAGTCTACTTAATAAGTGATTTCCAGTTAGCTAATACTCTTCCAGTAGATGATACAAATTTACACAAATAATTTTGGTCACTACTGTAGTAAATATCTTTTCATTATATAACTTAAAACCTGCATTCCTGTACAAAAAATATGCACATAATCATAAGTTATTACATTTTAAATGCTGCTATAAGCTGTTCAATGCAATATTAACCTACCACTTGTAGGTACTTGCCACCAGGTCAATGATGATGACTGTTTTTCTCCATGTCTTCTTCATACAAATTCAGTTTGTGAGACCTGAAGACCCTGAGATCTGAAGATGATTGTTTCAGTGCAGATAACTGTGAGATGACAAAGAGAAGCCTAAAATAGGAACAGGAGATTTTAAAATTAATTTTATGGGGAAAAGGTTATAAACAATAGGGACCAAAGACCTTATTTAAGTAACAAGAAGAACAGAAAAGGAAATGTTGAAATGGGGACGGCAGGGCAGAAGAGAGTTTGGTGGTGCAGCTATAACACTGCTATGACAGTAGTGCTGTAGCTGCAAATAGTTTGCAGGAACTACAAGTCACTGATGTTCTAGAATGTTAGAATTATGGATTTACAGTAGTGTTGGATGTGCATCAAGCACAATCACCATAGGTCTCCTAATAAAGTCCTGTTACCAGTTCTGGGAATACTTCTCAAGCTTCACAGAGTTCTTGGTTTGTCCATTGCTCCACCTTGTCCAGACCTTTCTGTGTTATGGTTCACTTTTCTGACCTGTCCTCGTGACCCAGCTTAGTGTCATCAGCAAATGTGCTGAGGTTTGCTGGGCTCTTCAGTCCCAGCAATCAGAACATTTATGAAGCTAATTAAGATAATATATGAAGATGTTGATTGTGTTTAGGACTAGGTTTGACTGTATTCTTTTCATGGGAAACTCACCTGTACATGGGGTTTGTTAAGAAAACAAAGTAAATCTGTAACCTATGACTCCCACTTTTAAGTAAGAACATATATACAAAATTGATATTCTCTATTTATGACACTTTCTAAATGCTTTGCCTCATCAAACATGGCCAAAGATTTCTGTCTTACTAGGAAAAAAATACAGCAATGTGTAAGGTTTCCATTTCCTTTGTTAGCAGTTAGTGTGTGGTATAAACAAAATAAAGTAAGAAAGAAAGTTATTCAAAAGGCTTCCAAATTTGTGTGTGTGAGGTCACTATGTGGTTTAAATTGTTCTGTTTTCAGCTTCTTTTAATACATTTTTTCTTTCTATTAAAACAAAAAAATAATTAGTCAAAATGAAAACCCATCTCCCAGAAGACCCAGTTTCTCATATTCTTGTATTTTATTGTGACCCTCATGGTCTCATTTGACATCTTTAAAGAAGAATAATAACCAAGCTGCAAACATATGCCAGCTACACAATACAAAACTACAGTATATTAATCTGTTGACCTTTGCACTTGGAAAATATCTAAAGTTCTTTATTTATAAAAACCTATCAGCAGTACCCTGCTACAATGTAAGGGCTGTATATATCATTTGATCTCTGTGTAAATCTCTGTGTATAGTTTATGGCATCTAAGGTGTAGTAAAAGGATACATCAGGATTTATCATCTGCACCCTGCTGGTTACTTGACAAGCATTTCTTTTTAAGATATATGTCAAAGTGTAAAAATAAAGTGTATTGAAAAAAGAAAGGTATCTATTAAAACAGTACAACTGGCAACATCTGGGAAGCCCATCAATAGAATTTTATAGCTTGCATTTGCTTGAAGTTAAGGTTTATTACATGGAACGTGTGGTAAAAGAATCATGTCATTTCTCACCTAGTTGTTATAGCAAAACATGAGGAGTGTGTGTTGTATCCATTCCTACAATAAAAATCACTTGGATATACACAACACACCCACCTAGTGGTTCATCCAGCTGGTGTGTGCTAAATAGTGAATAAAGTCAGATATTAATCCAAGTTTCATGTCCATCTTTACAAAATTATTAATAAAAAATAAGAAAAGTAAAAATGTTCTTGTACAGGATTGGTATACTCCAACATTCTTTGGATTGTATGTAGATTAGTGCACAGTCAGTGCTAAGAACACTGTAAATCTGATACTATTGTGCATTTGTTTCAAATGATAAATGAATAGACCATGTTGAATACCACGGATAGAAAAAGAATGCTGGAGATACTTCTCGCATGCTAGGGGAAAAATATGAAGAGTCATAAAAGCTTGTTTAAAGGACTAACCCTAGGAAGTAAGAGCTCCTTAAAAAGACTCAGTACCCATTTATCATCTGCTTTAACATGGTAACTTCTTTTGCAGAAGTGACACTACAACACAGAAGTAGATTTGAGCTGCACTTAAAGGATATATTGATATCCTTCAGTTTCAGTAGTCATCAAGTTGCAATTTTTTTCCCGCCTCAAATACTGAAACATATAGAAATTTGCCTCCTTCCTTTGTATGTAGACTGTCTGAGCCTTCCAAAAGATAAGAGCTTTTGCCAGTTCAAGGATAATTCATTGCCTTCTAAACTAGGCCATATTTCAGTTTATGAAAACATCTTAACTTGAAGATTCGAGAAGAAAAGCAAAGGAACAGAACTAAACTGTGAACAATGTTTAAAAAATGCCTTTCCTTTTCATTTTTAAATATTTTGGCAGAAATGCTGAATAGATTTGTGTCCACCCTCTTAAATAAGGGATCTGTTATGGAAGTCACATATTTGGTGACTTAATCACTATAATAAATATTTTAAAATTTATTATAATGAGGCATATGTAGAAAAAGGAAGTCAAAATCACTATTGCATTAAGAAATTGCAAAAATTATTCCTTTCTCACCAGATATGAGAGCCACTCTATCCTATTTTTTCCCAGTAGAAGCTGTTCTTTGTTCAGCATTTCACGGGTAGAAAACCTGGAAATCAGAACTCATATTTAGACATCTAACTATGTACTTTTTATCTAACTTTAAAAAAATTGGTGACAAGCCCTCAGGCTGCCTCCTGAAAGTAATACTTCTAGTTATTCTGGAAATTATTCAATCTTATTACTTATGCTCTTTTCTAGGCAACTGTTCTTTACTTTTATCAGTGGTTTTTGAGTGGCTTAGGCTTAGAGTATGTTTTTTTACAGAGCTGCATTACATTGCTGAAGTATCCCATATGGTTAGAACATTTAGTTCTTTTAAAACAGGAATTGTATGTGACTGCAGACTACAATTTTTTTTTTTAAATTGTGTGCGTATGAACAGAATAATATTTAATTACACCATCAGCTAGAGAAACTGTATTGTTGTTTTTTTAAAAATTTTATTAGATGAGAAGACTCCGCAAGCTGTCCAAATGTTAAAAATTGGAATTGAAATAATCCAAATAATAAAGGCTGCTGCTAGAGTGTCATGAATACAACAGGAAAATCACAAGTATAAGGTTCATAAGGGTTTTTAAAATTATATAAAAATTGCTAAAGTTGTTATATTCAATTATTTTATTAAAAAAATTGTCAATAGCTATGTAACATACAAAAGTTACTAGTTCAAGGTAAGAGTGAGTTTAAGACTGTAAAGTATAAAATAGTTAAATGAATAGATGTTTATTTGTGTTCAGAACCATGGTTGTTCTGTGGGTAAACGTTTTCTATCATTATTTATTCTAAGTTGTTCAGTTTTTCTAGTCTTGCATGGAATGCCTTACAGCCCTTACAGCATGCAGAGACAACTTCTCACACAAGTGAAAACAGAAGGAAACAAATGGCTACTCTGATCTTGTTAAGGATCTTTTTCATTGTCAGCATTAACTCTTGAGCTGGACATCCCAAAAGACCAATTCACAACTACAGTTATTTTTTAGAATTTTTTTTATTAAAAGAAGAAAATTTTTACTATTTAGTTGTGATGATATGCCACATATTGAAGACAATGTAAAACAAAAATGAGTGTTCTGGGTCCAACAGCTACAAAGAATTGCATTAAGTAAGCTTAATTTATATGCTTGAGAATTAAATACAGCATATTTTTTTTCTGATTAATTTTTTTTAAAGGAAATGTGGTAGACTGGAACCAACCAAAACTACCTCCTTCCCCCCTCCAATCTTTTCATGCACCTTGCAGGTGGTGGTACTTACAATCCCCTACTTGTTGGCAATTATCTGCCATGGTATTAAGTCTGTCTTGATTAATTGCCGTAACACTTTTCACAGCATGAAGCAAATTTAAGTTTATGAAGGGAGGGGCACAAAGGTAACACATTTTAAGTAACAGCTTTTATGCTATAGAGTGGTTCACAAACTGTCATTTTCTTTCTGAAACTTTTCCTGAAGTGATTTTTGATACGCATCACATTACAGAACTTTCTGTGTCATGTCTTATTCACCTAAGGCTTTATCTTTAGATTAACAGACAGGCTAGTTTGGACTATTTTTAATGGAGGGAGAAATCTCATTATACAGTGAGAAGATGAGTATATCTGAAATTAAAGATAATAAGCCAAAGGCATTAAGCTATCAGCTGTCTTAACAGCTAAGATACTGACTCTTCTGAACATCAAAGCTTGGTCTAAATTGTCCCTATTATTCCTAGATTAGGGAGGAAAAAAAAGAAGATCCAGTCTGAAAATTATCTTTGTCAGAAAATTACCATATTTTCCACTTTTTGCATCTACACACTATGGTTATGGATAGTATTTTCTGAAATTGTTTGACTAATAATAGTGTCGCATTTTCCTGGCTCTTTTAAATTATGTAGTCGTTTGTTTATTAAAAAGGAAATTGTATACTGGAATGAATAACCCTCTACTAAAATGTAAAACTTTGCCATTTTTTATAAGAAGAAATAGGCAAGCTTTAATGTTTGAATGATCAGAGAAAGAGGAATATTGAAGAATGTATTTCACTTGCTTGCTATCTATTCTCTAGAACAGGCCTGAAAAAATGCAGTTTGACAACTGCAATGCATTACATAGTGAGAAATCAGGTTTTGCAGAGCTTCAATCATTTACTTTCAAAGTCTTACTTTATGCATGCATATAAACATATATAAAGAAGATCAACAGTATATTCATTAGGATGATTTCCACAGACAATACCGGATGCTTTACAGAAAATACAAATAACCACGTCAAAATTGATTGGAACACGCAAGACTAGAAATGATTCTTAGATTTACAGTGAGACTCCCATTTTTCCCTATCTATAAGTGAAGGGTATGTTTTCAATGCATTCACACATGATAGCAAGAGCTTTACGAGATTTAAAAATTTCTGGCTTTAGCTATTGGACATTTTCATACCTCAGAAATTAAGAGATCACTACAGATTCATATATTTGAAGAAGAATATACCATCCAAGCGTTGCAGGATTACTCTCAGTGGCTACTATAATTTTTAAAGATTGCCATTGGCATTATATTTTTTGGTGTCTTAGCAGAAGGCAATTTTCAGAACTTTTCAGATTTTCTATGCATATTTCTGCTTAAGTTTTAAGTCATTAAAGTCATTAAGTCATTAACTACTCTTAAGTTAATGACTCAAAAGTGAGAAAAATTACTTTTTTTCTTCCCCATAGCATAGAATCTTACAACCATATCCAGAATATCCTGACTTGGAAAGGACCCACAAGGATCACTGAAGTCCAAAACCTGCCCCTGCACCGCACTACACCCAAGAGTCACACCATGTGACAAGAGCATTGTCCAAATTCCTCTTGAACTGTGTCAGGTTTGGTGCTGTGGCAACTTCCTTGGGGAGTCTGTTCCAGTGCCCAACCACCCTCTGAGGGAAGAACTTTTTCCTAATGTCTGACCTAAATATCCCCTGACTCTGCTTCACATCATTCACTTGGGTCCTGTCATGGTGTATAGTACATCATTTAGAAACAAAATAAAACGAATTTATATGTAAAATAATAAAACCCTAAGGAAACAAACAAGCTAACAATAAAAATGGAAACTACAATGAGTAAGATGCATCTCATGCAAGATGATAATACCTTAATGTTAGAATGGACATATATTAAGCTGCTTTTAATTAAATAATAAATTAATCTTTCTCTCTCCTTTCCTTTTTCTTTTAATGTAAAACAACAGGATACGTAGCAAAGATTTTAAACGGGAATGGAAAAAGATAAATAGAAGTCAATTCTTTCTTTTACTTCATGGACGGAATATAAATTTGTTAAATTTTCACAAACTTACATGACATCCTTCAGTAATCAACTTTGATTTTAAATGTAAAAGGACTAGTTACAATCACGACTTTAAAATGACAACAATAAAACTAGAGGAGAATGACACCTCTTTAAGATAATTTTCATTCTATGAAGTGTGCTGGGAATGTAGGAAAATGTATTCTGCCCTTGCTGCAGAAGCTCACCTGCATCAGCAGGTTTGCTTACAGTGGAACTGGCTGTGAGAGGTGGAATAGGTCCACCATGGCTTTATTTTGGAGATAGCAGATGCATTCTTTTAAAATCATGCTGACTGTCATAGAAATCTTTTTCAAGATTGCTTTGTGAACTACAAACTACCTGGCCAGGTATGTGGATAACCTGAATAAGCCTGAGGTTCTCTGCTGTACCAGAGGAAAGTGTAAGCAATCCTGACGGTCTCCTCTGGTTTACAACAAATTAAATCGAGTAACAATCAGAAGCTCAGCCCAAGGAGAGGTCTAAGATGCACAGAAAGGTTGAAAGATTACAGGGAAAAAAAGTATGAATTTGAATTTCTAATCCAGTCTGCCCAGCTGCCAGCTTCTCACAACTCCAAGCACCCGTTCAGAAGATTCTAGCTGAAACTTTGTGAAAAAGGGCTTCTTACATGGATATGCTTGTCTAAAAACAGAAATTCCTTGACAGGTGCACAGCATGTTTCTGCCTCTCCAGCTCATCAGCATTATTAATTTTGTCCTTCTAATGTTTTAGCAGACATTTCTTTTAATTTTTCAAAATTTATGCAGATTTTTGGCATGCCCTAAAACCATAAACACTTTGTCTCTCTTGAAACAGGTATTTAATAATAACTTTCACCTTTATAAGACAGCTTGCAGTGACAGTGGCTTAGATTCTTTGTCAGTGTCACATCTCAAGTAACGTTAAGCATTTTTATGTAAAGCTTTTATGTTGGCATTCAGGAACTTTTTAAATTGTTTTGAATGAAAGAGCTCTACAGCTGATTTTCTAGTTAATAAAAAATAAAAATGTTTGTTTCCAGTAATGACATATCAGACACCTTGAAGTACACAATTTCCCAGAAATGCTATGTATGTTATTTCAGTTACATGTGAATGGAATTTGAACTTGTATGGAAGATTACAGTAAGTGAACTGTGTGACTGACAGGATACTGTAAAGGAGCAGTGCAGCAAGAACAGATTGTCAATAGAATTTTATTCATTATGGAATTCCACATGAGGAGTTGAAGGTAATGACTCTGATCTGACTTGTTTCCACTCTCTTCTCTATCTGTTTGAATATACTATATAAAACCTAATCAAAGCAAAATGGGTTGCAATAAAGGTCCATGTAAATAGTGAAGAATTTGATAAAAATAATGACCTATCATAAATTTTTAAAAATTAAAATTAGTTCCAAAGGGTGAAGACCGTGTATTTAGAGCTTTATACTGTATTTTTAGTACTGAGAACAATTCAAAGTGCAAGAGTAACATGTCAGAGGTTAAAATCAAGTAAGTGTTCCGAAGTCACCTAGAATGTTACTTCCTTTTCTGTGTTTACAAATGACTGTGTTCTAATAGGAGGTGATCTTTTTGTCAGGACACCATTTCTGCCAGGAGACAGAGGGTATCTGCCTCATGTTGACTTGAAACCAAACTTGCACGCTCTGGTGAAAAACTACAGTTCTGCTTGTTATAATAGTTATCAAACTCTTGCTTGATTAATTTTGCAATGCAACTTTAAAGGAAGGAAAGGACATCTGAGAGAGGATGTTGTTATTCAACATTTTCTACTAGGACTACCCCCCAAAAAATTAATTTGAGTTTGTTAGCATATATTAATTATTCCTGTCCACGCTTTCTGTGTGTCATATATTTTTATATATTTTTATAAAGGTACATTGATATCTAAAGTTGTAATGTTTTCTCTTTGTCTGAGATTTGGATTTTGTTATTAATTTAAGTGTCCACTATTCTGTCTTTTTTTCTCAGACTGGAGGTCTGAACCTCCACTCTGATCTAAATGGCCTCCTGTGGAACAGAAGCCCTACACAAGAAACAGAACACAACATTTTATTTGTGATTATTCCAGCTTCTAGTGAGAAAACTGTGAGTCTGTGATGGACTAATATATTTAAAAATTGCTAAATGAGAGTAACTGCAGCTCTAATACTACTCACTCATATGTGGTGTAACAGTGAGGTTTTCAATTAGCTTGCTTTTTTTGTCCCTCAGGAGTTTTGCTGCCTTGCAAGGATTCTAGTCAGATTAGAATTCACCTTTAAGTTAGATATCTGCTCTTTAAAAAATACATTTGGCTTATCTTTCAGTCATCAAGCCTGACTGGTGAAAAACCTTCTGGGGTAATGAAGAGAAGGTAAGTCTGATATAACCATTTGTAGTCATTACTTGTATTAGGCTCTCCCTGAGTTAAGAAACCTACATGAGAATTACAGTGTAGGTGCTTTGTGCAGCAGATAACTCATCACACATCTTATGTGAAAGCAATGAGAGAACTGCCATTTTGGGGCTCATATCACTGAGCTAACTCCCTAGTGCAGTGTTAAAGGTAATTGTAATATTTCCTGACTTCATGCTGGCTTCACTGATTGTTTGTCTAGAAAAACACATGACAAAGTTTTGCAAATAATAACCAAATGAGAACCTTGTTAGGCCTACTCCTTCTATATATTAATTTGAGAAACCTTGTCTACCTTCCCCCAAAGAAATCAGAGACTGATTTTAGTGATATTTTTTCAGTGGACAGACTTCTTTCTGTCTTTCTAACTGATTATGAAGCTATCTTTAATCATCACACTATGATATATCATATTATATTCCAAAATTGTTATTAATCTACTACTACATAAAGAAACCCACTGCCAGTTCTGGGCTGTTTTATTCTGCCATGTATTCTTCTGTTCCTATCTTATACTGATTAGAGAAGCATGCACTTTTTCAAATGCTGAGAATGGGAAAGGTTATTTTTAAAGCGGAAAATACAAGAAATTATAAATGATAATTAGAGACCACCTGGGATAAAAATCTCTTATAGTAGTCAGAGAGATGGATGTGTGACAGAGCCTGGTGTTCAATGTGCAGGCTTGATTGTTTTTTGCTTTTTAATATTAAGTAATTTTACATCTTAATATTTTTTTTGGAAAGCACAGTCCAAAAGGTACTTTTGAATACTTTTGAATAAGTCTTGAATAAGACACTAGTCTTTTTTAGAATCAAAAAAGTCCTATTGTGGATGTATTAAATGAATAATTACATTGAGATAATGGGGAATAAGCTCAAACACAAGGGATAGAATAATTCACATTTGGTTGGGGGTGCACATGGCTAAGTTGTACTGTTGTGCCAACCATGGCCTTCAGCTGAACTTCCCTGATTATTTGAAGGTATGAAACAACAGAAAATTCTAAGCTGAGGACCAAATAACATGACTAAAAGACAAAGGGGAGAAAATTGAGAGAGGAGTGAAATTAAAGAACAGTAATTCTAATTATAAACTTGATATTCATATATTGTGCAAATCTATCATTCTGGTTTTAAACCAGGTATTCCATGTTTCATTCTGAAATTACATTCATAGTGCTTATATGTTAGAGGCGGGTGAATGCATGAAGGCCTTTGATAGATTCCTTGGCTTTGAAGTGAAAACTCCGATAATCAATGGGTGCCTGTGACAGGCACATAGGGCAGGTCAAGGTGCAAAAGTCAAGATGTCCAAAAATCAAGATGCTCAAAAATGTTTTTCAAGATTAGATAAAAGTAATTTTAAAGGTAAAAGTAATATTTTTAAAATCATTTCTCAAACTCACATTCAGCATCACTGAATGTTTACATTTAGCATTACTGAATGGTTTTCCCTGCAGCCCATCCTGCATCACACTGATAAAATCACCTGAGCCTCCATCATATGCATAATCCTACAGTGTGTCTCATCTGATTCTGGTTAAGTGAAGCATCAAAACCAAACCAAGCAACAGAACACCCCTCTGAGCTTGACCCATTCTCCAGAGCCATACCTGCAAAAATAGACTTGGTTTTCAGACTCTAAACTGCAGAGTCTGGACTAGCTCAAGCTATTACATTTTCAAGATAAATATTGCAATTATTATCGTCTGTGTAGGAGGGATTCCTTCTTGTTTTCTTGATTATCTGAACAAACTAAGCAAAGAACACCTACATAAAATCACTGAGCACTCAGAATTCCTATTTTATATGTTAACTTTTTAATAAATTCTGGCTTTTAATTTCTAATGGAGCATATACTTGACTAATGCTTACTGGAAACAAAGGGACTCATGCTGTTTGTAACAGGAGCTACAACACTTATTGTATCACAAAATGAAGTCATCTTTAGGCAGGCAAATGCTTTACTTCAGTGAAAGTTTCTTATCATCATTGATACGCAGTCACAGAGCTGACAATGGGCCAGGAACAAATACTTCCCTTAACTAATCAAGCAAAAGCTTGAATGTACATCATAGTTTACAAGCCTCTTTGTTCTGTTAGTGGTAGAGAATATAATTGTGTTACTTGAAACATGGCATATCTTTCAGGTAAGAATTCACTTGAATGGAAGTATTGCACATACCACACACTATTTCAGTATCTTCACTGCATACCACACCTTTTAAGTATCTTCACTAATAAGTTAATATTCCTCAAGCTATTTAAGCATGTGGAGGTCATTACTTACAGTTGATTTTATAGAGGGGTTGCTGTTTTCCGTCCATAGCTGCTGTAAACTGAGACAGGCTGTGAAGGAACTTCTGGAGTGTCTGAAGACTTCACGTATACCAGCCAGAAAGTTTTCCCTCTTCTCTCTGTTTGCTTAGTAGTCCCAGGAGGCAATAAAACTGAAATGAGTAATAAAATAGGACATATGGACAAACTTGATTTTGCAGCAGGTATGGATTGTGTTGTGAGAGACATCAAATATCTGATATGAAGGGAGCATCAACTAAGTGCCCAGTCACCCTGTGATACTGGCCTTGAGAGTTTCTATGGGCTCTGCTTGAATAACTGACATTTATCCAGACAAGAAATCTGTAAGTTTGTCCTTATCTTTGAAGCTGTCCTCTTGATCTGATCTCTTACCTGACAGCCAAGTCTCCAAATGTGTAACTATGTCAGTTTACATCTCAGCATGTGGGAAATAAAATTACTAATACACAGTAGGACTGGTGTGACTATTTAGATCCCTAAGACAAGTTCAAAAATGTGGCCACATCTGATGGTGCCATATTACAGCTTTTCTGTCTGAGTTAGCCTAGTAATAATGCTGTGACCTTCCAGGCACTGTGATAATTAAAAAGCACTGCTACTATCTGTATTTTCCTGTGGAATTTCAGAGCTGATGTGCAAATAAAAAGATAAAGTTACAAAGGTTTGTGGGGGTTTTCCCTTGGAAGAAAACAATATGTGACTCTATTGGAATACTTAATAAAAAAATTCGGTTGAAATTTAGTTTCTGACCGTCTGATGTTCCACAAACACCTTATTTCTCTCCAAAATCAGCATATTTTACAGGTTAGTGAAAAAGAATTGCAACAATAAATTGATCCTGGTC
Organism: Cichladusa arquata; assembly: GCA_026413545.1. Classification (NCBI taxonomy): domain Eukaryota; kingdom Metazoa; phylum Chordata; class Aves; order Passeriformes; family Muscicapidae; genus Cichladusa; species Cichladusa arquata. The sequence goes on from JAOTQP010000001.1 coordinate 21,037,653, forward strand.
TGATTCAAAAATCTGCCTTTAAATATATCTGAGATTGTACTGCAAATTCAAATTGGAAGCAGATCTTATTACTTAAAGTTAAGTAATTTTGGAGTGAAATTCAGATAATTTTCTACATTTTTCCAGCTCTTTTATCATATCCCTAAAACCTACTGCAGTGAAAGTGAAAGAAAACACACCTACAAAATAAAGTCATGTAAACTTAACTGTTTAGGGGGTTTTATGTGTATCTTGAGCAAGGCAAAAGAATTGAGAAATTATTTATTTTGCTTCCTTTGTTTTCTGTTTTAGCTTCCTTGAAAGAATATCATTATTTTACCATTTTATAGCAATTTAGAAATTAATTTTTTAGGTCCACAATTTCTTAACTTCAAAACGTCTGCTTAAATTTTACTGGGATTTATAGATTAAACACATCCTTAAAATGAGTGTGTAATTAGACATTTTGCTGAATTGGATTTTTAATTGCTAATTTATTTTTAGTAAAGTTTTATTGACATCCCTGTTTATATGAAGGAGCTATTTAGGTTTTCAATGAAAGATTTCATTTGCAGAATTTCTGAAGAATTACCTACATTAAAGCAATGAGGCAGAAATAATTATGTGGAACTGAGAGACAAATGAAAAGGGAGCAATAAAACTGAAACGTCATGTATTTCTTTTGGAGTTTTTCCGTTCTAATAAAGGTGAAGTAGACAAAGATATTATTTCATCTATGAAGTACTTTGATATCTGCTTTCCCTCAAGTACAGTGAAGCTGATATGGTTTTATGGCTGGTAAAAGCACAAAGGGTTGGGTTAGAGTTTTTGGTGGTGGTGGCTGTGGGTTTTTTTTTCCCAAACAAAGCCTGCTATGTCACAACAAAAATGACATTATAAAAATAAAATAGAAATAATGAAAAAGGGGAAAATTGAGATTTATCTTTATGGAAAAGCAACAATATATAGGTTTCCTTTCTAAAAGAACAGGAAAATGAAAAGTCTCAAGCCAAATGAGAGACTGCAGTCCTCCTGGAGTGACAGATGTAATTCTGTTGAATCATTGGTCCTGTAGAAGGGTGCAGTCTTCCTCTGAAGGTCCAGTGATGATGTGGAAAAGTCCAGTTTTCCTCTGGAATCCAGTGGAAAAAGGTTGCTCTGACGGTCCAAATCTCAGTTTTTATCTAGGTAGGAAATGTTTGGCTCCTCCTCCTGGGTGGAGCATCTCCGAATGGGATGATGTAATTTTATCAGTCATACAGTGGGACTCAACAGCCCATTAACAGAAAATATCTTCCTGGAGGAAGGATGGGTTGTGGAAAAGATAGAGGACACTGTCCCACCTGGTTTTAACAGATGGTGATAGAATACATACTTTTGCTTACATCCTGCTTTGCAAGCCAAGATAGATTGACTTCATGTTCCTTCATAAAGCAATGCCCTCAGCAGTGAGGGTGTCTGTAGTTCTATATAAAACGAGGAGTGAATCTTTGATATATTTTTGTGATTTATAAGTTTTACACAATCTTATTTTTTGTTTCAATTTTTCTGTCTACAAGAAGCATATTTCTTGTCCTCAAGTTGGGTATTGTGTTATATTGAAATCAAGTTTTCATTGCAATGAGGCAATGGCCTCTTTTTCTATTTTAGCTTTTATGTAAAAGTCCATTGGAATGAATACAAGAATTATTAAGCAGACTAGATATGTTGAAGGCCATTTAGGTTTTGTGTATTCATTGCATGCACGTCTATCTGACATTTTACCTGGGCTTTTAGTCAAAGAGATGCTGAAAAATAGAAGGCAGGCAAAGCCTCTAGAGCAGCCAAATCCATCAGTTTAGTGCAGTGCTAATGTCACCTTGTGGCTTCCTTTCTGCTGTGAGAGTAGAAAAGATCTTAACTTTACCTGTAATATATGAATACCTTCCATGAAGTTGACAGCAAAAACGTCTTCCTTCTTAGTACCTCCTCCAGGCTTCTCAAAGAATTATCCCCAGTCTGGTGTTTTTCTGTTGCAGACCTTTGCACTAGGTCTGCAAAAGAAGAACAAAGAATTTATAAACAACCAAAAAAACCCCAAACTCCACTGTCCATATTAGTTTTGTACCAATGTAAATGCTTGCATAGAAGCAAGGTTAAAGAAACATTAGTTTGGATTGCCCAAGACAAAAATCAACATTTTTGGTTTTATCAAGTCTGAACACCTTGTGGGAGAATTTCCTATCATTGAGCATTTCACATGAACTTGGTATCTCACCAGGGAAATGCATCAAACGTTTTCATGCACTTAACATCTGTCCAGAAATTCCAGATCAATTACTTGTATATAATAATCTGAAAGGTTTATAAAAATGCATGTAGAGTTCAGAGTGGATTAAACACAACCAAAAGCTGTCATAAGCCAAAAAAATTCAGATCCCTCAGAAAAAAACCCCCAGTGGACAGCTTCCTAAACGTTTTTGGGGGTAGAAACTAATTTAAAAACTAAGCATAGTTCTGAGTCAAACCGAAGAATTGGTAACATTATCTACTGCCAAAAAGATTATTCTAATTATCCTGAGGATTATTAGAATTTTTCTAAAATATATAATCTTAAGGACTCATCCAAATAATTAGCTGATGCTGTTAAAAAATTGTAGAGTAGGATCTTGTTTATTTAGGGGAATTACCTTGGTATTTAGAAAAAATGGTCCAATTCTGTTTCCTGTGAGGACTGAGGCAGCCACCCAAGTCTAGCAAGTGTAAAACAAGCTCTGTAAAACCTAGAGCAGCCACTGGGGAGCACGCAGGATAGCACAGGGTGTCCCACGTGGCCTTGACTGGCCTCTACAGGAGCAGCTGAGCAGGTCTCTGAGTGTGCTGGTTGCAGGGGTCAGGTGTACTGCTCTTTGGAGAGCTTGGCAATGAGCAACTCTGCCTGTTATACATCTCATATCTCATCACAGAAGCATGGAATGAAGGAATACTTTGGGTTGGAAGGGTCCTTAAAGACTGTCTAGTTCCATCCCCTGTGCCACAGACAGGGACACCTTCCAGTACATCAGGTAGGTCAAAGCCCCCTCCAACCAGGAACGGGGCCTCCACTTCTCTGGGCAGCCTGAGCCAGTGCCTCATCACCCATGTCAGGAAGAATTTCTTCCTAATATTGAATCTAAGCCTACCTTCTTTCAGGTAAAGCCACTACCCCTCATCCTATCACCCACCCCCAATATCTAAATCTGATGTCTCATCTCATCCTGAATAGATTATGTCTATAGCCTTTAGGTTCCTGTACAAGAAAAAACTTTTGGTCCTTTATCCATACAGGTTATGTACCTCTGTTGCCAACAGGAAATAGTTCTGGTTTTGGGCAATGCCCTAGCAAGTCTTCTGCTGAAGAGGCCAATAAGCCACCAACCACTGTTTCTCTTCTCCTGGAAATAATTTCCATCTTTGTTTTTTCTATTCCCACAGCTGGATGATTTCACAGAGACATTTTGATCTGTTGACAAAAGATAAAAAAATTCAAAATATTCAAAAAAATTCAGCTTGTCACCTGAGTATTGCTCAAAAAAGAATACTCTTCAGATGGTCTCTGCTGTATTGATGAGAACATGACAAGTGAGAGGTCTGACTTTTCACTCCTGGTGAGGGAAGCCAGGGAGTGATGATCACAGTATCAGCTCATGTGTTGGCATTGTGTTGAGGAAGGCACACTAGCTGGAAATTTCTCAGGGACTCAATACACTGGGTAGAAGGGTAACTTTAAAGCAACTGCACTGTGGATGTGCTATGTAAGAGGATGAGGCTGAGCTGATATTCAGACTTAGCAGAAAAGACAATAACCAAACCACTTCTCACACTGAAGAATGTTTCTCTAGAGAGGGAAGGAGAGCCGGAGAGAGCAGAATCACCAGTCTCAGTCCACATTACACCAGGAATGGGCTCTTCCTACCTTATGGGTTAGAAATTGAATACGGTGGAGCAGCACAAAAGAAAAAAAAAAACACCAGAAAAAAAACCCAAAACATATCTATATCTAAATAATACTTTACCATTTTACATTGACTTTTATATTTCACCTGGCCTGCTCTTGGCTCATTTAAAAAACAATCCAATAGTAGCAGACTGAGTAGCAAATTTCATAGTGAGTATTTTTCATAAAAAACCTGAATACAGAATCATCTAAGGGTCTCAAAGGCTAAATCAGCTTAGGTAGAGTTTTATGTAGAAAAAAAGACCAGTTAATAGCAAATTATGCAAAAGAGAAAGCTGGTGTAAATCATCTATTAGAATTCAATAGTACTTATACAAGTTTTGTTTCAGTCTATTAGAATTCAATGGTAATTATGCAAGTTTTGTTTCTATAGTTTCTGTCCTTAGTCTAGTAATAATGAACTCTCTATAACAAAAATACCATGGCATTTGCACATATTCAGTTAAAAAAACGAAAAAAGTAAAAATAGTGAAACCCCCGGGACAAAATAAATCAGTTTTTGCCTTATGTGAACTAGTGCACATGATAGAATTGGACAACTTGAAAATTAAGTTAACACTTTCGTAAACATGCTGTCATATAGAAGTAAAAGATGGCAATTTTTTCATGGAGAAGATGGGAAAGTATTATGTGCTATATTTAGGTATGTTTTCACACTTTTCAAGCCTTTGTCACTCCTTTCTCTAAGCATACCATCTATTTTCTTTATTCATCATCTGAAAATATTTCCTGAGAGAAGAGATGAAGAAAGTTACAAATAAAAGACTCCATTCCTTGTCATGTTCATAAACAACATAGTTTAAAAGTTTAAAGTATAAAAGAAGGCTTTCACAGCAATTTTTACAGCCAAATGTAACAGCACATTTAGAGTCTTACTTTGCACGCAGCCAAAAATTGATCCAGATTGATGAAGAATTCTGAAAATATTGTGGCAAATTCCTCTTTTATTCAATATACAAAATACAGCCTGATTAGTTTTAAGACAGTTGTAGATTAAATTTTCAAAGGTGTCATGGATAGAGTTTTTTCACAATTTATAGACATTCTAATAATAATTAGACAAGAGAACACCCTAAAAAATGCTGCAAATATTAACTCTAACTAGTAACAGTGAACATTTCCTTTCCACTAAGGACAAATTATGTATAACACTACAGGCAGGATAAAACATGTGTATTGAATAAAGTAACTGCAGGATCTGAGTCTGTAATAGTATTCAGGATGGTGATAGTACATAAAGATTATTTTTAATCAATCTATGTAATTGTTTTTAAGGCTTCATCTGTTCAATGTTAAAAGTATTTGTAAGCCATAGTTTATTGAATAAATAAGACTAAAATAGAATAAATTAGAGTCCTGATGCAGATATGAAAAATACAGGTTTGTTCCTTACTTCAAAGCCAGTTTCTGAATCTGTGTGTTAACAGTTTATTAAGTTATACTTTGGACATAAATATGTATATATGCATATGAAAATCCAAGTAGAAATATTCCAACATCACAGTGGGAGACTAGAAAATAATTAAAAAATCAGGACAACTGGGATATGAGGTGAGGGAAGAATGGCCATTTGACTTTTGGCTGACACCTCCAACCATATGTGACACTTCCAACCATATGTTATAATGAATGTAAAAAATCAAATTATACACTTGACTGAACAACATCATGGGAAAATTTGTAGTCCAATTTGTTTCTTTAAACTGAAACTGATACCTGATTTCTAAATATGATGCCACTGCATTAGGTATAAGCTGGTCTGGAGTTAATTCCAGTTTCAACTCTGGCAGAGCTATCCCTGTGAACCCTATGACATATTCTGCATTTTCCAGCAGCAATAAAATAGCTTTACCTCATAAAGTAGAAGCCAGAGGGAAGAAAAATGATCTCTTGGTCTTAAAACAAACAAGTTCATTGAAAAAACTGAGATGGAAATAGTTTTTTAGTTTCTGTCCAGCAGTTTGCTGGAAATCATTAAGAAGTTTCATTACCTCAGAAAGGTGCAAATAAAAGTGGGTCCATGTCACAAACACTGGAGTCAGAATGGGATTTTCCTGGTCCCCTAAAATCCCCCTGTTCCTGTTGTGTGTGTTTATATACAATTTCAGTCAGATTTAGGTGTATTAATAATTGAGAACAAACAACATTTGCTAGCTGATTCTTAGTTGGTGATTTAACCAACTCATTTAACCTAACAATTAACATGTTGCCCTCATCTTTGGTTGCACTGTAATTGTGTTGCTAGTGAAATAGAGACCTACCCTTGAGTAGAAGTGCAATTAATATAGTGCATTAGAGAGAAGACTTTAGGATTCCTTTTCTTATTATATGATCTCTTGTAGCCAAGTAGTTTTGCTGTAATTTTTCAGTGGTTGTAATTAACCACCATCTTCTTAGACAAGGACTGGAAAGCATGCCTATAAAGATAACACAAATACAAGGACAAATGTAGGCTAGGCTGTGAATGAGAGGAACCCTGAGGAGTAGGACTTGGTGGTGCTGTTGCATGAGAAGTTCAATATGACCCAGCAATGTGCACTTAACCAGAGAGCCAAATATATCCTGGGCTACATCAAAAGCAGAGTGGCCAGCAAGGGAAAAAAGGTGATTCTTCTCCTCTGCTCTTGTGACACCCCACCTGGAGTTCTGCATCCAGCTCTGGAGCCTCCATGTAAGAAGGACATGGACCTGCTGGAGTGAGTTCAAAGAATGATCACCAGGATGCTCAGAGGGAAGGGGCTCCTTTCCTATGACAACAGACTGAGAGAGCTGGGGCAGTTCAGTCTGGAGAGCATAAGGCTTCAGGAAGATCTTTATATCAGCCTGCCAGTACCTGAAGGGTGTTGGCAACAGAGCTGGAGAGGGACTTTTTACAGGAGCATACAGTGATAGGATGAGGGGTCATACATGAAAACTGAAAAAGTGTATGTTTAGATTAGATATTAAAAGAAATGCTTTACTCTGAGCATGCAGAAGCACTGGCACAGGTTTACTAGAGAAGTTTTGGGTGCCCCTGCCCTGAAAGTGTTGAGTAGAAGGCATCATTCCTCATGGCAAAGGGCTTGGAACTAGATGATCTTTATAGTCCCTTCCAACTCAAAGCATTATATAATTTCTTTCATATAGCTTATAATTTCCCAAGAATTAGTATGTAAAAAAAAATAATACTCACCAAAACTAACCAATTAATCAAACATATAAAAACAATCATGAACCAAAGAAAAAATTCCCTTCATTTTTCCGTGCTTGACTCCTTCCCTAAGTTTAAACAACATTTTAGGGGAAAAAGCTCCCAGGAAGCTGCACTGGAAAACAGGTTCATACTGTCCTTACTGACACAGGGCCACAATATATATCCTTTTGGCAAATTAAGGGGTAAATATAAAAACTACCACTCTTTAACTGAAACTGGAGTAACCAATGCCTTCAGTGGACAAGATACTTACCTGGGCATCTTTAAGCTCACCTCTTAAATATTCTTTTTTGAAAACATTGGTCCTGACCTATAGTATTTGAAAAGTTGCATAGTCTATTACCCTGCATTAAAGAGAACACTCTCAAAATTAAAAACAAAACAAAACAAAACAAAACATTACAGTTGTTTTTGTTTTTGTTTTTAAACTTCTGTATTTAAAAAGTAGACTGACATCAAAATGTTTCATGAGGGAAACTTCTAGAATGGATGATTAGTCTCTTATAAATAATCCTTTCAAGCATCATTCTGGGACTGAAAACATTAGAAAGACAATGTGTCTGTCTATTCAGCATTTCAGGTCAGGGTCACAGGTGTGATTTTCAAGCAAATCTCCCATTTGGCCTTTGATTACCATGTTTTCCTTGATATAACAAGTCATTTCAGAGCATGTGAATAAGTTTTCTCTCAGAAACTAGACCAGAAGCTCCTTCTTAAGGCAATCCAACTGCTAATGGTCACTGAGAACCTGGGAACAGATCTAGAACTACTCCAAAAGTAAATCCCTCTCTGTGATTTTGGTGATCACAGCACATCCTCTGCAGTGGTTGCTTCCCTTGACTGTCCTGAAGACAGCTATGATTAATTTTTCTTCCTGTGGGCATTCACTAGAGTTTTTCTTTTTTGGTGACCCGCAGCAGTCCCTAACTTAAAAGTATCCATAACTTGTACTTTTCCTGTTCTCTGGTCCCTTTACTGTAGCTACTTGCAAGCAATTTAGAGTGAGACAAACCCTTTTTTGTTCCCTATGTCATTTTTCTCTCAGTATGAAAACAAAATATATCAAGAAAACAAAGAACTGAAAAGAGAGTTCATTCTGACACGTATTTGGTTGTTAATTGTTCCATAGCAATATTTAAGGTTCAAGGGGAGTTGCTATTTACATGTACCTATGGGTAAAAAAAAATCTCACTAATCATATAAAAGTATTTCTGCTGTTTTTAAACCTGCTTGGTTCAATAACTGCAGATGGAAAAAATAAATACCTATATAAGTACCTATATAATATACAATATATACTGCCTGTATATAGGTTAATTTTCATAGAAGAGACCACTGAGTGATAAAATATCAGAGTTCCCCCTCCCCCCTGCTGAAACAACAATAAAACCCCAGCAGTTGAAGTAAGAAGCTCCAACTCCTTAAAACAAACTGTTAAAAGAAACAATTTGCAGACAAAGCAGATGTTACACTGGTCTCAACTGAAAAGATTTAGCTGCAGTTCTTCAGCCTTTCCATTTAATCAAAAGGAATTTCATGCTTATGGTTACTCCTTATATCGTCCAAATCAGGCAAATGAGCATTTTAAACTACAGACATGCATACATAGAGATATACTTAATGATTCATAACAAACAAGGTTTTAGGGAAAAATGTTTCCCTTTGCTGATAACTTGCTTTTGGAACAGCAATGTTTTTTAATGAACTGTTTTCTATGTCTGGAAGAGTGTCAGCATTTTAGTACAGCAATCTTTCATGTGACCTCACGAAGGAGGTGGTATTAATACTTTTATAACTTACCATCCTATTCACTTAGCCCAGTAAACTGGAGGTGCTGTAGAAATCTCCCTTAACTACATATAAATCAGCTGCAAATATGATAAAAAACAATTATATTGTTTGCTGTTGGCGTTTCAGCTGATACCAGATTTCAGTTACTGATGGCAGCATAAAAACTAATTTTTTCCATTTTTCCTCGTTACATACTTAAATTGTTTTCTTTTCTGTCACATCTTCCTGTTCCCATCAGTCCTGAAAGACACAAAACTGAGACTATATCAGTACTACAGATGGGAAACCAAGCAAAAGAGGAGACAAGTCACTTATTTAAGTTTCAGGTGTAGCACTGAAGTGAGTCAAATTCTTGTAAATCTTAGAGAAGCACAGTAAGCACTGTATAGCCTATTTTCTGAGGTGAAAAACTATATTTTATATCAGTTTGTCTCCGTGTAATGAACTCCTCTCTTGAGAGAGGGAACAAAGAGGGGAAAAAGGTTCCCAAGGCCAGAAAAAATTCAAACAAATTCTATATTTCAAGAAGAGTTATGCAAAATTATTAATCCAGTGTATTCTGACATAATGTGTGAAACTGGTGAAAATAGTTTTAGATATCCTTATTGGTGTCATTCTTTAAACCATAGGAATTTATATTTGCAATGGACTAAATTAAGAAAAATAACAGTGAAAAAGTGAGTAGGCACACTGTACACAAAGTTCCGTTTTGAAATTATTATTTGGTGAAGTCTCAGGTGAATTCTGCAACAAATGGAAAGTACATTCTTCAATCACAATTTTTCTTTTTTTGTAGATGTCCCTCACACACCCCCTTTTTTTTCAAGTCAACACTTTACTCAGAAAACTATGTATGTCATGAATTGGAGCACTGAGTGTAACCCTGAGTTTGAAAGGATGTCACTGAGCCATGTGATAACTCAGGCAGGAAGGGATCTCAGCAGGTCTGCAGTCCAACCCCCTGCCCAAAGACACTCTGGGATATGGGGAGGCATTATGCTAATATAGTGTCAGGTAATAAAGTAAAATAATAAAATAGAATGAGTAATGCCTAATAATAATGAGTTTGGCAGAATGTGCCTACAACCTTGGACAATATTTATTGTTCATATGTAAGTTAACTTTTTACAGGAACCTTTTTTTGCTTGAAAGAAAGCAGCTGCCTTGCAGACAGGACAGAAACGAGAGAGAAATACTCTCAGTGTGCAGATCGAGGGGATGTCAACAGGCACATTCACATTTCTCACATACCACCAGCTCATTTGCTACTGGTGCAAGAGAAAACACATCATTAAATGCTGGAAACTGCTTGTTTCAAGTAAAGCTATGAAATGAATTTGCATACTTCAGCTGTACCAATGCAATTGGAGTTTCCATAACAGAAATGATCTTTGAAAGCTGTTGCTTTTCTGAGCCTCCCTCCTTGGTCCTTGGAATCTAAGGAACTGCAATTGAGAGAAATGTTACATACTGCCATGAAGAATCGTGATCTGATCACACTGAATGAAGAATCTCTGTTTATGCATATTTGTGTGTTCTGTCTGGTCTTTCCATGTGGCTCAATGCCATGAAATATCAGTGTAGTTTCTGAATATGGAGACTACTCTTGATTTCACAGAAACCATACCAGTACTCACAGGACTAATAGTCCTGAATTACAGTCATGTCCTAAACAGTCAAACTACCCAAGGAAGTGGCAGAGAGATTTCCCACATAGTGTCCTGTGATGCTGTGACTGCTGTATACTCTTCTTTCTTGTAAATAATTACAGAAAAATAAAATAAAAACAACAAAAAAAGTATCTCTTTAAAAGACATGTAAGGGAATATTTTATTTTCTAAATAAATTATTTAATGTTAGCACAGATCTGGAAGTTGTTTTTGCTTTTAACAGCTCCTGCACTGCAGGAAAAAAAAAATAATAATTTGACTCTAAGTGTCAAATGACTCCTGTTTTTTGCCCATAAACATATATGGTGCCAGAAGGCAGTTTGAAGGCAGTGGTTAAAAATTTTAAAGCCAGGGTGGTTAATTGCCAGAAAAATAAAATATCCTATGTGAGGTCAGTCCTCATGAACTTGTGCCTCAATGCTAGCAAACCCCAGGTGGGGTAATTATTGCCAGTGATCTGTGAAGGATCAGTATAAGAATTTCACTGCCAAGAGCTGAATCAAGCAGTCATAAACCATTTTTTTTTCTTGCTTTATGTAAGCCCTAAAATTTTCATTTAGGTTTGTATAGTAGTCTATGCTGGATACTTCATGGTATTACAAAATATCATGTTCATAACTGAAGTCAATAGAAATTAACATACTCTTTAGAGAAGTCCACTTTTATAGGCATCTCTGAGAAAGGGGCATTTCTGAGATGTGGACTGCAACATTAATTAATTAATTAATTAAGTTATTTATTTATTTATTTATTTTATTTTTTCACCCTAAAGATTTTTTTTTGACTGTGTGATTCCACAAACAGTAATTAAATCTTAATTAAAGATAGGCAGGCCATTAAAACCCCATCAAATTTCTGAATAACTTGTAAATTTTTTTTTTTTTTAAGTCATAAAAAGTTCACAGGGCATGGCATTTTTTTATGGGATTGCCATGATCATCTTTAATCATGGAAAGTTCTCCAGGACTCAGTGCAGAATTATATGTCATCTACACCAATTCAGCACTTTGTTCAGCAATTTCATTGTCTATCTGTTGCTGTCAACTGGCATAAATATGAGGTTTTACTTTTGTAACAACAAGGATTGCCCAAAACAGGATTGACTGTCCTTTAGTTTTTTGTTTGAGATAATTTAAGAGGTTGGTAGAAGTGGTCTGATAAAGTGTGGCCCATGTATTTCAGAGTTTCTTAAGCTCTCTGCCTTCTGCAAGCTACTTTCAGTAAAGTGTTCCACAGACAGGAAACCTGAAATGTATCACCTGACATACTGCATTTCAAAGCCTGATATGTGGAGCTGCTCAGCATTGAGATCTGGTCTTTAATGGGTCAGCAGCATCTCAGTAGTGATCTGCTCTCCTCAGTTGCCTGATAATTTAGCAGGAAAATGATTGTGATCGTTTTTCAATACTTGCCCAATTCACAGTGAATTGTACAGAAAGTACAGAATCAGAGAATGTGTAACATTGGAAGGGACCACAGTGGCTCATCTGATCCAACCTCCCTGCTCCAGCAGGGCCATCCCAGAGCACATTGCACAGGATTGAGTCCAGATGATTCTTGAGTTTCTCCAGTGAGGGAGACTCCACATCCTCTCAGGGCAACCTGTTCCAGTGCTCAGTGACCTGCACAGTAAAGAAGTTCTTGCTCATGTTCAGGTGGAACTTCCTGTGCTTCAGTTCTTGCCCACTACCTCTTGTCTTAATAAACTGGCAGTCCAAACCTGAGCATAACAATGTTTGAAGCATTTGAATTCATTCCTGATGATAAGGCTTTTCTGTGATCTTTGGAATATACTATCCCATGAAACAAACAAAAAACTCACCAACCCCAGCTCCCCAAAAAAACCCCCAAACTAGAAAGAAAACTAAATAAAATGCCAACAAAAAATTATTAAGTTACAGAAGCACTGATACGGATGCCAAGGCTGTGAGCATATTGTAAGAGTCTTGATTTCAAAGAAGTCACAGACTGACTCGGGGCACCTGATGAATAACTAGAGGCAACTTGAAAATCTGTAGTAGTCCCACTGGCAACATTAATCAAGTCTAATTTCTGTGGCAGTCTGGCATGCAACTAAGTGAACATTCAAATATATTTTTGTAACACCATATGCCACTGGCAAATCTAAGTTATTAATAGAGCTTATTGTGAGGGAGCCATTCCTCAGCAGATGCTTCCTTAGCACAACAGATTTAAATCTTCTCAAGTGCCACCTTGCCAACTCTGTTCACCTAGATTGCCCATTTGTCAAATGTTCTCATAAACACTATTATAGTTTCTTCCAGCGCAATCTTTATGGACAGAGAGTACTTTCTGTAAGAAAATTAGAACGCCATACTATTAATATTCTTGTAATCTCTTTTCCAAGTACAGCTACATTGTGATCAGTTCAAACCACTCAGTGATGGGCACATGGTGGATATAGGGCTCCTGTAGTCACTGATTGCTAAAATGTGTTTAATATTATTTCCCTTAACAATCCTCACCGTGTTTATGCTAGGATGAATTCTCTTTTGGACAGTGACTGTCTTTATTTTGATTTCTCTGGCATGATGTTCTGATGTTATTTCAAAAATGAATTGGTGTTACAGCACAAGTGGCCTATTGTCATACACTATATCAAAATGAAGAGAAAATAATTGGGTAGTTTTGTCACGTGGGCTATCTATGTATTGTTTTCTTTGATTTTCTTTCTAGACAGAATTTGGCAATGGTAATGGTGTCTAATGGGAGTGACTATATGAGCATTTCCAGTCTATCAGGACTGTGGCACACTGCACTATTGGATCAATACAATCCATCATATCAGTATTTCCTGTCTTGTTCAGTTTATTATTCTCTTTCAAATTGATTGGCTACATGGTGTACATGGTATATTTTTAGAAGAGAATGTCATGAAAATACTAGCATGACATTTTGATTAAGCATAGTTCATGTTTCCCCTGCCATTTTATCACCAGTTAAACTGAGATTGAAGAAAGGAATAGACATCAGACAGCCCCACACAGCAAATTAATGGCAAAAGTAGTAGGGTAAACCTTAAGTCTAGAGAAAAAAAAAATCAGATTATATGTTACTAGGAAGAAGATTTAATGTTTAATGTCCTTTGCACCTTCAGCAGGTATTGCAGAAATATAAAAAGTACTTAATTATTTATAATAGTATTAATAAGAGCACTGGAGACCTTGCAATACTCTAAGATCATATTTAGCAGCTGGGCTGATTGCTTTCTGTAGTGAATTTGTGGCAGTGATAACAAGGCTTCATAAAAGTCACCATTTGCTGTGAAAAATCAAAGACTCAGAAGAATGTAGACCAAGAAATACACAGAGAAATGTATCAGTGTTATTAAAAGTATAGCCATGGGAGCTGGGAAGAAATTGTCTAGCAAGAAAGCACATAAACCTTTTGGATAACTCAATAGAATCCAAGGGAAGTGTTAAAGAAATTAGGACAGTAAACCAAGGTTAGGAAAAAAAAAAAGAAATTATTAAAAGGAAGCAAGTGCAATGAAATGTTCTCTAGTTTGTTCTAGAGGTGTCTTGAAAGACACTGAGTAAATTGGATGTCCAGCTGTAGTGTGAAAATATTTCACTATCTGCAGAAAACAATCTTAAAGTTTTTTCTGTTGCAGTTTAGATGAGTTTTGATAACTGAAGTGATAGTAGATTTTCAGACTATGTTGGGTTGCAGCACATGTTTTGGACATCCATTTCTGCTACCTACTAAGAGTCTTTGGGGAGAGTTGACTTCAAGGATAATCAGGAGTCATCAGTCACCACTTCAGCATTAGAAGCTTCTAGTTCACGTGATCATATATAATGTAATATGTGGAAAATTAACATATAGATGGTTCTAGCATTCATCACCTAATCTACTGTATTTGTTTAAGATTACAAAAAATATTTGAGAGAACACTACTATTTCAGTCGTTCTTTCAGGCTGGTTGTAACTTACTTATGATATCTGTAAAAAAACCTTGATCTTGGTCAAAATGTCTGTGCTGGTTTACAGTGCAAGCAGCAGCTTCAGTGCAATCAGTATGATAATGTCATTTGCTGTTGTGAAGACCTCATTGAAATGGTTGCAACTCTTCTCCACCAGGTTCATTTTGATTTTTTGGATAGATATTAAAGGAGAGGGAATACTTTCTGCATTGCAGGCAGGTGGCTGTAACAGATGAAGGGAAGCAACCTGAAAGTGTAATAAACACCATATTTAGGCCTTTTACTACAAGCATTTGCCTGTAAATTGTTGATAGAGTTCACAGTCCCAGAATGCTCTTTCATTAACTTTTATTTCTGAGTGTAGCAATACTGCTGTGCAAGGACCATTTCAATTCTATGTCTACTGACTGCAACATTATTGTCTGAGCTTACCATCATCACTTATAGATTTACCATTTCAAATCCAAATTACTAGAGACCACTCCCCAGTAAACCCTGTATTAAACAATTTCAGGTCCTGCTGACAAGTGAGAATGCAGCAGCCTGTTATACAAGCCTCGTGCTAGATGAGATACTAGGGCAGGATTTGCAGAAGTAGGGAGAGGAAGAAGCAGCTGGTTACAGACCACTACCTGCCTGCTGTGCCTTGTGTGCTCAGTGTCACTTCCTAGGAGAGGTTGCATCATTTCATGAGACCTTTTTTAGCACCCTAGCTACATCTTGCCCATGAATATTACCTGCCATCTATTGCATTTTTGAGATGAGGATGGCTTAGGCATTGTTTTTTTCTTGTTTTCTCAGAAAAAAAAATAGGAGCCAAAACTCTGTGTGCCTGTTGCTATGCATTTGAAAGCTCACCTTCCTCTTTTTCATAATGAAATGGCAAAGGGGGCTCCTCAAGATGAGCACCCAGCCCTCTGAAGGTGGGTTTTCCTTTCACAAGCTCTTTTCTGTCTGCTGGCATTCAGATCATGATGTAAAACCACGTCTTTCCTCCAAAAGAAAAGGAAGTAATATAAACACTGCTATTTCTTAAGTTTGCACTTTTGATTCTTTTCCAATCTCTATGAAGTTCTGTATCTAAACTGAAGGAAGAGTGGATGGAAATGTGTAGCTGCACATATATAACCTTTGAGTTAATAAATCATTTTGGAATACATTTACATGACCTCATAAACCTAACACTACCTTATGCTCTTCTCTAAGGGACTACTTCAGCTCTGGAATGAAAAGTTGAATGGGATTTGGACTTTAAGTCTCAAGAGAGCTTTGCTTGATATCATTGCATTAGCTGTCCTGTCTGCTGCGATTTTTGTCTGCTTGTGCTTTTTTGCTTTGGGCTTAGAACAAACTTATACTCCATTTAAAATCTAAGATGACATTGAAGTACAGAGGTGAACACATGAAAACTACAGTTGCAGAGAAAAAATAAGAATCCACACTACAGCACTGTGTCATAACTCTTTTATTTAATTATTTTGTTCCCCATCATACTAGTCGGGATGCTCTCTTTTCTTGCCCTTTAAATTGCTTAGTGGCAATTTTGGTAACTTATATTTGGAATTATTCCTTCACAGTGGCAGGAATTGCGTGAAGATCTTATAGGAACTGCAAAAATTTAGGGATCAATTCACAACAAGGAAAAGAAACATCCATTACTCATGTTAGCTGAGCTCAGTTTCCCAAAAGATTGTATAATTTTGAGACCTGGTTTCACTACATTGTCATGCTGTTGAAATTGTTTTAGCTTAACATACAACTGGTGAACTGTTTCAGCAAGCACCCTCCACAGTGGTACAGCCATGTGCAGCAAGATATAGACAAGCTCATGTCCACAAGTAACAGATCTGCAACACCAGAACATGAAAGATGCTTGGAACTGTCTTTCAAATAATGCCATCAACAGTCTTAATCCACTGGAAGTAATGCAAGCTGCATCTAGTTTTAAAGAGTTTAAAGATGGGGATTTGATGTGTCTTCCCTGATGAATATTTCATTCTTCTGCTATTGCCACCAGAAGACACTATACTGATATGCAGCTAACCAATCTGGTTGATATTTTATTTGTCCAAATCTTCTCACAATCATGATTACCCGCCAGATATTATCAAATTGCCTTTTCTTCATACTAGTTTTCAATTCTAAGTTGTGATTATGTTAATTGTTTGTATTAGAATAATTAATCTGATTGTCTAAACTCGTATTCACACAGGGAAGGTCTACTTACCCCATGTAAGGGTAGACCTTCCCAACAATACTATTTAAGAACACTAAAGTCAAAATCACTAATCACTAAAATTATGGCATTAAGAGGCTCTAATAGTTAATGAATTGGGGAGATCTGACTAAAAACCCCAAAAACCTACTCTATTGTTTCTTACAATAAGTCCTGCTTTATAAATTTTAAGAGTTAAACTGTTTTCAGATCTATGAAACTTTAGCTATACTTTGGCAGTGACATATGCAATCAACTGTTATTTGGAAGGGAAGCCGGCTAGAGGACCAAAGAGTAGCAGAAAAATTTGATTTAAAGGCAGTGGCTGGTGGTGGTCTTTACCACAAGGATAGGAAATCAGGTGAGAAGTAGCAGTTTATGAGACACTCAGGAGGCTACAGGGAAAACTGAAGAAAGAAAATATTTTCTGGTTTTAGTCTTAGTGCTTTAACATATTGTTGGTTATAATTTTCTTTTCCCTTTTCCTTTTTCAGATACCATGAATTCTCTTCCAGTGAATGACAAAATAATATTTTCTACTTCTTTTTGTGTATTGGAGTATTGCTGCCCTTGGAACTTCAGCATAAAACCCTTCAAATGCTTCCTGAGAGATCAGGGTATTGTCATAATGTTTTACATTTAATAATGTATATTGCAACATTTTCTGTATGCAATACCTTATTATTTATTAAGAACAAATAACTATCATGAAGGGCACTTTTTCTCACATGGTATTTATAGGATAAGAAAAGATTATTTCAAAATAACGAAATGCTTGTTTTTCCCCCATTACCTCTTCCCTTTGCCAATAAAGAGAGAAACTCACATCAAAACTTTTTGTTTAGAAATCGGAAACTTAATTCCAAAAAGATTATGAAATCTACCCAAACATGGTGTAAGATAACAGTTACTCTCAAAATAAGAATTCTAAATCTGAGTCAGGCTTTCTAACTCCCCAGAAATCTTTCTTTTTAGAAGGAATAGTAAGCCAGGACCAACCATGGCAAGGCTTTGTCAGGCTGGTATTGTCAGACTGCAAAGGAGAGGAGAAGCCACAGTGGAATGGCACACAGCAGGTCAGACTTCAGATCTAATCAATCCCATACCACACTGTAAAAAACTATGCACTTCAGGACCATCATCTAGGGTAGGAAGAAAATAAAGTGAGCAGTAAATAGAAAAAAAGCGCTAAATAAAATCCTGCTTTCCGAGAAAAATTCAGCTTTAAACTATTTCTGTGTTACTCTGATATTTTTATTTCCAAAATGTGCCATGCTTGCTAAACCATGGTAGACAGCTTCATTTTCAAAGATTCAAAACTGTGTTTATTAAAGTTTTGATGCTGTCATTTCTCAGTTCCATACCACTATAAAATTTATTCAGCTGAACTACATGAAATAGGTTGTATCTTTAGGGAAGGGAAGGAAAAATGCTTCGAGGATTCAAACAAACACACTTAGCCTTTATTTGAAATGGCCTTTGTGAAAGCCCATTTGTATATATTCAACAGTTGCTTTTTAAAAATGTGCATCTTCTGTCTTCATTTATTTTCAATGTTTTCTCCAGAAGGTGTCAAGAAACAGTTCTTATGTTAAACAAAAAAGTCAGGGTACCAATGTTAGAGACTCTGTCTGCAAACAAATCAAAAACTATAAAGATCATAAAGTTTGAAACAAAACTTAACGTAAAAATGCAGCAATAAATCTTTACTTGCAAAGTTTAACATCCTCCCTTTGATTCATATTCCACTTCTTATTTTGAAGAAATAAAAAGAAACATTGTGCATGCATCAAAATAGAGCTATTGCCAGAACACTTTTGTTTTGTGGTCTGAAAGAATTCGAGACAATTTAATATACTAATATCAATGAAAAATCACATTTTCTTGGTAATAGCTAATATAAAAATGTAAATATTTCTTGCAGAAGCTTTGTTTCACAGTTAAATCTGTGGTGTTGTAAATCTTTTGTGTGCAAGTGCTTATAAGTTATATGCTTTGTATCTTTTGTTTTACAGTGCTTAAACATCCTAATGACAGATGTTACATAAACAAACATACAAAAGGAGGTCAGATCCTGATCCCAAAAAAGCATAACAACTTGCTTTTTTTTTTCTTAACTTGTGTGTCAATAATTTAAAGACAAAATGAGATGTACTTGTTGAATACTAAGTATTGACTCCTGCCCTGAAAGCTTGCTTTAGCAGCTCCCTGGCAATTTAATAAATTTTGAAATATCCATGGTTTTCATGGGGCTAGAAGAAGGAGGTCTATTTCTTTGTTTGGAAGAAAAAACTAATCCTACATGAATCTTCAGTCTCTCTGTTGCAATTATACTGTAAAGAACAGCAGCAGTTACAAGCAGAAGGAGGCAGAACTTTTCATGCTTTGCACTCTTAAGCCACCAGCTGATGAGTCTTTGTTCATGAACATATTCCCTGTTATGGTGAAGGATTTATTATGAAGAGCATATATTTAAAGTCATATAAATGGAATGTTTTGTGGGAGGATGAGCTGCTTGTTTTTTAAAACATGCAATTTTAGGTCTTTGCATACACTGCACTATTTCAGTTGAGGCTAAATCCTGAGCCAAATGCCCAGTCTATTACAGTACTCCTCCTCTCATTTAAGCTAATGACAAAAACCCTCCCTCACTTCACAAAAGTAAGGTCAGACCTTAGGTGGGCTGCACAGCACTCAGGCACATGATCCTTTCCTCATTGCACTGAGCCAGTGCAGACATCCAAGTAGCTCATTACACATCCAGGGAGCACTTATGCTATGGATGCTCCATGCTGTGCAGAGCAGCAACTGACCTCCACCTGCTCTGTCTGTGAGAAAGTTGAGAATACTGTTCCCCTTCTTGGGCAATCAGTCTTGAAGATGGACTCCAGCATGATGCAGGGCATACTCGTTAGCTGTAGAGTCACAGAATTTTTTTCATACCTTTATAAAGTGCCTGATATTTATTTTTTGATGCAAAAAAAATATTTGAGTTGGCTTCTGAAGCTCTCTGAAGCCTGTTATCAGTTTTATAAGCAAGCACATAACTTTCTCCTTAATTGCAAAGAAAATGTGAATTAGAGAAAGTACATATAATATAGAAATAGCTGAAAGTTAGTCTGTCATCTGATAAAGTGGTTTTTTACTTAAAGAAAGGCAGCCAGATCCTGACTTTGCCTACTTTGGGGTCTCATTTAAGTATTTTTATTTGCATAATCTAAAATTAACATGATTTATCATACAGACAGTGAGGTTTAGCTGCCACTAACCTCTGTCAGACACATCTAAGTATAGTCACCCTAAGCTCAGTACATAGTCAATGCAATAATCACATTCAGCACAAAATCAGTACATGTTCAGTTATAAGGTATTGGTTATCCCAATTCCTTGCTCCAGGTGTGAGAGCAGCTGATGCACTGGGTGATACCCACAGAAGGACAGCTGGGCTTCAACAGCTGGTTCATGTAACAGACATTTATGTTTTGCATACCCAAATATAATTTGGCTGAATTAGGAGCTGAAGCTTACCATATTTTTGTAGCTAAACAAGAAATGAATTTAAAGCAGGTCAGTGCCTTAGAAATTACATGAAGCTGGGAATGAATATAGAGCTCCGTAAGTTGTTTTCAGCCTAACAGTGGAAGTGTGCACACACCTATACCATAATTCCTCAACTAGCAAAATACGAGCCTTCTCTGCATAGTCCTGGTTACAACTGTTGGGAGCATATTTGCTCAGATATCCAAGGTTTAAAGTTTCAGTGTTATCTAGGAAGCCAAATTAAAGCTAGTGAATTTGCTATGTATGCTGCATCCCAGGCCCCACATCAGCCTGGGTGCAAGATAGATTTGTGCTAGGCAGTGCTAGAATGTGACCTGGGGCATATTAAAGGAACACATTTTAATAGGGTCACTCCAAGCTTCTCAGTCCTGTCGTTAGATCAGTACATGTCTGGTATTGCAACCTAAGACAATGTCATAGCTCCTGATGCCTTTGTTGAGCATGTGGAAATAGGAAAAGTTAGAGAGGAGAATTCTTCACTAGGCTCTAGTATCACAGCTATTATCAAAAAGGTCTCAAATTTTAGAGGCATTCTTCATTGTGCCACATTCTCCTGACACATTGCTACACCAACAAGAACATTTGGTCTTATGAATTTATCATCCATTTTTATATTACGTTCCTTAGTTTTACCTGTTTATGCGAAACACTTTGGTTATTATGTAATTTCTTATGAACAATTAAGAAAAAGAACAATTTAATATTGCATAAATAATGTTTTGGTGACATTTTGCAGCCCCAGTTTCATAGATAATACATGCTCCTGATCATATTTTATAATGCTTCTGCTACTCTTCTCACAGCTCAGACAACATGAATTAAAACTCTTAAAAATTTATTTCATTTTGTTTTCAGTAATTCTATTTTCAAGGCACTTGCTGAAAGTGAGATTTCATGTGACAGTAGATTTTGTGGTTGAAGCTTCAACTGAGACTGGAAAAATGGAACTCTTTTCATCAGCCTTTTTTTTATTTTGCAGTTTTTCAATTAGACAAAAGTTGTTTGGTCATTTTTTAATCATAGACTTGTGCAATATCTCAGGTTGGAAAGGACCCCATAAAGGTTGTTGTAGATTATTGCTTTAGATAATCAGGAATTGCTGTTCCATCAGAAAGCCCTGTGAAGAGGAATTTTGGAAGGAAGATATAGAAATGGAAGAAATTACTGTTTTCTTCTTTTACTTGAACAAAATATCTTATATTGAACATGAGGAAGACAGTGTACCTTTGAACATATTCTATAGAAGTCTGGCATTTATTTTTAATTTTAAACTTTACTTTCTTCCTTTCATCCATATTATAAACTTGAAAATCATGACACATCATCATTATTGCAATCATCACCTACTATTTTTATAGTGGTACTGTCTATATTCTTTCTGTATATCTTTAACCTTCTGTAAATTATTCTCACTACTTTATAGATACCAATAGCATTGGATACTGGTCATTGTGTAAAAAAACTCGAAGAAAATATTATGACAGGATGACTTTAAAACACAATCTTCTTATCTAATAATCAGGTCTGATTTCCTTTAGACAATTTTGGAAAAAGTATTACTTCTCTATCGTTAGTATTGTCTATTCTGTAGAAATAATTTTGACTAGATTTTTCCAAAGGAAATTTTCTAGAGTATGTTTTTGCTGTGTTAAAATGTATTTTGAGAATTACTAGACATTCATAAATCTTCCAAATAAATCTTAAATTTCCCTAAGTATTTAATACATCCGAAGAGAGGTGGTCATTCCCCAAAAAGACATTGTAAAATAACAACAGAAGCAGACTTGAGGTAAAGTACTGCTCAGAAAGTTGAAAAACAATGACCTATTAATTGAATATTCAACAAGCTTTGTCTGGAAAGCACCTTGATTTTCTGCAATATGCAGAATAGATGCAGATGTTTAGGGGGATCCAAAGTCTGAATCCATCTTGCCTTTGCATTTTCCTTCATATTGGTGCGTTATGCTGATCAAGCTGCTGCATTCTTTGGTGTGACTTTAGTCTTTGTGATCACTGGTTTTTTTCAGTCTATTAGACACTTGTGGTCAGGAGGTTCAATTATCAGTACTGCAATCAGGACTTCAGGTAGTGCTATGGTAAATTATCTTATTTCCAGGGGTTTGGGCACACCCTCACGCTGGAAGGTTACCTGCCTTGGCTCCATCCTGGACATTGTTGTAGGTGTTTTTGTCCCTGGCCACTCATTTCACCAGTCTAGATCCTCACCCTAACCTGTGGGCTGGGTCCTGGCCACACCTTGATCCACACCACTGCTGTTTTTCCAAGGCTTTGCAGCTCTCTGAGCTGGCCCACGTCACTGTCCCCATCCCAGCCCTGCTCCTGTGCTGTGCATTGCCTGGCAAGGCTTGCAGGGGAAGGGCAGGGTCCTGCTGGACCTATGTGCAAGGGCTGCTCTCAGCTCCCAGCTGCTGACCATGGAGCAGCCATTCATTCCCTGTGGGGCCCTGACTCTCTTGGGTTTTTTGTAATCTCATCTTTACACAGAATTAAATGCCACATCAGTTTTAACAATTCATGTGAAGCAAGTCGGAGAATGGCAACAAGAAAGACAATGGAAAAGAGTGTTTTAATAAGTTGTGAACCTAAACCAGTAGTTGATTAGTCATGTTAGATTTTGAATTATTACTTATATTTGTTCTGCGCTGTCAATACTGAAACTCTGATGGAATGATGTAATTTTTAATCCAGTTCATATTAAAAACAGAAACAAAAAGTATTTTTCCCTGTCCTCTTTCCAGTCACAAAGAAAGAATGATGGACAAGACAGAGAATTGTCATTTTCAGACCACAGGCTGTTGAAGAGTTATTGATTTTATTTTTTTAATTCTGTATTTATTGCTGGCTTTTCCTTTCTTCATTGAATATATTTATCGTTATCATTCCTATTATAAGAACAGAAAAAATAAGACGTACATGAAAAGGCTGAAAGATGAAATGATTTCTCAGTTCCTAATGTTGACACTATCATACCATACAAAACCACAAGACTGAAAGAAAGCCTCAGCAACTGAGTTCTTTTTTTTTTATCTAATCACAGTATGAACAATTTAAGCTGTAAAGTTCCTTAGAGCCTCTGGTCTGGTGTGGTGCTGCTCTCCCACATACTGCTAGCTACAGGCCACAACCACAAACTAAAAAATTCATTGTAATATGCAAGATAAAGAGGAAAGACAACAAAAAATATACTCCAACAATAGCAGGGGATTTATGTGAAAATTATGGATGTTGTGAAGATGTGAACTATACCTCAAGGAAAAAAGGAGAAAAACATCCAGGTTCCAAAGATAAAACCTCAGAAAAGCAAGGATATCTCTAACTGTAGACAGCTTCCAGTCTTTCAGAGGAGAGTTAAAAAAATATATTAAATATTTCTAAGATAGACACTGAAATTGAAAAAGACTTCTGAATGAAGTAGATTATTTATTAAAGTTATGAAGTATGTGATTAATATAGTAAAGGCACTAGTACAAACATATATCATAAGGAAAAAAACAATCATATGTTCTTTCTAATCCTTCTGGATGCATGAATGACGTGGTTTTGGCTTTCTGCTTAGGACCACCCTTCTATATACTTACAGACTCGTTTATCTATGACTGTAACTACTATAGTCTGTAAAAGAGTAAGAAAATCTAAAAAAATATCTAGACAGTGAAAAAAATATGAAGGGAAATCAAGTTTTATGCATAATTTTGCAGCTAAAAATAGCTAAAACATTTTAAATTAGTCATATTGAAACTTTTGAAAAATGCAAGGTTTTTTTCTGCAAAACAAAATATTAAGTTGCTGTATTTCTAACTATAGAGTAACAGATTTATTTTTATTAATGCTATGTTAAGTTAATATTTAAAAAAATTTAGTGCACTGAAATGTAAAAAAAAAAAGAGAAAGACTCCTTATCTTCACTTTCCAGGAAGGAAAATTATGCAAAGACAGAGTACCTTCTTCAAAGACATGCTGGAAATTAGAACAAGACCGAGATTATATTTGAACAGAAGGTATTATTTCCTTCAGTTCTACTATAGGAAATAGATTGAGTTTATTTTGATCCTCTAAATATTTTGTCTTTTACAGAAAGAATTATGAACATTGAATTTGTATGTTCTTTTCCACAGGAAATGGAAGGAACGCATTCTTCCAAACTATATTGATGATAACTATAATTGTAGTTCAAGATTCAAGTGGCCAGCATAATTTTGGCCTATGGCAAAAATATGGCAAAAGAGTGAGCCTTTGTTGGCTTTTCGGGTGACAATAGCTGAAGGTAAGGATTCTAAATCATGGAAAAATAATTTTTCATGTTGTTATTGGTGACTCACTTTGCTTCCTTTGCCATAAGCTCTACTATTCAAATTGTTCAAACAAGAGAAATGTGGTTGCACTTCAGCCCAGATTTGCATTGAACCAGTTCTGGTTTCCTGACCCAGTGGAGCCCAGCGATGGCATCAGCAGCCACGTCCCATGTGAACAAGATGAAAAGCACCTCTCAGCCAGGAGCCATGCTGTGCCCACAGCAGGGGTGACCTACTATGGGCTTCAATCCCAGTCCAGTAAACACCTCATGAATCTTCCTCTTTCAGCAGTGGAATACATTTACATTCAAATTTAGCAGTAAATTGAGGGTCGTTCTGCCTGTGTTCTGAGCCAAACAGCGTATGGAGCTTGCACTGGGCTCCCACTAATAAATCTGAATTCCAGTTGGATTAATTATCTCATTTTCAGTAGGATCCTACAGTGTCACAAGGTTCTTTTTCATCTCAAGGAGTGGGCAAAGCAAGAAGCAGGAATGAATTCCTAAATGCCGGCAACATATAGTGATGATGCATCATTACATTCATGGCCAATTTAAATTAAATCACCTGTAAAGGGCTGTAATTTTCTCAATAAAAAGTGTGTAACATGTAAAATAATAGACTGGTTTTTTAAATAGAAATTTTTAAATTATTTTTAAACCTGGTCTTTTTCAGAGTGTTTCTATTTAATAAAATGACTGGTCTTCCAAGACCACCTAGGAAGAGCATGTAAAGCAAATTACCACTTAATTGAAACCAAACCTACCATTCAACAAATACTGTAAAGTTAAGAACCTTCAATAAAGCTGGTAAACTATACATATTACAGAATTTTTCACTAAACTAACTAGCTAGGAGTTAACATCCCAGCAGTACATTCTTCATACGATCTGGCAGGTTTTCTTTTCACTTTCCAGTTTTATTATTTGAGTTTCTGGATGACTTCAAGGCTCTAAGAATAAGTTTGCCTAGTCTAGTAGCTTTATTTGCTATAAGCAAATTTCTTCATGATGGTAACTTTGGACATAGTCTCATACAAGTACAGAAGAGGAAAATGAAAGGCTTCTCCTTGAAAAGCTGGTTCATCAAAATGTTGCATTCCAGACAGTTCATATTTTTATCATGCCAGAGATTTATTCCTTGAACAAGGCAAATTGCAGCTGTATCTTGACATGGTGTCATGAGTTGCAGGTCTAATTTGCATTTTAATTAACCCCAATGATAGTATGATTCTTTGTTTTTGCACAAGAAGAAAATAATATAGGTCAAAGTGTAACTTGTCTTTTGGAATTAAGTCTTAAACACATCTCTTAGCTTTTTTTGACATCAACACTTATCTTTATGAGGATGAAATGCCCTACTTCTGCATGCAGCCACACACAGTAACATGACAGGCAATTTGCAGCAATTCTCAAAGGAAATGCTATTATCAATTGGAAAGATAAAATAATGAGCTGATTTTCAGTGTAAACAAAAAGGCAAAATCACATTAAAAAGTACTGAAAGGAACCAATTAGATAATAACTTAGATTATAACTAGATCATGTTTGAGCCTGGAGTAGAAACCTCTACTGCACAGAGAGAAAAAGAAGGATGCAAGTATGACTTTTTTACCTTCGTATATCAAGCCTTGGTTTTCTTTTGTTGTTTCCTCTGTATATTTGCTTTAAATTTATATTGGTATTATGTTTGTCACTTCTAGAAAATTTGTAAGTCATAATTTATTTTTAACATTTTTTTTTCTTATCTGTAAGTCCTATATTTGGAAGGGTACGATGGCACAGATTTCTGCTTTAGTAGATGAGCTCTGACCTGATCTGCTAATATTCCCTACAAGGCCGTCTCCACATTCTTACTTACTGTGATATAGTGCATAAACTGGAAATCATGTATGCTTTGATAGTGGTACTATTTTGTAGTACTCTGCATAATTGTCTCCACACATGAAAAGTCATAGAAGCAGAAGAACTGTTATAAAATATCTTAACTGCATCATACAGATGTTGCTGGTTCCTTTTAAGGCAAACAGAAATAGATGTAAGATTTGCTTCAGAGATAATTATTCTATGCAATGGAGAGATCTAAGACACTGGGCTTATTCTTCGTGGTCACTTTCTGTTTTGAGTTCCTCAAATGGAAGTTCAAATGCAAGCTAAGTATGCAGAATCATTCTGGAATTCAAAAGGCACTGACTCCATAGGTGAAGATTTCATCCAGAATCTGACCTGATGTATTATTTTTGTTGTGGCAGACAGAGAATAGCTAATTTCTTGTGTCAGATAGCTGCCCAGTGTACCTTGCGTCAGACTTAGATCTCCATGGCAGGACTGCTCTGTTGCTAGACTTTGCATCTCAAAAGGCTGCAGACATAATATAATGGAACACATGTGTGCTACTGATTAGGATTTGCTCCTAAATGTATTGTATGTGCATGAGACAGTTCATTTGTATTTTTCTCACAAATGACAATGGAAAAAATATTCATATATCTAGAAAGGCTTGCAGCTAAGGAAGAAAAATCTAAAATTATGCTTACAAAAGTTCCTGTTATCAGCTTATCAAACATTGTAAATTTGAAAGAGTCAAAGAAAGGATCAAGGTTACATAATTTTGTATTTCCAGTCAGAAGCATTACAAAAGACCTTCATTCTTAATTTCCATGTGCTGCTTCATTCAAACAAGAATTATGTTGCCTCTCACAGGACCAGGCTTTATGCATTTGTTACAGCATCCAATCCTTATCTCCCACAGCCAAGTAGCAAGCACAAGAACTATAGGTATATCTGTGCTGGAGGGTCTGAGTATCCAGGCTCTAGTCCTCAAAATCCTGGTAAAGCTATTTGAAATGCTTGGAATTACTTTTTTATTGGTATTGCTAAAATCACATACCCGAGGAAAAGGAACCCTGAAATTGCCATAAATTAAATCTGTCACTTGGCAGGGTTTGGTGGACACATTCTCTTAATTTTCTCTGAGATTATATTAATCCAGAAACTGTTATAACAGCAGAAAATTGATCTACCTAGAGCTGAAAGTCTTTCTAAAAGGTTGCTCTCATACAAGTGGCATACAAGTGTTCCTTTGTACTTGGTCTGAAAATGCTAAGGTGATGTGCAGTATAGAAAGATTGCAACATTCCTTTACAGAAATGTTCAGAGTTTAACCACATGAGTTGCATATCTAATACTAATGGACTGCTAGCACTACTACTTTAGATGCCTCTGTATTTGAATCCTATCCAAAACAGGAAATGACAAGAAATTTTGAGTTTGTCACAAATCCTCATCTACAAAACACAAACACTAGAATTCTTCTCATAAGGAATCAAGTCCCAACACCCTTGCAGTTTTGAAAATTTAGTTGCATTGCTGAAGGCTATGTAGCTCTCTCAATGATTCTTTTTGACTCAGAGAATATTCTGAAAGGTCTAAACTACTTGTTATGACTTGAGGAATCTCTTGCTATATCAAAAGACAGGGAGAATCCCAGAAAATATTTCAATCACAACAGGAAACCAATTCAAATGTTTACTACTAGGCTATCATAAGGAATTTGGATTTTAAATTTGTTTTGATTTGTGAAATTATCTTTTTTGCTCTGAATAAGAGAGAAAGAGAGAAAGAAAAAACAGGTAGTATAATCTCTCACTTGGGGTATTGCAACCCACTTTGCATTATCTAGCAAATATTTTGTCTGCACACTTAGTCTTATCATCAGTGTTTGCTTTCTTTTATCAACCCCACATATTCCTCCACATCTCTACTGAAGCAGTGACAGCATCCATGAGTAGAACAGCCTAATAACCCTCCAACAACTGTTTCACATTGACTAGCCTTTGAAAGTGATGGACCCAACTCTTTCTTATACTCACATCCTTCTGTAAACAATACATCAACTGAATTTAATACCAGTCAAATAAAAAAGTACTATTAAAATAACCAAGATCCTCAAACCATTTCCTTTTTGGCATCAGTGATCAGAATTATTTATTACAAGTTTGAGCAATACCCACTAAACCATTTTATCACAATATTTTTGGCACCTATGACAGAAGTAGTCAGGCATTAAATGTGAAGCTTTCTTGCTGCAGTGCCTGGAGGTAACTAATCAATGTGGCAAAGATCTTCTGGGTGCATAAGATATATATCTCACCTTCCAGCGATTAGTTTGTCAAAGCCACAAGATCTATGAATATACTTATTTAATCTGTCAAAAGGATATAGCACAGCTTGAAAAGTCATCATCAAACCTGCTGTAGCAGAAAATTTCAGACTATTGATTGGATTCAGACCTTCACTTTAATCTGAACATGTACTTTGGTTCATCAATAGGTCAAGTAGCTTACGAGAGCAACCCAATAATATTTGAATCTTGAGTCAGCAAGTTAATACACCCTGAGTACTTCAAATTACTTCTTCCTGAGATTACTTTTAAAGAGAAAGGAAGTTTTGTGTAAGTACAGAATAACAGACTGAAGTTGTGTTCAGCTACAGCATTTCTCCTCTGCAGTGACATGGGAGAGGTTAAAAGAAAAACAAGAGAAAGCAAATTAAAATGAGATTTCTCTAAACCTGTCACTTCTGTCAAGAGAAGCTTAAATGAAAAAATTAGCCTTGGCTCCCTGATACAGGAGCTATCTGAATAATATAGAATTATTTTTCTGAAAGGACAAAAACTTTGCTGTAGCCAATTTTGTTTCTAAATAGTGGAATAAATTACCTAAAGTGTTCACTTTAGAAAATATTGTATAATTCATCATGCATGTCATGATCATATTATTAGATTTGTTGTACTCCTTGTTGATAATATTACTGATAGGATTTTCAGCTGATTGGTTAGATAAAGCATTATAGTGTGTATGATTTTTTTTAGTTTTACTTTTGCATTATACCTTTATATATTTTTTGCGCATAATATGCTTTTGTATATTTGAGTTTCCTGGACTAGTGGAAGGTGATCCTGCCCATGATGACGGAGTTGGAACTAGATGACCTTTAAGGTTCCTTCCAACCCAAACCTTTCTATTTTTGTATTAGAACTGAGACTCCTGAAAATTTTATGCCATATATTTCCTTAGAATCAATAAAAAAAGCCCATTTCCTTTATTTCCCCACAAACAGTAAAATCCTTTATATGTATTCCACCAGATTTCCAAAAGCAATGGGAATATAATCTTTAGGAAAGTTAAGAAAATCAACATTTCTGAATCTTAACATACTTGGTGGAGTCACTCAGCAGCAAAGAGTGATGATCAAAAACATGAAAACTTCCACTTTTGATTTTATTAAGTAGAATGATAAATACAAGGAGTTATTTTGCATGAGTTATGTGTACATATTACATTTTTTCTTGCAACAGCCAAGAGCTATTTTAATGATTATGAAATATGGAAGTTCAATAATTAATCCAATTAAACTGGAAAATGTGTATTAGGGGAAGAAAGTCCTACTCAAATGTATAAAACATTATAAAACTTGTAACAAAGCTGCTTACTTTTTATGCTGAATATAAAAAAGGAAAAAGTACAAAACAGGATGCAATATACTAAATGTACAGACTACATATCTCACTCAGGAACAAAAAATTGCTCGCTTTAGGTTATATTTCATCTCTGTCGAAGGAATGCAGACAAGCATTCCCATATACTGTCCACTTTCAGAAAAGAATGGGAACTTGGTGGGTTATCCCTTACCTGAAAATTCAGGCACTGGGAAGATAAGGCAATTTAGGCAACTGAAGGAAGAATTCATCTCAGACAGCTTTAGATATCTAAAAATCTACTGTCTCTGACACACACATCCATTATTGGTTTGCCCTGCTAGAGGCCATGCAAGGAGACAATCATCTTCTGAGGATGGTTCTTCTCACCTGTGGTAAGATGGGTTGACTCCAGTAGACCCCACCTGTGAAAATGGCTGGGTATCTTTCTATTAACTATTGTGGGATCCTGCTTATAACATTACAAATTCCATGTGAATAATGTGCCCCTAGAGTAGCTGACACTTCCTTGAGAAAGATGAACCTTCCTTATGGAAGGCACTCCCTCAAACTAAATTCCAATTCAAATAATCAACAGCCTCGACTCTTTAAACAGTTGTCAGATAGCAAAGGTTTAAATTTTCTTGTCCTGACATTGGAAAAAAATCAAGAAATCCATTCACCATGTGATCAACTGGAGGAAGTATAAATCCCACACCCACAGAAAAAAATTTCTGTGAGTAATGCAAGATACTCAGCAAGGTCTTACTGTGTAAGGGTCAAAACCATGCAATATAAAATATACTTAGGCTGATGTGGTTTCATTATCCATTAAGGTTTAATTTTTAAATCTGCAACCACACATTTAATTATTCCAAATACAGCCTTCTAGCCTTCTACACACTTCTAGACTCAAAATGAAACTGTGCATATAAAACCAAGGTTTGTTTTTTTTTTAATTAAAGTATATAATTTACATATCAATACATATCCATATATGTATTTACATATATCTACACTTCCACTTATATATACATACATGCATATTTTCAGTGTGATGCATTTACAGGTGCATATTTAAATATCCATACATAGCCATATATATATTTACATGTATCTACACTTTCACATATATATACACACAATCATATTTTCAGTGTGGTGCATTTACAGGCGCATATTTTGTATATCTCTTTCTACATAAATCTCTGCACTTTGAATGTATCCATATAACTAAATACTTTGGACAAATCCTTCTTTACCAAGGGTAAAAGAATATATTGGCAGTTTTTCTTATTCTGTCTAAATTTTAAGTAAGAAATAGCTGTCTATTCCTTGCAGTTTTCTGTAAATATGTTATTCCTGAATAGTGCTTCTTTTTCTCTTATAACAATGCTAAGAAATTGTTAAAGAAAACAGCATATGCATAAAGTGATGTTTTTTAATTTGTTGGCCCTCATTTCTCTGAAAAGAACTGAGTGGGAGGACCATGCAGTAACTACCAACCCTTGTTCATCCCCATAGTTCTTATTTGCAACTACTCAGGAGTAAGCTGTTAAACTAAGACCAGAGAGGTTGGGCTGTATAAAATGGGAGAGAAAGCCGGAGGCCAAGGATGGAGCCCATCTACATCAGTACGAGGAGGAGGAGCCATTTGCTATGCCTTGCATTTGTGATGCAGCTTCCAGGAAAGCAGGGTCTGGCAAAACATCGAGGAAGCTGCTGGAGGCATTTTGACACAGCCAGTCTGTGATTCAGCTGTCTTTTGCACTGTTGTTTCTGTGAACATGGGATGAGCCACCTCCAGCCCAAGCGCCAGCCCAACTTTGAATACCAAAGTAAAGGGCAATGCTGTGCCCTACGTGCATTCAGAGATCCTGCAGTCTGGTGACTCCCTCACAAAGGAGTCTGGCAGTTATATTTCTGTGCCCTAGATGGATTTAAACAGACCTGTTTATTTATTTACTTTGGGCTGAAAATCCCTATAAAGCAGATGTAGGCTAACCACTAAAATAAACCACAGGCAGAGGTTAGCTGTTTAGAGCAACATCTGCACTAGCATATATCAGAAGGGCTTAAAAAGATAATTTATTTCAGCAGTTCACTCAGACTAATGATGCCAGCAAAGGGACATAGTTAAATAGAGAGAATATGGATTTTGGAGAACATCAGTTTGAGAGAACTATTGGAGTGAGAATCTAAACATATTTAGGTCAAGGTTGGATTATAAATTCAGAAACTTCTTGTTAATAGAGTATTTCCCGATTGATTCCTTGCCTTCTGACTCCTACTGAGTCTGCATCTGTTCCTTCTCTAAGCAGACAGAATGTGGAATAGATGCAAATATGATGCAGTTTGTTGATTAAATTCTTGGCTGTGTTTATCTGTTGGAAGCCTCACCATCAGGCAGTCAATTTAATCAAACAATAATCTTCATTCAGTGGTGATCTCTTATAAAAAATGTATCCATGGTACCTGCTGTGCTCTGTATTTATTGAAGATGTATCTCTTCATGGGTTTTAATGCAATTGTGTAAAATTGATAATCAAGAGGATTATTTGAAATAACATGAAGCACCACACATAACTTTCTTGTCCCAAGACAATACTGCTCTTCTCCAGGAACAGTTGACATCCCTCTGGCATGGGCCAGATTATTATTCATTACATTTGTGACATTCCCCATGGCTGTACAAAAGCATGAAAAAAGCTGCTCCTTTGCCAGTTTAGTGTTTTGTTCTGAACACTGGGATTTGACAGTCAAACCAAACTAAATTTCCTGGCTTAGACTCTGCTGCACATGTGATTAAAAGTGGGGGAGGAAAGGAGACATTTCTGCTGTTCTCTTTCCATTATCTCTAATTTTAGATAATATAGCATTTTAACCCTCATAAATAATATAGGCAAGCTCATGTTTAAAAAACAGTGAAAAAATAGGTCTGTTACTCACATTAAACAAACTGCTTTTGCCTTAAGACCTAAGGATGAGAAAGAATGTAAATTTGAAAACAGGTTTTATTGTTATTTTGAGGGCTCCCCTCCTCTGGAATATCCATCACCTTCTCCCCAGAAGCCACTGCCCAGAGTGAAAGACTGGCTGATTTGCACCTTCCTGAGACACAACTGGCCAAAACCAAATTTTCTACTAACTCTCTGTTCCATCAGGCAGGATATATGGTTACTAAACCTTTTTGAAAACCCTTCGTAAATGTGACTCTGCAATGTTCTGCAGGCAATCTGTTCTAATATATTATTGGTGTTTTTCAAGTGCTTTTGTAGCCCATTGCTTTTTCTCTTATCCACACTGATACAGACAAAAACTGCCCAATTGTTCAGCACATCTTGTACCTGAACACTGCTGTCACATAACATGTTGGTCTTTTCATCTTTAATTTAAACATTCCCAATTTATTCAATTTTTCCTGTAGTCATTTTTTGTAAACCTCTCTGGAGTCTCTGCAGTAGTTTCAGAAGGCTCTTGAAGGGCTGCCAAAAATCAGAGAAATAGTCAGCTGGGGTCTTGTCAGTGCAGAGCAGAGCAGAAAGGTCATTTGTCTATATAATATCTCCACTTTTCACAGAAGGGTGACATTGATGACTCATGTTCTTGTGATCCACGGTAACCTGTCTTTTTCTAAAGAACTGACATCAGTACAGTTCAATTTTTAGACCTGATTTTTTTCCCAGTGTAACATGTCTGATTGCAAAGCAATACATTCTCTATAGTGAATTACATTTTTTTCACACCAATATCCAAGATGATGTTGAACTCTGTGTACATATTCCTGGCAGTCCTGACAGCCTTGATATGATCTCCAGATTTAATGATAACATTCTCTATCCACCAGATATTAATATATTCATTAGGTAGAGCTGGACCAGGATAAATCCTGACGAAACCAAGTTTTCAAATGCTTTAACATGCCAGTGAAAACATCTTCTTAACATGTTTTTTCATGTTTCACAAGGCTTCTTGTACTGTGATAGAATAAATCTGATGTCTTCAGCTCTTTCTTTTCTTTCAGGTCCCCAGATAGCTACTACTGAGAATCTGGTGTCACTAGGCTATTGATTAAACTACCTCAGGTAATTTATAATTTTAATAACATTTGAAATACAACTTTCAAATATTTTAAAACTGAGGCTTTATTATCCATTTTTAAATATTTAATTGGAAACAAACACAGAAAAAGATCTCTTTTTAAAAGGTGCTTTACACAAGGGGAAATAAATGCAATTTCCCAGTTTTCAAGAACAACAAAAAAAAGAAAGTCGATATTCATAGAATCATAGAAAGGTTTAGGTGGGGAGGGACCTTAAAGATCCTCTAGGTCTATCTAAACTTAAGTTAGTAATTTTGAAAACCATTATTTAGTTTAAAATTTTCTTCATTAACCAGAATTGTTGTAAAGCGCTGGAAATATATAAAAAATTACTTAGACATACTTAAAACTGCAGTTCTATTTTCATAGGGAGTACTTAAAGGTGTTTTATCAGTGCATATAATAATAGAATCACAAATCAATTTAGGTTTCTTTGAATGTTATCTGGGTCAACATGCTACTCAAGAGATTACAAGCAAACTGGGTTGCTCAGGGCTTTCTAAGGACAGAGATCCCACAGCCTGGATGGAAATCTGTTGCAGGGTCTGACCACCCTCACTATTAGCACTTTTTTCTTATATTGAATCCTAGTTCACTGTATTGCAGCTTGTGTTCATTGATTCCTGTAGTTTTGCTGGTGTACCTCCAGGAAGCACCTTGCTCTGATAACCCAGCAATCCCCTGGGTTATTGAAGACAGAAATTGGATTTCCCCCTTGCCTCCTTGAGACTTCTTCCAGCTTCTCCTGCATCATCCAACTTCTACCCTTACATCATTTCAGCCTGCTGTTTTAAAGGACTGGCTGCGTTGTTCTTGGTCAAAGGGAAGTAAAAGAGTTAGCAGAGCTGTGGTTCTGTGGAATCACAGTCACAGATCAGGGAATTTTTCAGAGGAGATGCTTGAACAAGCCATTAATAAATATTCCAAGTCAGTTTTTCTAGTTTCTTGCAACAGGTAGCTTATACTGGCAACTGTGTGCTGCTTTGCAACTCATTAATAAAATCAGTCTCTCCAAGTCTGGCTCCATGTGCCTGTTTTGTAGATTTGGGAAAGGCAAAGTCTCCAGTTTACTGAGGGCAAAATCTGTTCTTAGCTCAGTACAATATGCACAAGGGATTGGTGGCCTAATAAGGTTGTGGGTTATTTTCCATTTTGGCTTTGTTTTGTTTTGGATTGGGGTTTTTTGGTTGTGTTTTTTGTTTTTTGGGTTTTGGTTGGTTGGCTGGTTGGTTGTTTTTCTTTTTTTTTTGTTTGGGGGTTATTGCTTGGTTTTGTTGTAATTTTTTTTTTCTTTTAAACTGAACTATATTTCACAGAAATGACTGTATTTCAGCAGCTTATAGGACCACTGACACCTGTTTGATTACAAGATTACATCTGGACAAGATTTTCAAAGCTGTTGAGGCATTTAGAGATGCATATTTAATTTTCAAGGTTTCGTTGGCACCACTTAAATCTATTAGTATTGATTAACAAGCAGAAGTGCATGTTTCAGATCTAAATGTTAATAAAAAGATAAAATAATTGTTTTTACACAAAAAACATTCATTTTCTTCTTTTACTGTTTTAAAAACCACACTACTTTGTTGGGGTTTCTTGGTGTTGACAGTATTGGTGAGAAAACCAGATTCAGATCTCTACATCTAAAAGATATGTTATTTTTCTTAAACAAGGATCACAGTACTTTAGCTATATGTACAGTTGATGAAAGAAAATGTGTTTATTGGCTGCTATTTGGCATTCCTTCTTGCAAAAGAATTATCTGAAATACTACTCTAATACTGCCAGCTATCCCATTCATTTTTGCTGAAAGTTTTTTTCCTCTAAATGCTATGACACTTATAATTTTTAAGTCCATATCACTGTGGTGATCCCCCCTTGGCCCCCATCCTGAGTCCTGCTCTGGGATCTCAGAAGCTCCTGATGAGCCCTGACTGAACCAGCTGAGTGAGGGAGTTTCCCTTGACTAGATGAGCTGAGCCCTGGTCGTTCCAGGAAATCTTAAATGGTAGAGGTGGGAGCAACAAACTGCCATAAACATCACATATGCCCAAACCAGATGGGAAACAAAGGGTTAGCAGTTATCCTTTGTAGTCGTAGGAAATCATGTCCCTGAGTCATAGCTGGGTGGGGCAGTACCCCTGTAGCCTTAGTGGAACAGTTCCATTGTTACTGCACCTTGTGAGATGCCTCAGTGGTTATGGGCTGGGGTTATGGGCAGGCTGGAAACCTACTGATGACCAACCTCAGCTGTCTTGGGACCCTATAGACAGCATTCCTGAGTGAGGCCCTTTGAGCTCTTCTGGACCACAGCAGGCTGCAGCAGCACCTCTCAGAGTTCACAGATCCTCAGTACTGGAGGAGCCATTCTGGAAGGCAAGGACTAGATGGACACCCCCTCACACACATCTCCACACTCCTCAACGTGCAACCCTTGCCTGTTGGGAAATGCAGTGGGATATGATATGAGAATTTCAGTAAACCTGAGGGGAATTTTTGATAGGTACCTTTACAGACACAGAAATACATATACGTTATTTTTCCTGTGGGCTTGTGAATTGATTATGATATGAATGTTACTATCTCAAATCTATAGCTAAGTCAATGTTATAATCATAGTGAACTCTACTGAATAATTTTCCAAATGTTAAAGTGTTTAACAATTAAGTGTTGCTAAACCCTTTTGCCTTCTTGCCTTTGCATCCATATCTTTTTGCACCGTTCCCCTCTTCTGCATTCTCAGCTTCAGTGTAAATATTTCCAAATTGTTTCTCTTTTGATCTTCCTGTGTACCTTAAAGTAAATAAAACAGTGAACCTTTCTATTGAACTGTGTAAAGCTGCACTTTCACAATTCATATTGAAGCTTGTTTTTGCCAGTAGTTTTGACAGTGTTTCTTTGAGTGGCCAAGCACAACCATAACAATCAAAGCATTGCTCCAGCTTAGCAGTGGGACAAGATTAGTATCCAACAGGAAGCCTTTAGAGGTTTTTCTATTTAAAAAAACATTGTTTAAAAGATATTGTATCATTCTTCATCACAGAATTCAAGCACTCTACTACAATATACATTATTAAAAGCTATCATTGTGTGGAAAGTTGATTGACAACAATTACAACAATGTAACTTACTATCATTTATTTAAAAAAATTGTTTAGGCATGTCTATGTATAAATGCAATCAAAACCTTCCATGCTGCATCACATTTGTATTTATGGCCTAATCTTTCACGAGATTAAAAATGCAAATTAATCCAAATGAAACTATTTTGCAAGGCAGGTCAGTCTTGAATTTAATACAGACCCTGTTATAACATTAAAATTTATTTTATTCTATTCAAAACAAATATTTGCTGGGGAAAAAGCTATCTGAGGGAAAAAAAAGTCATAATATTTAACAAGTGTGTGCCATTGTTTGAGGATTTTACTTTTTAAATTTCAATTTCTGTAAAGGGAAAAATTCAATAAATTTTAATTCAAATTTGAAATATGGATGCTTGACAGGCTACCACATGTCTTTTTAATAAAATATAAGGAGCTTATTGCTGTGTAAAATAAAGATTTTTGCTTTGCTTTTGATTTATTATGGTATGTAGTTTCAAGTTTGATAGCTTCAACTGATGTTCTTCAGCTTTATATTTTGCTTGAATTCAAAATAGCATAGTATGTTATCCAAAAAAAAATCACAGCAATGTAATCTTGTCCCCTAAGACGAATATTTTTATTTGGTCTACAGATTGTTCTCTCTGGTCCATTATAAAAAATATAATTAAGTTGTGTAACATATATTCATGAGTGAATCAGTGCATATACGTCATTTATGATGTTTTCTATTTTGTTCAATATTTACATTGTGAATACAAATTTTGTTTTTCATGTACTTTCTCTCCCTTTTGAAGCAACTACTACTTGGAGGTCTTAAACTCTTTAAGTAAGATATCCAGATAATAAAATGAGGAAGATTAAATATCAAAATATTATGAAATCTTTTCTCCTTTTTCATGGTTATTGTTGTCTGTAATAATACTTTTGTTCTTTGTCTAGTTTGTCTGGTTTGATATGTTGAAAAGTATATTTTTTAAAGTATAAGAGCAGAGTAAAAAAGTGATACAACAGTAGAATTTAAATTTCTTTGCACAAGTTTAAGCCAAATGAACAGATGAATGAAGTAAAATACTTGAATTTGGTTCAGTTACCTGTTAACAATAAAAAAGGAGTCTGAAAGATTAATTTGCAATATACCAAATACTATAATTAAAGAGGTCTCAACATAACGACAGTAAAACCCATCATCTTCCTTCCCAAAACAGAGAAAATACCATTATGTTTTAGTTTTCTGAAAAATTAATATAAAATTTTATTTTGTTGGGGGTCCTGAGAATCAGCTGATCTTATAGATTACAGTAGAATATTGTAGAAAGTCCTACTAAAGTCAGATTATAGCACTGTGGCTTTCATATTGGTGTGCATCTACTTCTGCTTCTCAGGTACTTCAAGGAAGATAACTTCCATGAAATTTTCATGTGGTTAAATGCAACAAACCTCCTATTGTCAAATCACAGCAAAAAATCTTTTCAAGTCAAGTACTGCTACATTTGATTGAGCTAGAATGTTCTAAGTAAGCATCTTCAGGTGGTAGACTGATTGAATAAGAAAAATCAAGTAGACAATTAACAGAGAAGACATGGTAAAAGTTGGAGATAAACTAACATAAGCTCCCATATATATATTTCACCTATTCCCAGAAGATGGATGTATGCCAGCAGATCAGGAGACACTAGGAATAATCATGTTGCTCATGTTATTTAAAGGAATCTACAAACGCTTATTGATAAAACTGAAAACCAGTCACATTTCTTGTTATGAATACTCATCAAGGTTGGTAATAATTTTCTCATTGTGGTAGTACATTTTCTTATTGTGGTAATAACTTGGGCTAACTGTTAAATATCCACCCAGCTGTTCTCTTAGTCTGTCTCCTCAGCAGGATGGGGGAAGAGAAACGGGATAACAACAAGAACAAGAAATCTAGTGGGTTGAGATAAAGACAGGGATATCCCTTGCAACACCATCAAGGTCAAAGCAGATTTGTCTGTGGGAAATAGATTCAGATAGAAGAACAGAGACAAATATTAAAACATCAGTTTTCCTTCCCCCTAGCCAGATTCCACTCCAGACAGATGTACCCAGACCCAGAGGTGAGGGGAGGCTGGCACAGGGAAAGGGCTCCCCTGTGTCCTGCAGTGGGTCTGTTTAAAGCCATCTGGAACCAGCTAGGTCCAGCATAGGGCAACCCCTGGTTTCTTCTCACAGAGGACATGCCTGCAGTGCTGCCAACACACCTACACCAAATATAGTTACTGATTTTGACTTTTACAATATTCTATTTTATACTATTTTGTATTTTTCCATATTTTATGTTATAGTTAGTACTATGCCATCAGCACAAAAGTAATATTGGCAATTACTATAGTTTATTCCTAGCGAGAGAATAATTTTGAGTTTGGAAGAAAAATATGTCTAGTCATGTCAGTGTAATTATTCATATAATACACAAATATTTTCAGAACGTGTCAGAATAAATCCCTTTTCAATAATGTCACTAATGTAGATTACAACTCCTGAAGACTGAATCCAGAACTGTTTTAGTAAAATGCAGATAAATCTGCATTGCTATTAGGACAATAACAGCGTTGTGAGTATGTATGCACTTACACACAAACAAAATCAATGACTGAGGTAAAAGGTGTTTTCTTAGCTATTTCACAAAGTGGTGTTTCAGAGTTTTAATAGTATTTTGGTTTAAGCTTTGGAAGAAAGCTTAAGGATGGGTTTGTGTTTTTTCACACCAGTTCACCTGCCATCTCAAGTCACTGTCTACAAGCTTGGGACTAGAATGGTCTATTGAGTAATTTTCTCTGGTTCTCTGGCCCTATTTCAGCTCCTGCACTCAGTGGATTTCATTTGATTTTAGGGTTGACTGCCAGTCCTCTATCATTTTAGCTGTTCAAGGCAATACTTCAAGAAAAATGTTGAAAAGGGCATTTCCATGGTTTTCCTGCATCATATTACCCTGCATGATAATCTCAAACAATATATTTGAATTTGCTAGTAACTGTTTTCCTTTGACTGTGAGATAGATAATGATATTGGATAATAATTAATAGGTTTGTTTGTCTTAAAAATGTCTTGAAAGTTTTTAAATGTCTATTTGATATCATTTTCTAAAAAGCTGGAAAAAGCCCCTTTTGCAGTGTCTGTAATTACAGCATCAGAATCCTTGGAGAGGTTTGATGCTGTAGTGGTGGAGCAAAGAGTAGCACAGCCTTTAAAGTAATATACAACAGAAAGGTAAAATTAAAATGATAATTTGGTAATAATTTGGTTTTAGGTTTGGGTTTTTTTTGGTCAGAGGACACTGGCACTATAGAAGATTCTAAATTTAATTGTTGCATAAACATAATTTCCTGGCATGACATTCCTGGAAGCACATTAGGTGTTTTACAAAAAATTTAGGGTCTTTAATATTGTGACAATTGACATTTCTAGATCAAGCCATGCAATTCTGGAGAAGTAAGTCTAGGGTCAACCATGCTCATTGACCCTTGGTTCTGTGATTTAAAAGAGACAACTGATGGAACTTAGTGTCTGTAGCTTTTCCTCCTAAGTATTTATCTTATGGCTATAGTTGTCCACCTAAATGAAACTTGAATTTGAATTTTCACAGGATGTTCTAACTTGGAAGGGACCCACAAGGATCATCAAGTTCAATTTAGTCCAACTCTTAGGAGAATGGCCCACATGGGGATCAAACCCATAATCTTGGCATGTTCTGACTAACTGAGCTAATCTCATCTTTCACTGGCAGTTTTCCGTCTACCTTTCCTACTGATTGATCAATTAAATGCAATGACATACAAGCCAAGAAGGTCAGATATAAGTTTTCTTTGCATTCTACAGCCAGAAAAAAGGATATCTTATATTTTAATATAAGGAAATATTTTAAGTCAGTTCAAAAATTTTATAAACTGCTGGTGAAAAATTATTCTTTTGATGAAACTTAAGAACTGCCTGGGGGACAACATCAAAATCATTGTGATCTTTTCAAAAACCTATCTTAATGAAAAGTTTATATAAGCTTACAAATGTATATTTCTTTCTACAGATGGAATTAATTTCCTGCATTGAAGGTATGATTAGAGATATCTGTTATCAAACTTGTTTCTTGATAAGACTATAATGATCAAATATGTTTTAATCTTTTATTTTCATGAAGTACATATGAAAGGTTGGAATTTTGGAATACATCCAAATAGGCAGAAGTATAGATAGATTAATACATCCAGATAGATACAAGATCCAGATAGATAGAAGACTTGTCTAATGAAGAAAAAAGACTACCTCTGGATCAAAGCAAATGAAAGATTTTCTCATATTTTCCTAATTGTTCATATTTCTTAGTGAAGAACCATTGGAAGAAGTTTTCCTTTCACATATATGGAGTCAAACACTTGATACGTGGCAGGTTTGTTACTTTTGGGTTTAATTTACTGCATCTGTCAGATTGACAATTGAAGCCTTGTTAGTTCTCCCAAGTCACCCAAGATGGGAGGCAGTTTGCACATGACCAGCCCACTAAATTTTTATGCAGCAAAATCTTTGGATCATTTATTTTTTCTTTTGTTTTCTGAAAATGTTTAACGAAGTGTGAAGGAGGAAGTGAAAATGAAGCAATTGTGCATAAAAGAAAAAAAATTATGTTTTCATATTTCAGAAGATATTTTGAATTTTATCTGTGAAAAAATTTTTGTTTACATTACCAGAGACTGAAGAATAAGGAAAATACACTTGTCCTTCTCTAGCAGTCTTTGTCTATTGTCACCCTTAGGATCCTTTTCTAGGAAAGGCCACTCATCATTCTCTTTCACTGTTCAGACAAATCCTGTTCTTCTGGTGATGCAGAAATATCATGAGTTTGCCTTGTCCAGAAGCTGGGTCGAATGCAAAGAGGACACAACTGTGATGAGTCATGGTGAAAACAACACAAGTAAGAACTGAGAATAACTGAAATCTTTACATGGATCTTGGATCCATGAGTTTATAGAGGAATTTGGACAATGCCCTTAGTAAAAGGCTTTATCTTGGTTAGCCCTGAATTGGTCAGCCGGTTGGACTACTGATAATTGTAGGTACCTCTCAACTGAAATATTCTCTTCTCTTCTCTTCTCTTCTCTTCTCTTCTCTTCTCTTCTCTTCTCTTCTCTTCTCTTCTCTTCTCTT
>JAOTQP010000001.1:21080696-21106716 GCA_026413545.1 Cichladusa arquata
GTGTATGAGGGTGAGGGTGACTGAGTCTGCAGTAAAGAAATTAATATTTCTATATTTCAACTGAAGCCTTTTGCCTCGTTCTGTCAATGGGAAAACATTTACAGCTTGTATACATCTCTTTACTAATTACTCCAAATTAAAAATACCATTCGTCGTCTGCAATCTGGAGACCAAATTTATGCAGTTCCCTTCAATAATTTGCCCTGTCTCTGGGGTTGTTCAAGGCCAGGTTGGATGGGGCTTTGAGCAACCTGTTTTTAGTGGAAGTTGATTGGCAGTGAGGTAAACATGACCTCTAAGAGTAAAGGTGGTGAACAGTTCCTGAGCTGTATGACAGAAGCATAGTCTATAAATTGAAGGACAGGACTGTGAAACTTAAAAATATGTGGCATTTTTCAGGCATATTTCAAGACTGCATCAAATTTTGGCCTCCAGCACAGTAGAGATGTAGACAAAAGGTGAGAAGCTCAGGGGAGAGCCCCAAGGTGGTGAGGGCTGGAGCATTTGCCCCAGGGGGAGATGCTGTCAGGGCAGGGCTGGGTTAGGCTGGAGAATGGATGCCTTCCAGGACACCACACAGCACCTACAAGAGCTCACCAAGGAGATGGAGGGGCTTGTGGCACAGTGGGGTGGGGGAGAGCACTGAAAGACAAGGGGTGAAGGAAAGGTTCAGGCTAACTACTGAAAGATTCTGTTTCCACATAGGGATAATGATGCAGTGCAGTGGCTTTCCTGAAAGGCTCTTTCACCTCTGTCCATGGTGGGATTCAAAGCCTGGCTACATCAAGCTGTAAGGATACCAGAGCTGGCCCTGTTTTGGGCAGGTGATTGGACTAGGGACCTCCTGAAGTCTCTCACAGCCTGAATTATCTTGTGATATAATTCTAAGTACAGTAATATAGACAAGAAAAGGGGCTATATTTTACTCAGTTCGCAGGTTTATATACCTTATACTGGATTTACACTTTTGTAAAATTTCATAATATAGGGCAAGTCATTTTCATTCAATGAAAAAGAAGATCAGAAATAAATACTTTGGCTACCAGAGGGCATAATTTTTTTTTTGCATTACTATTGCTATTCACTATGCTTACTTACTTGTCATTCAAACTTTTGTAATGAAAAACATTTGTTGAAATATTTTCTGGCAGCATTTATTATATTCACTAAGCTTCATAAAATAAAACTCCCTTAACAACAACAGCAAGAAAATCTAAACCACAATGACTTTCAGGTTGATTTGTAGATATTATAGCTATTTTGAAGGCAACAGATTTGTTTGCATTATGTCATTTCCCACCCAGCACATATTACAATATATTCATTGGGCTTTTCTGAAAATATACACAACCTAAGTCAAAATTAGATCCAAATGAGATCTCTTGAGTGTAGTGAGAATTGGAATGAAGGCCCCCAGCTAAAAGGAAAATGTATAACAATACTCTGACAATAATATTCACCCTAGAAAGTGCTAAGAATTTAGTTTTATTATGCCTCACTCTGTTATAGCAGAGGACAGAGAATATATCAGAAATGAAGGCAAAGTTGGAACAGAGACTAAAAAGCTACTGAAAAGCGAAAACATATGTTCTAACAAAGCATTCACTGTGCAGTATTAACTGTTAGGTAAAATGCTAAAATGACAAAGCCCTTGGAGTGTATTTCCAAGAAATTCAAGAATTGGTACAGCTAAACCAAAATTCCGCTCTGCAGATCAATGTTAATTTTTTTTTCCATCAGACAGATGTGTACTTTTATGGGCTGTTGCCCTAAAATTTCTGTCTTTCACTACACAATCTCAATAATTACATTGCATAACTGAAAATCAAATGCAGAAAATCTTACAACTCTCCAAGCTAAAGTTATAGTAAATTATTATGGATATCTACACTACAGTCATTAATTAAGATTGGCACCAAGAAGCTTTTGCACTGCCAAACAAACAAACCAAAAAGAACAGAAGCATTTACATATGCAAGTGTCTT
Organism: Cichladusa arquata; assembly: GCA_026413545.1. NCBI lineage: Eukaryota > Metazoa > Chordata > Aves > Passeriformes > Muscicapidae > Cichladusa > Cichladusa arquata. Next base: position 21,082,682 of record JAOTQP010000001.1, read on the forward strand.
GCATTCATTACAGTTAATTAGATGTATAAATTAATACAGGACCATTGGACTGGTAATTTGATTCGTTGGAAAGCCTTAGAAAACACACTAATAGTTCTACTCCACAACATTTACATTAAATACTTCTATAAAAACACCAAAGAACAAATCACAGACAAAAAATCCTCTCTGAAACTGGTATATAGTAATGTATTTTGACTGCAGCAACTCAGAAATGATGACTTCTATTGGAAAAGTGCAATAAAAGAGTAAAAACGGAATTATTTTGATGATCAGATGGCTGGAGCACCTCTCCTGTGAAGATGAACTGAAGAAGCTGAGATTGTTCAACCTAGAGAAAAGAAAATTCTAGGAAACCTTTCAGTACTTTAAGGAAGTCTGCAAGAGAGCAGAAGTGGCACTTTTTACAATGACATGTAGTGGTAGGACAAGGGGTAATGGCTTTAAGCTGAAAGAGAGCAAGTTTTGATTACACATTAGGAAGAAATTCTTTCCTGAGGGTGATGAGACCGTGGAACAGGTTGCCCAGAGAAGTTGTGGCTACCCTATCCCTGGGAATGTTCAAAGGCAGGTTGGATGGGGCTTTGAGCAGCCTGGTATAGCAGAATGTGTCCCAGTCCATGACAGGGGAGTTGGGACAAGATGGCATTTATAGTTCCTCCCAACCATTTATGAGCAGACGAACGTACAAGCTGAAAATCAGTAACACAAAATGAAAAATGGGAAGCAGAAGCTTCTTTCTTGCTGGGAGCAATTGAATGAAAAACTAAACAGTTGTAGTAGTTGATCAATAGAGAGCTATGTATTCCCATGACAAGACAAATCAAAAGAAGGCAGTGCTGAAGAGCTGACAGAGACATCCAGTAATAAAAGGGAAGCATACACACTAGTGACAAGATATCAGAAATAGCATACATCCAATTCAATTCATATTTAAGAAAACAAATGGATGGGAATGTGAGAATACAAAAGGATGGATTACTTTAATGATAAAGGGGATGAAAACTAATTTAGAATATGGAATAAAAAGTACATTGTTTCTTCAGCCTACAAATACAAAAGCCACAAGGGGCATGAGTAATGCTTGTAATTTCCTAATGACTGAAGGATTAGAGGAGGAAAAAAAAAACAGATCAAAGCAACTTAAGATAGAGGGAATGCTGGAACAAAAGCTATTACATGCAACATATGAATATATATATGTATAAATGAAAACTAGCTATTTGAATAAACCCCCTAGCTCAAAGAAGTTATCAAAATGTATTCATATGGAGTAAATATAGTTCCTTATCAGGTCATGGAAAGGACAGGACATGGAAAGAAAAAAAATACAATGCAAGTATCTGAGAAATGTAGCTTCTTGCACCAGTAGGTTGAGATCTCTTTCAGTTCAAGAAACTAACATAATGTTAGTGTTTTGATGCATAGTCAGAATTCCAGAGACTCAAGCAGCTTAATTTCTCTGAAAATTTTACTCCAAATTTAAAAGAAAAAAAACAAATCAAAGAGTGAAGAAACTTGTCCTTTAGTTCATGTCCCTAAGTATACAAGATGGGAAAAAAAGGGAAAAAAAAAGGTCAAAAATAGATTATAAGGTGAGTTTTCATTACAGTTCATAGTTACATCTGGAGTACTAATGAGAACAAGAATGGTAGAATATAGAAGTTAGAAAACTCCCATAATTTTCCTATCTGTTTTTTAATCCTCAACTTTAAATTGCTTCCTCTGCTGCTTTAGGGTCCAGACTGTCATTTTGTATTCAGTTTTAAAATCCACTTTGATTTCATGTAGTAGTATTGATTATATCCTCTTAACATAATATTCTTGGATTTCTTTTTCTAGAAGTCATCAAGAATAAATATGGTATCTCTTTCTCCCAACAGTTAAATCTGTACAGAGAACCAATTAAATGAAATATTGTTATCAAATGGTCATTTATTATCAATTTCCTTTCTATTATTTTTTCCTTTCTCTTTAAGTCACAGAAACTTTAATATAGTTCTGATGAGAGAGAAATTATTTCAAGAAAGAAATTTTTTAAAAATCTTATCTGTGAACCAGAGCAATGTAAAAACAACTTCTAAGATCATATGAGCCTGTCATAACTGAGTTCTGAAATTCTTAGCAGTAATAAGCAACGAGTCATTAGTTTCTACAATTGAAGGAAACTCATGAGAACTCATCAGTTTTGCTGATTTTGAAGCCAAGTCTGTTACTGCATTTCAAAACCAGAGCAGCAGAACAGCTGCTCAGTTATATGAACTGCTTCAAAATTCAATTGGCACAAGAAATCCAAAATACATGTTTCTGAAACAGTCTTCTGAGATTAAATTCTAATCATATAAGAATAGAGAAAATAGGTACTTTTTTTTTTCTATTAATGACTCAGTAATGTTATGGAGGAAAGAAAAGATTTAGAATGTGTTAAAATTTCATTGAATATCTCTTCAGCAGGTTTGTAATATGACACATATATAACTTATATGCTCACCACTAAGGTGCAGCTACAGCATAACCTGCATAGATATTAAAACAAAGATATTGTAACATTATGGGACCAGATTTATGCCTGCCTCAGGCATTTTTAAAATTTATTTTAATATAAACATAGTGCATTGCTGTTAACCTAAACCCCCCAGACTCCCACGGTCCACAAATTGGCTTACTAGCCAAAAATACCATGATCAACTTCTCAGTTGAATGCAGGTCCTGAAAGAATCAAATAAAAGTTAATTAAGCAAGAGGTTCAATTTAGCTGAAGTCACAGAAAAACACCTTTGACCAGTTTTCTTAACTCCTGAAAGTTAGTGTTAATAATATAAAACGGACTACATTTTCTCAACCTGGAATACTTTGTAAATTTTAGATCATTAATTTTGCGATCTAATTAATTAGAAGTTATATATATATAAATATATATATATATATATATACACATTGACATCCATACCAATTTGCTTTAGCTTAGAATCTGAGACTATATCTATGTTTTAAAACTTAATTTCTGACAGTTATAACACTAGCATATTTTTGATACAAATTTTACTAATTCCTCTCCCTCGTTGTTATGTCTAAGTGTCTAAGGTATTTTTTGTTTCTCTTCTTGTCACATCTGTTTGATTTCTGTTGCGTCTGCTACAGCAGACATGGTCTAGACGATGCAGTGCAGACAGAGTATATCCCTGACCTTGAATAGTGCTGTGAAGTCCATAAAAGCTTTTTTTTTGTAGTGTACTGTCAGGGATCTTAACATTATAGGAGGTGGGAAAATGGTTTTAATTTCTATGAAAAAAAATCCAAGGATTAAAGCACTAAACAACACGGAAATGTTACTATTTGACTACTTTGCAGACGGCTATCAATCCTAACTAATTAACAAATCATTTTAAGGAGTTATTTTGCCAGGGTACATACTAGTATTTTTAAATCGTTCTGTAATCCTTTTCATGAGTCTAAGAAAGTTCACTTCTGTTTTTCACATAAATCTATAATGACATCTACAGATCAAAATGCAAGGTAAATATTTGGCACTCACACCATGAAAAATCTAAACTTGTGGCAATACATCTTATTTTTACTTTTATGAACATCTATTATACACTGTATTTTCAAAAGTGTGAAGACCAAATTGCATAAATTTATTTTTTTTTCTAATTTTATCTACATTACATTTTTGGACATTTTTTCACCCTCCTTTTTTAATTTCTGTATTTCAGACAAACCAGGGGAAGGTGTGGATTTGTCAGAGGCTTAGGTCATTATTGAAATATTTTCAAGTAACTAGATGCAGAGCATTTTCATTGATATTAGTTATGATAAAGAACATCAAGGATGTATTACTGCAAAACATTGCCTCTAACAGAAAACTTCAGTTAGAATTTTCATGCAAATATTGCACAACATACTGTGCATATAGTCCTTTTATATGCAGTGATGTAATTTTTTCAAATCAAAAGTAAGTCCTGCTCCACACAAAAAACCCCTTGAAGCGTTCTGTCAGATACTGCTGCAAGTGACTTGCCATGTTAACTGCTGCAGTTTATAGTTTTTTCACTTTTGTAAGTGAAAAAATTGCATAGAGAACATGGAAGCAAAGGATATTCAGTCATTCATCAACCTCCACAAAACCTTGAACTTCTTCTTCTCGTTACCTTATGCAATCTGTAGCAACAGCTGTCTTCCTGAGTGATGGATAGCTTTTATAATGTCCTTTGTTTTAACCTGAAAGAAATTATTTTGTCACAAGTCAATATATATGTGGGAGAAAAACCATATAATTCAAATTCTGTCCTCATTTCATACTCAGGAATGTATAACAAGGACCCAAACTGTATCTTAAATCATCTATCAGCAAGGACAAAATCATGCTTATTTTGTCTCATTAATTCTGAAGAGGAAAACAAAGAGAAATATAGAGTTATTATAGGTTTAGTTGCAGGGTTTGTAACCCCTTTTTTTTTTTTTTTTTTTTTCCCCAGACTAATTGGAGTGATTGCCCTTGCATCACTTTGGTACTAAATTTTCTCAGCTTACTTTTCTTTCTGGCTCTCTGAAGCATTTACAAGGGCAAAAGCAGAACAGTTCTGAGATTTGCAGAAGTTAATGTCAGTTCATCTTGTCAGCTGAGAAGAAAACCTCATGTAACCACAGCAAAATTCCATGTAAACCTAGGAGTCTCAAATAATGTGGATGGCTATACTATCACTTTTGTTAAAGGATGGTAGTTTCTAGTTCCATAAAGTACACCAAGCTCTTCATTTTACCTTAATTACTGATTTCAGTTTTTCACAAAGCAATTCATCAGTTCTGTGGTACAATTTAACAGAGCTGAATAGGAGTGGAAATTTGTCTTTTCAGGCTTTATTCACGAAAATTTTTCAAAATTCATTTGGGACATGAGAGATTGATAATCTGGTAAATATAAACTATGTATCCATTATCCCCATTCAGTTTTCATACATGGGAGGAATACTGTCCTTTGGAAGAGAAGCAGCTGACCACAAATGGTAAATAGATTATGCTTTCTTCCTTCCAATATAGAACAATTCACACCTACCTTTCAGTGATGCTAACTGTGTCACTGCTTGATCAGCCAATGCTATTTTATAAGCTAAAGTTTTCCCACTTTCATTCTATGCTATATAACAGCAGGTATACCATAGTCCAGCCTTTCCCTTCACTCTCTCCCCTCTACCCCAATATCTTCAGATTCAGCAATAATAGCAAAGCTGAGTCCTTCCCTGACAGATTCAACGAGCAAATTTCTTTTATCCACTCAGCCCGTTTTAAATTTCCATTCTCTGATTTCAAGCTAGAAGTGATTTTGTTCACTTTGAATCAAAAAGCACTCTAGATCAGTAACTCAGAAATTAACTTCTGTATTGGATTAATTTTATCTGAAGATTAATCTGAGATCTGAGAGTGACTTAAAGAAGACATACTGGGATAGTTTCCAGTTACTATAGAAAAATAATAGGGAGGAAAGGATTAAAGAGAAGGTGAGAGACAGATACGGAGGGAAAGAGGATACATTCAGTCTTATTCTCTATGTAAGAATACATTTGATGGTTTCTTGTCCATCAAAGTACTCAAAAACAAGTTCATCTGTCCGGTTGAATTTACCCAATATTTTCCTTGTATATTTCAAAAGAATAACGTGGCTCAGGATATAATTCTGCTATTCTAATGGGGTAAAATATGTTTTTGTACTTTGTAAAAAACACCTAATCCTCAACTACTGCTTTGAAGAACTGCTTTAAGATTGAAAATATTTCAGGAAATTAAACGTTTTCACTCTGGTTGATTAGTTTGCCTTTAGGTGTTTCAAGCAATTTTGCTGGCTTGCTTTTCTCTGTTTGTATGTTTTCACTTGCAGAACTTTTCTAATAGATTGTAAACTTCAAGGCTAATCCAAGATCAAATTTTTTGAAGATTATGCAATAAGCATATATGACAACAAATTAATATTAGTTTTCAGTTTAATAAATATTATTTTGGGTAGAATTCCATGAGAAATTATGGAAAGTGAAGTATTGGTCACAGCTGGAAAGTCTTTTGTTACTGGCTTCAGATGCACGAAGACATGTGGAAAGACTACTAAAGTACACTACCCGTCACGTTTTCCAATCGGGATACATTTAAATGTGTCACATATCTTTATGCTACAGTTTATACAAATAAATTACAAGATTTGCTGACACAATGGAGAGATACATTTAAGAGCCCTTAGTGACACAAAATACTAATGTGCTTATGCACAGATATAAAATAAGTACTTGAAAATACAAGAGTCATTTGAAAGTGAGTAAGCTTTAAATGTCTGCTTTGCATGGGGCCATAAATTAAGAGGCTACTTTTAGTCTGCCTTCATTATAGAGATGGAGATCCTTTCATTGTAGTTGTTCTGAATGGTTTTAGAGGGGGATTTCCTTCTAACATTGGACAAGGGAGGAATAAAAAGTCTGGTGCTTGATTAAAGAGTGGAAATCAGGTGCTTAAAATTAGATTCTGTGAATAACAAATGGCTGTGCATGTCAGAAATACCTTTCTTGGTACCTGCAAATTAGCCTTTCAGCCTCTTAAAAAGGATGTTATTAAAACAGCACTCAAACACCACTGAATATCTGAATCAATAAAAAATATTATTCAAATGCCTTATTTTAAGAGAGTTGAATTTGTTTACTTTTTCCAGTAGAACTTTTTTTCTTCTCCTGGCAATACTAGAGCAGTTGGAGTCTTCCTTCTAATCTAATTTCCTCACAGCTTTCAAAATCTAAATTTTTCCTTTTCAAGGGTCAGAATATCTACTTGTCAGTCTGCCTTCTTGTACTGGGAATTGTCCTTTGATAGAACAGTATTTAAAGAAAGGATGTATTTCTTTTTGATAAATCTGTTTGGTTTTAGGTGCTATAAATCAGTCTGGGTTATGTCACATAATATTTTCTTTCAAAGACTCTTACTGGTGGTCACTATTTAAGAAAAATTAACACCTCCATTGTATGAGACTTAGTTGCTGCAGTGCCTGCTTTACAAATCCCAGATTTACAATTTTTTTCAAGTCATGTGAAGAAAAAAAGGTTATTCGGTGTATACATCTGACCAAGTGCAGGCTTATCAAGCCATACATAGTTATGTCAAGCTGAGCCTTGAAAATCTCCAGTATGGGGAGTCCAGATCTGCTCTAAAAATCTGATCCAGTATTAATTTCTCTCCTATTGAACATCTTGTTATTCCTAGCCTGAATTTCCTGAATGACACGTGACCATTGCACTTCCTTTCACTGTTTTCCATAAACAAAATGATTTTTCTTTATGCCTTCATAACCCAAACCAACCTCAGGCATAGTCCTTCTTATGCTTTAGAATTCCTAACTGGTCCATCTCGCTCAAACATTCTTTTTTGGTTGTGTGTCCCATGCTCCTCACAAGCCTCTGGTGGATCCTTTCAGCTGTCTCAGAACTCATCTTGGGAAACTCAGTCTCACTCTTGTCTTTTAGCAGAAAGGAAATATTTGTAGGAAAAATATCCTTTTATTCATTGGCAATGTTTTGGAACCTCTTTCTAACGACTCTTGTTTTTTAGGCTGTAAATTTGGCTGGTTGGTTGGTTGGTTGGTTGGTTGTGGGATTTTTTTGCTTTACAAGCCCAGACAGCTGAAAGAATGACTAACTCATAGTTACATCCATCAGGCATACTCGTTGTTGTATATTGATTTTCAGTTGCACTATTCAGCTTTGTTTTCATCTATTCAACCTGTGTGACAGGTTACAAACTCAGAGGCATAAACACTTTTGAATTCATCAGGAAAGAAACTATGAAATCATGTAAGATCAATAACTACTGTAAGCTCTGGCACAGCTAACAAATTACAGAACCATAGACTAGCTGAAGCTGCAAGTCCTCTCTGCATGTCATACAGGCTATGCCCTCTACTCACGCAAAATTCAGCCTCAGGGCTGTATCTGGTTGGATTTTGAATATCTCCATGAATAGAGACCTCATAACCTCCTTGGACACACCATTCCAGTGTTTGATTACCCTGCCAAATATTACTGCATTTATGAAAATATTAATTTCTAGTACATTTTTGAAAAATCAGGGTGTGCAGTTCAAGATCAGTGTTGTATCATATGTAGGGTGAGATAGTTTGTTACAGAGCCAGTTTTTCTTTGTCCTTTTCTTAGCCATCCACCTCCTGGGGACAGACTTGTACTTTGGTTACCTGTACTAGGCTGTAACATGACACTCAAATTACTTTTTCTTTACCTGAACATGTGGCTTTATATCAAATAGAGACTTCGAGGAATTAAAACAGGGAGAGGTGCTGCTGGAAACGGAATTTGGGATATAATTGCCAAGAGCAGGGCATGATTTGCCTATAATGGATTGTAGCCTTTTCCTTTCTTCAGAAACATTACAATTTCATAACACAAAAGCTAATACAAAAAGCTTGAAACCAAATCCTCTCACCTCCTCAGTCTGAATTTTTTAACTATGAATCTTATCATGCCATTTAGATATCTGAAATCTTAGTTCCTGATTTTTTTGATACAGATAGAAACTGTGGTAAGGAAGACTCGAGTTAGCAAAGTAAGGTTGCTAAATGCTGAATTAAAAGAAATATGAAAGTTATTGTATCTAGATATCCAGAGGGAGGAAGAGAAAAACAAAAAAAGTTAAAATAATAAGCTATTAGAATCTAATATTACATAGGAATCTACCTGTTTCAGAGGTATAGAATAGTTGCCATTAAAGATTAAAAACATCCATGTATATTCTTTATAGAAAAGACAAAAACCAAAAAAAAACACCTCTGAATCTAGTGCATATATACACATAGTAGAACAAATATAACTCTAATATAAGTACAAAATATATAAAATTGCATTTATATGTAGATTTATGGACTTCATTTTATGTAAATAAAACGTAGTATCCTCCATAGGAATAATTTCTTAATACTTTGGAAACAGTTCTGACACTCATTTCATTTTAGTATTCTTTATTCATACCAGCAGTCTCTTTGACATTAGAGAAATTGCTTTACAGTTAAAAGACCAGACCATGGCCTTACAGTTTATTCTATCTAAGGGATTTATGATTTGGATTAACTGATACATCAATTTCTCTACTGTTAGGTCTGGAACTGAAGTAAATATAAATCTCTCAACTGACTTTAGGAAGCCAGCTGCTTTCATCCTTGACTTTGGAGAAAACAAAGCAAAGAAAATCATGCAAATTTGCAATTCTCTAAAATGCTTGAGCACCTTCTAAAGAAAATTTGGAAGATAAGCAGCCAAAGTTTCAAAGTAAGAGAGCATGAAGTGAAGGTGCTGTAGGACTCAGTGGTGTTGAAGCAATGCATCAGAACAGAGGTTTCTGGTTCAGCTCTGGGCTTGTTGCTTTTCCTCCTTCCCTGTGCTTTAGTGCAGCACCTTGGTTGATTGAGTTTCCTTTCAGAATTAAACAGCAAAGGACAGAATATTTTTATAATTGCAAATGACTGGCACAATTTATTTTATATTAATTGCAGCAAGAAACCACTTTGCATTTGGTGTGAAAGTACATATAAGTTGGGTTCAATTCACACTTCATAAAATTGTTTAAAGATCATATTTTACTCTGGTAGTTCTGTTGCCTATGGTTGCTCAGTTTACAGTGGCCTTGACACTGTTAGAATGCAGTAGGAGCTGCTTTTAATTATACTCTGTCTGTGAAAAGATGAAGGCATAGCCAAAGATTGACATGAAACAAGGAGAGCAGTCTCTTTTTTTGCCTATTATCCTGACAACAAGGAAAATGTGAGAAGTAATACCTTCTTTTAAACTGTCTGAGTGATTGTCTTAATGTGAGGGCAAACAGCTTCCTGTGAGATGAAATACTAAAACATTATTGTATTATTGGGCTGAAGCTTTCTGGAGAATTCTGTGCTATAATATTTGTCTCAGACAGCTTAAGTTCTATTTAGACATGCTGCAAGTGACAGTGACATGCTGCAAAGGAAATCCATGGGGACCTTATTTGAGTTTGAGCTTCAGGGGCTGGAACACAGGGAGATAGAGCTGCTTGTTGAGCTCGAGCTTATCTCCCACAGTCTCCTGCTGGTGCTTCAGAAGAGCACAGGTCACCCCTACCCCTCTGTCACCTCTGCCAGCCCCTTGGCAGTGTCCCAGAGACTCTAGGTGATGAGAAATATTTCTTGGTGATGATGGTTAGATGACTCCTGGGTTCTGGGTGTAACAGTGGGATACATACAGCCCATTGTCCAGCTTCCTTTTATCAACAGGACAGATGTTTTCTGAAGCTCCCTTCATGGACAGACAGGAATCTCTGCAGACACTGCAGTCTGTACACTATGTGTTCATGGCACCTGTGCAGCTCATTTTTCTCTAGCATATAAATAATGAGCATGGAAATAAAACTAGCTCAAAACTTGTTCACACTTCCAACTCTGCATTTTTCTGCCCTAAGGAGGAAGGATGGGACCTGAAACTGCCTGAGAGAATCAGTCTGTCACTGGTTTTCCTAGCAAGAGGATAGAAAAGCTAAAAGCAGTTGCTCTGTGTCCTGGATTTTCAGAGCTGTGGTGTAAATTAAGGACACCCAAAAATCACACCCATAGGATTTTGAAAGCCTGCGTAACTAACAGCTTTTCTTTTGAGTAGAGCCAACCCAGGACCAGAACAATAAATAGGGTATTGACACAATATTAGAAATCTGCTATAAGTAATAGCTTTTCTTATGTATTTAATTTGATGTAAATTAATTTTAACCTTTTATATTAAATGACTTCTTTTAGAGATTCTATCTAGGCCAGACTTTTTGTGACTTGTCACTTCAATTGAAGGCTCAATAAAATAGATGTTTTCCACGGACTAGTTTGAAGAGAACATACTGTTCTCTGACAGTGGAATTGCTTTTAAACAATTTACCATATTCTAATACAAGTGTCATTTTCTAACATTTAATAAAGCAAGGATTTCAAAATTCAGAGTTGAGCCACATAACTCTGCTTCAGTTTTCCAGTTCTATTCTTTCTCCAAGCTCTGCTATAGGAAATATTAGAATACTGGAAGGACTAATTTTCATTTTTTATCTCAAGTCACTTGTCACGTGGAGTAGATCTCCATGAGAACATGAGTCATGTGCTAAAGGCTGGAAATTCTTTGTCTTACTACCATCTACCCCTCTTTATCTTGCCACTGATACCTTCCTTTCATTTCCTCTTATCCAAGAACTTCAAGTGGCCATTGGAAGTGATGTTAGAAGATGGGGAAATTAATGCTGTATAACTAAGGGGGAAAATAATCATATTTTAAAAGCTGTAAAATCATATTAAATTAAAGCAGACTAAAAGAAATTTTAAAAAATTGTAATATGCCATGCACAGTTCCATCATGTATCTCATGATATCGTGTCTGAGTCATTACTCACTGATGGCAATGCCTCACAACTACTGTTTTAGAAAGATGTAAATCTTCCTGATGATACAAAAGACAAGCTTTTAGACAAGCTATGCCAAGAATATTACTTTGCACAGAGAAATTTTTCTTCTCTGGCCACAAAAAGTGACCATCATGTGTAACAAAGCATGAAACTAAATTCTCATTGCTTGTTATTGCAAATGCCATGTCCATGATCATAAAATTATATAGATCTTTTTAAAATTAAGCTATCCAGTGAGTGAAGTGCTTTTTAACAAAAGTGATGCATTCCCTTTCCTGTCACATGGAACAAGACACTAATTTTTTAGTTTTAGTTTACTGTCTTCTTTCACCATAGTTCCTATGCAAGTAAAAATATGGGTTAAATCCATGAGATTTGATGCCAGAAACCTTGATATGAAAGATCATCCTTTTATCCTTTCTAATCTTCAACTACTACACCATCAAATAAAGCTCTGTATTTTGAAGTCTTTGATTGAAGCAGCATTGTTACTGTACAGACAGGCATAAAACACATTAATTTAGACAAAATGAATGCAACACATGCATGTGAATAAAATAGGATGCAATTAAGAACATAAGTTACTATTGTACTCTCTATGGGGATCAAGCAGCATTTTGCAATCTAGCTACCCCTTAATGCTCACTAAATGCTTTTGCTGTTCTACTTCTAAGCAGTTTTACTGTTTAAAAAGCACTTATGGTAGGCTAATAGAATTTGCTTTTCATTTGCATCTGTTTTGAGCAGATGATGTGAATGATAGATGTTGGCTTTTACTGATTTATTTTATAAGGACATTATGGCTCTTAGAAGGAAATCAGCATATAATCAGGAAATCTGTGATATAAACATGAATAAACTCCAAATATGTTGGGTTTAGAGATAAGATTATGCAAGCATTTTAGTGGTCATCAGTGAAAAATTTTTTAACTTAAGACCTATGATTTCTATTAAGCTTAAGGGCTTACAGCTAAGTTAGGCCACCAGTCTGCAATTTCATGATATTTTTTTTTTAATAGCAAATTAATTTCATAGCTCACTGATTATTGTTTTGAAGATCTGTCAGATGCTCTGTTTGCTCATTGCTTGAGAGTATCTATTTGCATTAAGGAACTCAGAGAACCAAAATATTAATAAAGAATATTTTTCCAAGATTAAGGTAGGAGAATAATTTACAGTAGTTATGTTACTCTGGATCACTTCAGTACAAGTCGCACAACCAGATTTCCTCACCATAAATATTCACTATAATTTTTTCTTATATTTCCTCAGTTCTGGTATCCATTGCATGTCTTTTGCACTCTATGAAGAAAGCTGTAATGTAATTACTGCAGCCTTAACTTGTTGCAGGACAGATAGTCAAGGTAGTCGAGTATGACCTTGCCTAAAATCCCTAATTTTTGATGTCCTGTATTTCTGTCTTAAAAGGTAAAGTATGATTTAACCTATTTTACTTGAGGTTTCTCAGAGCTGCCTTTTTGCATGGAAATAAGGGTTATGGCTACAACAGCTATAGCAGTAAATAATTACCATGCTAGTAAGTGTACAATACCTAATATTGCTACCATTGGAGAGGATAGCACAGATGGTATAAAACAGCAGAAGTATTAAAAGCAAGAACGAAGGAAGGAAGGGAGAGAAGGAGGGAGGGAAAGAGAAAATTGCTCATATTCTTTTAAGGTCTTTAATTTTTCCTGTTTGTCAGGGAAATACAAGCTAGCATCATTTTGATGAGACAATAAAACTAAGAAATTACCCTAATGCATCTTTATACATACATATATAGGGATTATAGTTAGCCTGGCTTTTGAAGGTATATTTTCATTAAGAAGTGTACACTTGCCCAGGTACCCACATACCCTCAGATATGTCAAGCAGAAGCTTAGTTTTTAAAGAGTGCATTTATTTAAAAAAGACTTTCCAAGGCCCTGGTATTTCAGTCATTATCCATGACAAACACTTTGAGCTTGCATGGAAAAGAAATCTATTCTCATTTGCTGAGCTGCTAGATTACAAGTCTCCTGTGTACTTTCAAATGAACTGATGAGTGAAAAATTAAATAAAACAGCATTTAACTATTTGCGTGTCCTTTGCTCAGGGAGCAGCAGCAGAGTATGAAGAGGGTACAAGACTCTACAAAAGCTTTTGCAGGTACATTGTACCTTTATTTGTTACGTGGTGTGTTGATGACACACACAAATGGCCATTGTTCTTTGCCATCTTCAGTTGTTTTAATGGCTGGGAGTAAAATGAAAATTCCACTGAGGAATTGACAGAGGTGCTTGTAAGGATACTTAACCCATACTGCCACTAAACAGCTCTTTGGAAGCTCAGTCTAATAGGTGAAGTGCAGCACTGTCAGCCTAGTGTTTCCAGGTCAGATGCTATTGAAAGCACTTGGTGTATTTTCATTTGATAAAACAATAATTCAGAGATGACTGAACATGTCTGTCTGACAAGGACAGGTCAAATATTCTGCTTATCTCTAAGATAATCCTTCTGACTGAAGAGTACTACACTAAATAATATTTTTTCCTTTGCTAGTGTGATCTGGAAAGTAGTGATCATTATTTAATCTTAGTCCATGAACTTGGTATTCAGCATTACTCTAGCAGGAGTTATTCTTGTGTTATTTTTTTCCAGTGAGATACGTATTCCTGTGAATTTCTGACTTTGACCTTCCAAATATGTTCCTTTAAAAAAAAAAAAAAAAAAGGTATTCAAGGCATCCTTAACAGGAGCTAATTCACAGTACTGACTTCCTTATAGCTGTTCATTTGATACTTTTATTAAACCTGAGAGTGAGCTGCTGAATTCTGGGCTGTCTCACCAAAGTACATACACACAGTACATCCAAAGTTAATGCTGCCTCCAAATCTTAAATTTGTGTCAGGAATGCTCTTCTGACAGCAATTTGCTGTCTTCTAGTTAGTGATTCTTTAAGAGCAAATGACAGAAGTGTCCAAAATCAGTCTGGGCTACAGAACAAGAGAGGAGAGAGCCAAGAGTGTCTGAACCACCTTCTGTGCTGCAGAAACAAGATCCACATGGAGCTGGAGAGATGAGAGCTGCCTTTTAAAGCTTCTCTCATAAATACTTAGAACTTTATTCTAAAACTGACATAGTGTTCATAATGTCACAACTATTTTTCAATCCTCCCATTTCTAATTGGGAGACTGATTCAATTAATGAAGGAGTGGATGCCTTTTTTCTGTATTTAAGATATTATCTGTTTTTACTGTGTACTTTATTCCCAAGTGTTATTCCCAAGGGTATTAAACTGAGAAAAACAAACTCAGAGAAACATCAAAGGGTTTCTAATATGTAGTGACAATGAAATTACAGTAATGCACACTAAATGTTTCTAAGCTTTATGGAACTGCCATCCTTGAGGACTGCTTCCAGAAGAATGGCCAAAGATTCAAGAACATTATCATGAACAAGCTACAGTGAGGGAAAACATAAATGTTTCAATGTAGTTTATCACTAAAAGAAATGAAAAAAATATATCCTCTTTCTAATCTTCACATTTAATTAGACATGCAAATAAAGTTAAAAATTAAAACAGAAAAGACAGATAAGACATATGTTTGATTAAAAAATCTTCTCTCAATTCCAGTGAGAAATAAAAAAGTGGAAATATTTAATGGTGCGTGTGTGTTCAAATTAAAAGAAAACCTCTGCAGAGGAAATAATTCAAAATAGATTAAAAATGTGGTTTTCTGTTTATGCAGATTGACTTATACTTTCATGGGAAAACATGAGTAGACAAAAATACTGTCTCAGACACAAAACCTCTGCTAAATAAATACCTTGGTCTGACCTTCTTCCTCCTCATCTTGGTCTTTCCTTTAGCATTCTACCAGTTTCATTAATCTCTCTCTAGCTACCAAGTCTTTCACAGTGTTTGTTTTATGTGAGCCAACCTGCCACTGGCCTTCAAATAGAGACACCACAGTCCTGGAAATGGAGCATGAAAGTGGCAGACAGGAGAAGAGGGCTGCATTTTGTCCTTTATTTCTTAAGATAATTCAGTCCATCAGATCCCTTTTTCTTTAGGTAAAGGGCTGGCTTTTACTTATTATGAGAAAATACTTTAGCACTGCTTAGCTTGCCAAGTAAAGATAGGAGCAATATTCTTATTTTTTATTGCATTTAATTTATACTTTTCTTGATATTTTCAATTTCTCCTTTGCTCTCTTTAAGCGTAACTATTTCAAGCCTTTTACTTTCCTTTGTTTTGTGACAATTTATCTTCTGACATCACCCTAAAAAAGCTATGAAATATTCTTACAGCTATACAAAAATCAACAGTTGCCATTTAAAGTGAGTAAATGACCTGAAGTCCTGAAGTTAGTTATTTGTGCAAGTATGAGATGCATTTCACATGTCAGGAAGCACTGAATTTTGGCAAAAGTTGACTATCTAATGCAGAGCATGATTCATGCTGCAAATATATCACACAGCAGCCAGAAGAATCTAGGTACTCCAGTCTACTCACACTTGATCTACTGAACAGCCTACTGCTGCCTGAGCAGAGACTGAATGGCTCTGGAGACTGAATTATCCTTTCTGCTTACGAGCTGGTCTTCCTATCCATCTGCTATTAAAGCTGTTGAACATGCTGGAAAAGAACTGATTTAATTGACATGTCACTCCCCAGGACTTCTAGCTCAGCATAGACTTAGTAAAATCATGTTTGACATTACATAAAGAACCTACCAGTTGAAAGTCTAACCATGTTTTATTTTATTCATGATTCATTGATGTGAAAATAAACACAGTTCAGTTCATTGTGCTGACCCAGAAAGGTAGTTGGACTATTCAATAGCAAATTATCTTATTTCAAAACAACTTAAAATATCATGTAATAGAAACAAACATTTGTAGGTTGGCTTTTCCAAACGAAGGATAAATGTCACAAGGAGAGTAAATGTTTCTACTGTCAGCATCTTAGACTGTCTGATCTCTGAACTATAATTTGTAATATCATTGATCTAGTGTCATTCTTTTCCACAATAAATTAAATGCATTTATAAAGAGAGCTGCTTGCTTAAAAGAAAAGGGACTAGTGGGCATGTTTATAGAAACAAACTTCAATATCTAAGAAGCATTGGACAAGACAAAACAAGATAGATGATCTTTTAATATACATGTGGTTACTCCACTTAAAGAAAAAAGTATGTATCATTTGCTATCTAATAAATAGATCACCAGTTTCAGACAATGACTGAATAACTTGTCTACATCCAGCTGCATTTATCGTTTAGGGGGATGAATGTTACATGGTGGAGTAAACAATGACACCCAGTGGCCATATTGACTCAGGGCCTCTCTGTGTTCTGAGTTTCCTCAGCACATTCTTGGTTTTTTCTTGGTCTTACATGGGGTTTTGGGTGCTTCTCCTTTTTTTTTTTTTTTTTTTTTTTTTTTCTCTCACAGTACTAATGACACCATAGACATGTTCTTTGAGGCTGAATGATGTAATAGATTTGACACACAAAGCTCTATCCCTCTAGAGAGAAATAATAACATTTTCATCAATGGTAAGAGTCATAAATGTAAATCTATATAAACTGTGTTTATTGAAGAAACTGGCTGCAAAAAGTTTTGGAGCACAAGATGCGCTAGATTTGTATGACAAGGACTGATGGTGGATATTCATTCTGTTTTCCAGAATGTGAAATGCTTTGGATTGTTGTCTACTTCAGGGGGGGAAAACCCTCCAAAAACCCAAAACCCAACAAAACCCCACAATCTTCCCCCTCAATCACCCCACCCCTCAAAAAAACATCCAACAACCCAAACTGTACAAGACCAAAATGGAGCCTATATCAAGGACAAAAAGGATTTTAATGAGTTATGATTTATCTGGAGATATGGGATATCTGACTCCAGCTGAGAGCAAAGCAAAAGCAAAGAGCAACTGACTCTAATAAAATTGGCTAGAAGATGCAAATCTGGAATGCATTATCTAGCTCTAACTTGCATACCATGAAACCACATATTTATTACTTCTGACTTCTGAGGAGCATCAGTCACTGTGTGATCTCCTGAAAGCTAGTATATAATTTCTGTCATGAGCTGAACCAATGTCTGGTCTTCTTGCAGGCCTTCTCATTGATCTAGAAATAATGAAGTAATTTTTAAAATTAGTTTTGTCTCATAAAATACTTATTTTCTGAATGATACAATTGCAAATAGGGCTCTCCAAGACAGCAAAATAGTAAGATGCAAATGAAAATTACTCTATTTTCTACCTCAGTGTCCATAAAAGCAATGCTCCTAGTGAGAAATGTCAGCCAATGTAGTGTTGAGCAGGCCCTATGAAGAACTAAACAGGGTCATGTGGAATTGCTGGTGCAAGGTTCAGCCAGGATAATAACGTGCCAAGGCATTTCTCAATGCACAGCACAACTTCATGCCTGAGGAGCAGAGAAGATTTCAGTGGCTGCTACACATGGAAAGATAAAGATGTCCTTCTACAGGTGGTGGATAGGACATCCTCAACAGAAAGCAGGCCTACAATTCCTAAAAGGGAATGAAGAAGTGTTGACAGGCAGAGCCTGTTACAGATTCTGACAAATTATCAATGGCAAAGAGTGATACTCTGTCCTGTCACTGCTCTGTGTCACCAATCCCCAGAGAACAATGTAAGTGTCATCCTAAATACAATAAAAGCAAAATAAAAAATTACTTAATGAAAAGGTGAGTAGATATGGAGGAACCAATAGTAGCTTGTGTGTAGTTGAGGTATAATAAATAAACTAATATTAGACAGTAAAAATTTTTAACACTTTATTATAGTATTTTTCTTCTCAACTAGTTTGTACTTATGTCTCAAAGTCTGTTTTCAGTCTGGCTCTGCCTTAGCAAATTAACCTGGGCAACTTCAATACCATTCTCTGCTTTGTCAGTTTTTAACTATTTCATGCAATTTCTCTTCACTGCCAAATTTCCACCAAAATGGAGCATTTAGAATGTTCTCCATCATGTAACTTGCCAAGCTATCAATCTGAAGACCTATGATAGACTAGAATGATTTATTAAAAAGTCCATTAGATTCCAAGCTAAAAGAATCAAAATGATTGTTAATTATTCATATTGGTGAAAGAGAAGAAATACTAAGGTTTCCAATTCATGTTGAGGAATTGTTCTCGTAAGATGATTTCTATATATTTATGAATATCTGTAAAATCATTACTAATGATGGCTGCTGAAAAAGCTTTGGTGTGATTTCTGTTGAGGTCACAGAACCATTAAAGCTGTGAAGGGGCCTCAGGAGGTTTTTAATCAAACCTCCTGCCCAAAGCAGGGCCAGCTCTGGGGTCAGTCCAGACTGCTCCTGCCTTGGACAAATTGGAGCTTGAAGCTGCTCAGGTGCAGATGTGGCACAGACTCCCAGGGAGATCTGCCATGGTGTCTCACTGTCCTCATGGGGAAATAGCTGGTCTTTCTATCCTGTTTGGAACTCTCATCAGTTTATTCACAGATCCCAAAAAGTACCCTTGGAAAAAGCACCCAGGAAAATCATGCTGCAACACAAAGCAGTGAAAATGTGATTGTTTCCAATTAGAACGTGGTATTTCCCTTTTGCTTGTTTTCATTAATGTGATTGCCTGTTCCTTACTGAGAGCAGGTCTCCGTGGCCTCAATCTGCCTCAGAGTAAAAATGAATCAGATGGATCTCTGGATTCTCTTTGTTTATTCTCCTTTCTTTGCAGCCACCTCCTACAGATTAGATGTGAAGTACTCATGACAGCAAAGACCAGGGAATTTTAGTTCTTCAGATTCATTAAACTATCTTCTGCAGGATACATTGGACAAGCTTTTCATTTAAAAAGCAAGTGAAATGAAACTGTCAGCTCTGTTCAATAAGAACCAAATGAAGAACACCAACAGTGACAACAACAAAATGTAATTGTAAGAGCAGCAGCAGCTGTCTCTTCGTGGGGGGCTGGTGAGACACTGTACACAGCTTTCTTGAAAGAAAAAAGTAATAAAAAAGGAAATAAAAGATGACATCCCCCTACCCCAACACCAGAAACGAGTACTCTGTGAAAGAGCCCTTATTTTCCTCCCAAACTGCTCAAGGGATTTGTGAAACCTTCTGAAACCCACTACTGCTACAGCTGTCACCTACACTTACCTTTCCTCAGGGAGCACTGCTGAGACCTTTGTCACTCTGTATGGCCCTTCCAGTCATACATTAATTTAATTACAGTACCACGCTGCCGTGTCCTGCAAAACTGCTCTGCAACTGGGCAGGAGGACTTCCACTCTGGGAGGAAAAGAAATCATCATCAGAGTTATGGCACTTTTCAACAGACTATTATTTAATTTTTAATAATTTAATAATTTTTAATTTTAATAACACCCTACAATTATAATAAAGTATTAAAATTACATTTATTGTATATATTTTATATATATTGATTTCATAGGAACTCGTGTGCACATATTATATAACATTTATTATTATTATTCTTGCTATAACAAATATTATTAGCAATTTAAATTGTCTTTTTAAATATAAATAAATTTATGTTAGTAAATAATAATTATTATTCTTTTTAATGCACATTCTCATAATTTTATTCTATTCATCCAAAGAAGGAGAAAAATGTAACTGTTATCATTAAGTTTTCCATTCTGTTTTTTCTTAGGATTCCCTTTTCCTATTGTCCAAAACTCCTCCAAAGTATCTTACAGACACTGCTCTTGTCACCATATGGTACAAATGTGAGGGTGAAAAGAAAAATCAATTTTTAAATGAGAGAATGTGAGGTAAAGTGAAAAAGAAAAGGCAAAATCTGTCAAGAGGGTTGCACAGGCTTCTGTGCAAAGCCTCGTGTACTGTACTCAGGGAGTTTATTCAGAGCACTAAAAAGGCCTGAGAGCAGCTCGTACAGAAATGAGTGTTTATCACTGCTCCCAGCTGGATCCTCCAGTCAAAACAAATTTAGAAAGTACACATTTTGGCTTCATTAATGAGTCCTATGATAATATTTATTTTCTTATTAGTCAAAATTTGGAGTCTGTGAAGACAAGGAACAGCAATTTTCTTTGCTAGTTGGAAGGGAATGTCACATCTTTTGATATGAATAGATTCCTTCTTAAAAATATAAATCCTAATGTTATCAAACTTCAGAACATACAGGAATAAACAGGGTGTGGATTCTGAAAGCCATCTGAAGTATTATTTTGTTTTCCTTTTTTGTTTGTATGGTGGTTGCTATTTTCATTGTTACAAGTGGTGTATACCAGATGGGATATTTGCACTTCCACAACCTGGCCACAGCAGCAGCTTTAAGATTGTAGACTTTGCTCTATGACATACTTCAAGAAGACTTATGATGTGCCACCACCTCCTCTACTCTTAAATGAGAAAATTCTAAGATTTTTTTTCTCCTATAACTTAATCTGGTTTCTTTCATACTGTTTTTCATAACAAAAGATCTAAAAGATAAGGTCAGTTTGTAGCAGCTGGTATGAGATGCTATGGAATGAAATTGATACCATATTAAATTCTAGCATCATTTTACTGCTAATTCTTTAACTATGATTCCAAAAGATGTGTTAAATAAATTTCTTAAATATGTTAACTAATTTCATTTTCAGAAAGTTTTGGATATCCAGCAAAAAAAATTCTTAAGACTTTAAAACAGTTATAGAAAATAAACTCTTCTAAGAGAGACTGGGATCTGCTACCTCATAAAATGAATCATGCAAATAAGGGATCATATTGGAAAATGTGGGCTGCAATCATTCTCAATCAGTAAAATGTAGATAATGATTCTTGTCATGCTCCAAGGATGATGTGAAAATTAATCTGCTAACAAGGACAAGATAATGATTTTTCAGTTAAGCATTATGAAGCATTGACATTATTTTGCCTGTAAATCTCTTCAGTAATATCCTTATTCATTATTCTGAGATGGAATGCCAAAGTTTTTGAGATAATAGATTTAGAGGAAACTCTCTAGAGCTTCACAGGACTTTTTTTCAGCAGAGGCCCTGCCCTCTAGGTTAGAAGGAATTACATTTGAAATTCTAAAGTAAATTTTCCAAAAGTTATGCTAAGAAAACATTAGACCCAGTGAGGTCAGTAGGTATATTTGCCCCATCAGCTATAAATGTAGAAGATGAAAAATTAGTTGGTTTTTTTTTTTTGAAAACCTATTATAATTAGTTTCCAGGCTGAAATGGTTTGATCTGTGAAATCTGTAGGCTTAAAGCCACCTCAGAGACAGTGACAGACCATAGGTCTGCTGTACTTCAACCACGAGTAAAGACTGCAACAGGGATACTTACTCAAATCTGACGCAGCCATGTTAAGTCCATGTGCTGTGAATATTAATTTGGAGAAAGACATATCTACCTTCCCCACAGACAGTCAAATGACCTACATGCCTCTCAAGGTACTCTGCTGTCCTAGACACCCCAGTACTTCAAGAAGACTGCCCTGTAAAAACTCCTTCTCTACAGGAGTTCATTCACAGCCCCTGCAGCTCTGAGGATCCTGCTCTTCAGGCAGCTGTTGCCTCCTCACACGTAGTGATGCTGAAACCCTTGAAGCATAACTCTTAATTGCAGATCCTGATGTCACTGCCTGAATGGGGCTTTAGTCAGTCACTGATCCTCACCATTTCCTTCTAGGTATTTCTAAACTACTCCCTGCACAACGATCTGGCTCCCATGGATTCCAGTTTTGGTCATTATTCTCTCCATTCACTGTAGCCTGTTTATCCATCTCAAGCTAGGCAGCAAGTCATTTAAAAGTTAATCAGTGTAGTGCTCAGCATTTCAATAGCTGTCTCCTTTTATGTGTCTAGACATTAGTTTAGGAAACCAACTCAAAGAAATGAGCTACAGTTGTTGTCTGAAACCTCATACCTCATCCCTTTTGCATTTCAGAAATGACTTGTCAGGAAGCCTGTGCTCCAGACCTGAAGTTTATTCTGAGTAAAATGCAAAGCCAAAAGAGATCATTTTCCATGCAGTTCACACCAATGCCAGTCTTAACAGAAGAGTTGAATTTGTAACATTTCCATCAGAGGAACTCATTGTTACCTATTTTTCCCATTTAGAATTAAAATTTTATGAAAACTGCTGTATGTAGGCCCTTACCATTAGATGACTTACTAAACTGGAACTGTAAACATTCTCCTAATCCTAATCAATATGTAGATGTCAGTGTCATATGACATATTTTTAAATGAGATTAAATGTTTCTATGGCTAAAAGAGTGTTAAAGAGCAAGAAGGTTCTAGAATTTTATACTCTCATATACATGAAATGTATTTAAAAAAGGAATATAAACCACAAACAGTGATTTATTTGCTCTGTTCAGTATAAGCAAATAAATACAGTCAGCATCTTTGGGTGTTGCATAAGATACTAAGAGAAATTAGATACCATTTGTTTTTGCCTGAAGTAGAAAAATGGTATTCATGATGTACTTCAACTTAGCATTTCCTAACCATTTACCAGTTATTACTTGTTCTGTCATGAGTATTTGTTTGTGTAGCTCATGCATAATTGGTGTGATTGCTGCATAACATGCTCATTTATAATTGTTTCCAGGAAAATTAAGCCCTGGATTCCATTTTCTAAAGAAATGTTTTATTAACCAAGGTAATGATATCAGAAAGTATTAAATTCTTCAAAGAAGTATATGTGTCATTTCTTTAAGCTCTCTTTCTCTCATTCTCTTTTTAACTTTTTTTTTTTCTTTTCTTTTTTTTTAATAAGCATGAATTACAGCTACAGCAGGGTGGGAAAATGCAGTCTGGTGTGCAAAAGTTCTTCATAGAGGGAAAAAAAAAAACAGTAGGAAAAAGGTGTCCAGCTCCTCAGAACACAAGAAAATAGCATGCACAAAATCAATTGAGGCATCAAACAAACAAAAAAATGTATTTTAAATGTTAGCCTTATAGAAGTTCATAAAATTTCTTTTTTGATTAGCTATTCCTCCCAACAAAAAAAGAATCAAAATATGATATTAAGTACTTCCTTGTTAGTTCCCTTTTTAAGGGAACATTAGCAAGTCAGTTTTATTCCACTGTTACAGATTCACTGGCTTAATCAAGAGGTCAAAACAGCAAAACCCAACATTTTCACTGTACTTACGTGGGCAATCCAGGTCACATCTTTTTTTTGGCTACACCTCAGTCTGGGAATCAATGCTGCTTCACATCATCTCTGTTGATTTTAAATTATAGCCTCAGCTTTTTCAATTCTCAGACATCCAGTTTTCCTTCCATGTATTCCATCACTTAAAAAGAAATACAGGCAGGTAATGCAGACGACAACTATTTACAATTACCGTGACACTATTTTTATTAAATATTTGTTTATTAAACCATTTTATTTTAATTTCATTTTGCCATTATCTAGATGCAATTTTCCTATTATAGGGGGAATAAAAGAGTAAAAGAATGTGGCATTTGTCTATGCTTTCCTTTTTCTAACTCTGAAGTGGGTAGTGTCTGAAAATTTTCCATGGGAATTTCTTCATTTTGGAAATACTGTTTTCATGGAATAAAAGTAGTTCATTTGGAATATATTAGCTACAATAGTTTCTTTAC
>JAOTQP010000001.1:21114090-21132293 GCA_026413545.1 Cichladusa arquata
AGTTTTTAATGAATTCTAAGTCTCATCACCAGAACTAGACCATAAATGAGTTTATTATCAGACTACCTGATCTAAGATTTTAAACACCTGCCCATCAATGTCTTATGAGTTAGTGCAAATGTCAGAGAGTACTAAATTGTCACAGGCGCTGTCAATGTTTCCTGAAAAATCTATGGCTTTGCAACTGCTGCCTAAAAGTTTTTAAAGAAAACATTTAATAGGCCTGGGATTCCAGGTAATTATATTTTATATTCTGAAGTCACTGCTGTGACTCATCAGTTAATATTGAGAATTCACTGCCTATTCTAATAGGATGGAGTGCACTAAAATGGAATAAGAGTAAAGTACAGTTTTGCTTTCAGAAATTCAGTCCTTTTTTTGATTAAACTCTGAACCTGCAATTAAATCAATTTTAAAAGAACAACGAGGATATGTAGAAATTTGTTGACAATTGCAAATATATAAAGACATTTTTTATTAACTAAGTAAAAAATTGAATACTTAAAGTTAAAATAACAAGTTACTAATATTCTAAGATTCCTATATTCTGTCATAAAAAGAAGAGGAATTTGCCCTACATAGTGTGTTTGGTTTCAATTTATTTGTCAATTTGCAATTAGATATTGTTTCAAATGTGCACTAAAGTATGGAAATGTCAAGAACTTGTTTATGGAATTTTGTGGCATTCTGCAGCAAACAATAATTAATCTTAGGCAAAGTAATTACCTCTTCCTCATAAACACCAAATCTAAGCTTCTATCTTTGGAAAATGAGGCAAAATTATTGACATCTGCCATATAGTTTGTTCTTGCCCCCCTTTTCTCTCCTGTCCTGCACAGAGTGAATTTTTTTTTTTTTTCTCAGAATCACAAAATCATAAAATTGTTTAGATTGGAAGGGATCTCAAAGATCACCTATTTCCAACCTCCTGCCGTGGGCAGGGACACCTTTCACTAGACCAGGTTGCTCAGAACCCCTTCCAGCCTGGCCTTAAACATTTCCAGGAATGGAGCACTCACAGGCAACCTGCTCCAGTGTCTCACCACCCTCCCAGTAAAGCATTTCTTTCTAATAGCCAGCCTAAATCTGTTCTCTTTCTGTTTGAAGTCATTCCCCCTTGTCCTGTCACCACGTGCCTTTCCAAATAGTATCTTTCCATCTTTTCTGTAGGAAAGCACCTTCAGGTACTGAAAGGCTGCAATTAGATCACCCTGAGGCCTCTTTTCCAGGATGAATAATCCCAATTCTCACAGCCTCTCAAAGACAGACTTTTAAACTTCCTGAGAGAAGTTTGCTACAGAGAAAGTGAATACTGGACCTAGTCAAGCTTAATATCTTCCTCTTATGTTCCTTCTCATGCCTTTGAGAACAAATCACTAACTTTTTTTTTGTGCTGGTAACTGTTGTTTTTATAACAGAAAATTTTAGTGTGTTAGAAAAGTGGAGTTGTTCCAGAACAGTGAACACAGTCACATTCTGGGAAAATGTTAAGACAAGTATTGTCAAAACTATGGATGCATTGAAAATAATAGTAGCTGAAATAAAAAAATGTGTTAGAATTTTTTGGTACAGTTCGAACATATTTTTTACAGTCTTTTTGAAGTAAATGAAGTAAAAACATTTGAAGACCCATATGGTAAACCTTGAATTTGAATTAATAGTCTCTGTAAAACCACTGGGAAAAGCAAGTGTTTGCAGCATCCCACTCTCCCAAGTACTCTCCTATTGTTAACGTGGGCTCTTGGTGATTTCAGTTCCAAAATGTTACAAAATTAGAATAAAGGCTGGACAAAAGAAAAGCACAAATGTGAAAAGGAAGCCCCTGACAAGAAATTCTCCTGGCTTGCTTAGAGTCCAGGAGCAGTAGTCTGGTTATGAAAAAAACCAGACTTCTTTCTTTTGAAAAGAAATTCTGAGTGCATAGGTGTCAGCTCTAAAAAGGGGGATGAATGTAGCCTAAAAGTACATGCATACTGGACAGATAACCACAAAATAGTAGGATTATATGGATGTTCATTCCCATTTTTGTCAACATTTGATGATTTTTACAAAATTGCATATGATGATACGGTGAGAATGAATTGTATCAGAAGAAAATTTAAAAATTAAATCTATTGATTTATTTTAAAAATCATTGCCTAAGATCTTTGAGACAACTACAGAAATTCAAATTATTCCTAAGCAAAGACTGAGAAACAACCAGTTTTTTATAAGTAAGAGATATAATTTAGCTAGAAATAAGAATTGATAATTAATCCAACAAACAAAGCTGAAGCAAACTTTTATGGTTTTGATGAAATATGCATATCAACAATATTATTACTCATTTACAGTACATAGTCTAAATCCCTAAAATATTGCCTAAACAGAAATTTTTGTGAAAAAATTGGTGCATTCGTGTGCTGTAAGTGGTAAGGTACACATTACTTCATGTTCAGCTCAGTTCAAACATGTCTGTAAGAAAATTGCTTTGTTCACCTTTAACCACTAGAAAAACTTTTGATTCATGAAATAGAGGAGTTCTAGGCACTTGTGAAACACAGTTTTTCATGCCATACATATACACCCAGTTTTTAAAACTGCATTATAAAAGCCTGACTTCAGGGTTTCATAACACAGAAATAACTTGGGGTACTGTGCTGGTTTTAACAACCACCTGGAACTAAACTCAAAACAGCCACTCCCTTTCACTCTGCCTCTTCTAATAATGGAAGAACAGTAAGAAGAGTTTATAAATTGGAATAATAATTTACTAAAATCAGAATAATCACAGGAGTATTAGTAGCAAAACATCATAAAGTTGATGTCATAAAAGTTATGAAATCTTTTTGGATTTGTGGATATTAAGTCTCTATCTATCACTGAAAAAAATATGATTGTAAGAAAATAAGAAAGGAATATCTAAATGGAAAGACAAAATTTCTCTCTCAGAAAAAAAACCATGACTAGCAAATTGCTGTAGACTGAAATTATTAGACCTGAGAAATTATTCCTATTTTCTTCTTGAAGATATTCACTATTCCCCAGGCATTTGATATGAGGTATCATTAGGGATGAAACTAGATGGACCTTTAATCTGATGTGGTAATCGTTGTTTTAACACATCACATCTTTTATCACCTATAAAAAGGTGAAGAAGAAGAAGAGGCATACAGATCATTCCCAGTGGAAAGATAAGCAATTTGTGTTTTACATTCTGCTCTGTTGTATAAGAGTAAGAACACTTAGCAGTTTGACCAAAGAAAGATTTTGAATCATCCAGGCAGCTCAAGAGCCAAGTATGTGGGTGAGCTCTGAAAACTGGAGCTGTTTATAGAAGGATGTCATTACAACATACAGAGTGTCCATTGCTGAAGCACCCCTGCTGGGTTGGGGTAGGAAATTGGTTTTCCACTCTCCCACTGCAGGGATGTTTCATTGTTTTGCATCAGTATTCTTGTGTTTGAGCCATCTAGGCTGGGGGCTGATGAAAAAAAAGGACTGCTAATCGGTGCTCTTAAAATGCAATGAAATAAATAATGAGGAATTGGACAGAAACAGTTGGAGGTTCTTTGTATCGTTCTTGGCTAAGAATTTGATTATGAAAAGAAAGCCAAGTTAAGAAAGGAAAATAAAATATTTTCCCAACAATATTAAACTGTTTAAGAGTATCTAGAGACTAAATACTAGACATGGATACAGAAATAACTGAACACTGATTAAGTCCATGTGGAATATTAGGAAGCTTAGAGTTAGAGCCAGCATATTCCATTAAAATTTATAATTTGTATATAAATCTCATTTCCACATTTGATTTACATTTAAGGATAGTTTAGAAAATGCATTCAGAAATGTGGTGAATTATAACATTGCACAGACTCTATAAAGTCTTCATGATCAGCAGGAGACAAGGAATTTGCAGAAGAATTACTAATACAAGATAATTGGGAGGTAATAAATCCTAAAACTTTGGGAAAACGGGCATCTGCAAAGTATCTCAAATCATTTTTCCAAATC
Source organism: Cichladusa arquata (assembly GCA_026413545.1). Classification (NCBI taxonomy): domain Eukaryota; kingdom Metazoa; phylum Chordata; class Aves; order Passeriformes; family Muscicapidae; genus Cichladusa; species Cichladusa arquata. The sequence continues at coordinate 21,118,087 of JAOTQP010000001.1, forward strand.
CAAATAAACCCGGTTTACAAGGCCATTGCTTTCTCATGCATAATAAAAAGACTAACTAGGGGATTACTTGAAGGATATTGCAGGATTGCTATTATGTTACTATTATTATTACTTTATACTGATACCAATGCAAGCAGTATGCTATATTATGTCACAAATAAAATTAAGCAGTTTGTTATTATTATTATATTAATTATTATTACTGGTACATCAACAGCAAACAGCATACGGATATTTCTCTAAAGAGCAAATTCTATTTTATAGGGATCAAAATAATGCTCTTAGAAAACCAAGACTTTTTATTTTATTGTATTTGAGGAGTTTGATTTTTTTTTTTTCTATATTCAATTACATTTTGCTGCTGGTTTTGGTTATGCCTAATTAAGAGAATTCTGCCAACTCGTCATCATGTCTAATGATTACATATTTTTTCTGCTTCATATGTTGTCTTTTCTTTCCAGCTTTGGAGTTGCTTTACCAATTCTGTGTATTCAAAACACAATTACGAATAAAACCTTAAAATATTACATAAAATTGTCTACCACCAGATGAATGCACTCATATGAAGTGTTTCTTCAGTGGTGCCTGCCTCATTAGCTTACTAATTTTCTTTAATGAGTCAAATAACATGTAAAGCTCTGTCTCTAGATTTGAAATTTTTAATGCCATTTCACCTTCTAATTCTGCTCTGCATGAAGTAAAGGATAAAATAAATACCTTCCAACAGACAGTGCAATTCCACTCGCATATCTGTGCATACCAAATCTCCAACTCCATTCTTCTAACAATTTACTGACTTACTGATAAAATTGCATTTCCCCAACATTGTCAACCAGTGTAGTCAAAAAGAATAAAAATGTATTTCTCCACCCTTTTGTTTAACACTACTTTCCATCCTTCCTTCAATTAAAAGTGCTTCCCACTTTCATGTAAGTCACATTCCACGTAATGCCACATTCCATGTAATGCCATATTCCATGTAATGCCATATTCCATGTAATGCCACTTCCATGTAAGTCACATTCCATGTAATGCCACCCAATAATTCCATGCAATGGAGGCAAAAGGAAAATGGTGAACTCTACAAAACCCCTATAGAAGTTTAATGCATTTTTAAAAGGAAAATAATTAGTAGAATCTCTCTATCTGACATTTGAGCCTGAAACATGAGTCAACAACAGAATAATGAAAGCACAGTTACAATCTAACACCAAAGTAGACTAGATAATGAGAGTTAGTATTGCTTTAAGCTTTCTATTTCCTTACTTTGGTAACCTCATTTGGACTTAAGACAAAATTTTAGGAAACTGTTTTTAAAATTTTTGGCTAAAGCAATTTCATGTTTGTGATATGCTGTTTACCAACAGTGATCTGCTTCCTCAGTTTGAAATTTTTGGTTTGACATTTCATCTATTAGAATATAGCCTACTCAAGAAGAAAAGTACTTGACTGGTTGAAAAATTATATGGGATAGTATAATAAGCAGTGACTTTGGAATCGTCAGACCTGATCAGATCAAAGAGCAAGTACATATTAAAGTAGGATATAACATTTTAAAAAAGAAAAAAAAAAGTACATTTATGTACAAAATAAATGCTTATTTTTTTCTTCATTTTCATTTGTGCTTGAAGCACAAATGGGCACTTTTTTTTTAATGGGGTCCAACTGAGCCACAATGAAACCAATAGGAATGAGAGGGAAGTATATCTGGAACATGCACAGCTCATCTGCAATTGTATGCAGAATGATTCCTCCAACAGGAGAGATGAACTAAAAAATTTGGAATGAATTTTAGATGGAAATCTTTCAAGTGACATTTGCGTAATTCTTTTTCAGTCAGAATTTGAGCTGGCTAAATATGTCAATAATCTGATATTGATTTCTGTTTAATAGCAGCAATGGAAATTAATTGAATGGAAAACACGGGATGCACACCTTTTTGGCTGTTAGAGCTCTAGCCCTTTTATACAATTGCAATGAATGGTAATCTTGTGGATGAATGGTATGTAGAACTGCTTGTCTTCTAGAAACCCTGTAACAATTGCCATAGATTTGTACAGAAAAGCTAAATTCTGTCATTATGAATATGGTTATTTTCTAATCTGTGCTTATTAAATCAACCTGTATGTGTGTAGTAATGGGGTAGGATTTGCCTTCATCTGAACAGTCAACATGTTGTAATAGATACGGGTTCCAAACAATCAGTTTCATAAATTTAGAGGTAAAACAAGGCAGGAGGGGAAAAAAGCCACAATCAAAACATACAGAAAATAAACCCAAATAAATAAACTACCAAAAACTATTGCTTTAGGAGTTATTGGGTTGAGCAAATATGACATTTAAAAAGAAGGAGAGAGATCCAAACAGTTATATTCAGACCTGGACATAACCCCCTCTGAAGAGCAAGTTTTGGTTCAACTCATTTGTCAGAGAAGTTGCTTCTGTTTTGATTTTGAGCCCTGTGACAAGACATCACTTTCTTTAATTCACAGCTTCCACACAGAAATTATGCTTGTCACAGTGGTCAATTCACAAAAGATTTTATGCATAAGATTTTATTCTCACAAATGACCCGTAATTCCATGGACTCTTCTAGTTATTCGCTCTTTGAAATGTTACTGATCACCTCACCTAGGAAATTGAATGTTCTTGAGATAGGCTTAAAAATGCATAAAAATTTTAAATCTCTAGTTGCTAGAAAAACACAACTCAAACAGCCAAAAAAAGGGAGAGGGATGAAATAATGAGCAGCCAAGAATGTTTTCCAAAACAAATGAAAAAGGAAGTTTGAAATAATAAAACTTATTTTAGAAGTTCTGTGTGGTGAAATATCTCATCTGCAGTGAACTCTGAGGAAAATACAGCATATAGAAGAGGAAATTAAACAACTATAAAATTGCAGACATGTAATTTTCTCAGTGGCCTTCCATTAAGATTATTTATTTCATACAGCAAGTTGGCTGTATTTTTTCTACAGTTTTTAGAATTACAGAGCCAGATTAAAAAAAAAACTCATTGTTTTCATCAGAAAGATAAAATTGAGAACACATTTGTCCATAAATATATGGAGGAAACTACTTCAGGGTATCTGCTGAGTCTTTTGGCCTGTTTAAGTCTTGTGTGCTATTTACATTTAATACATTTATCTACAGCCTAACACAAAAGGTGCATTTCTATAGCAGTTTCTTTTTTATCTAAACAGATATAAGATAATTTATTACTTGTATAGTGTAAGGACATCCACTAGATCAGATTTTCACAGGGTTATGTCACACTATTTCACTGGTTGCCCCTGCTCAGGCTAAATGTTCCAGGCACTTCAGTTTTGTTCCATTTTTATTCTTTCTAGAAAAGAAATTGACAGTCATGGTAGATTTTTTTAAAAATAGCAATTTAAGAATTATTTTTATAATAACAAATAACTCATTAATTTCCAAATTTTAATAATTTTGTCCAGCTCTGAAGTCCTCAGAACAAGAAAGACATGGACCTGTTGGAGCCAGTCCAGGAGTCCATGAGGATGGTTAAAGGGATGGAACACCTCTCCTATGGAGACAGGCTGAGAGAGCTGGTACAGTTCAGCCTGGAGAAGACTCTGGGGGGATCTTATTGAGGCCTTTCAATACCTGAAGGGGCCCTACAGGGGTGTCAGAGAGGGAGTTTTTACAGGGTCATGTGGTTAAACTGAAACAGGAGAGGTTTCGATTAGGTAGCAGGAAAAATCTTCCTAATTTGGAGAAACTTTACTGTGAGGGTGGCAAGGCACTGGAAGAGGTTTCTCAGAGAAGCTGTGGATGTCTCATTCCTGTAAGTGCTCAAGGCCAGCTTGGCTGAGCAACTTGATCTTGTGAAAGGTGTCCCTGCCCACGACAGGAGTGGAACTAAATGGTCCTTAAGGTCCCTTCCAACCCAAAAATTCCATGATTCTATAAAAGAAACATTAGCAAGGAAATTTGTAAGACATTATATCTTGTAAATATATTATTTTCAGCATTATATTCTGTGATTCTTATATGTTTATTATTACAGTAGTGTAACAACTGAACATGTCTATAAAGGCTGCATGTTTTACATCTGAAACAGATAAAAGAGTTTCTATCTAGAACATCCACAGGTGAATGCAATAGAAGCTGATGTAAATGGGATTCATGCATTTGCACCTGCATTCTGCATTTTTCCACTCTAGTTGTGCTTCTATAGTCAGACTCAGGTATTTGACACTTGTTCAAATAAGACTGTGCAGATCCAGTTTCACAAAATGGGTCCATTTCCATTTCGTGTGGGGTTTCTTACCAATATACTAATCTTGTATCAGTAATTGCTATTGCTGCTAGCAATTCTTTTTCTCTCTTTTTTTTTTTTTTAGATTCTAAAAGTATCACTATCCTTGAAACCTTTAGTAGACATTAACTGGTGATGCCAAGAAGTTAGATAATATAAGGATTTAAATCTCTCAGCCCATCAGTCATGCATGGTTCTCAGTCCTTAAGAAGAAAAGATGAATGACAGTATAAATCTCTGTAAATTTCACCACTAAGAGGTGCATTGAAAGCACTGGCACTTTTAAGGAGAAATTGCAAGAATTAAAGATGTCCACCTCCAACAGATGTAAAAGTAAAATGCAGTTGTGCACCACATTATCCTGGTCAGACTGATTGACTTTGGGACTGCGATGAGCATTTGAGAGACAGGTGGGACACAGTAGTCTGGCTCTCATCCTAAACCTGAAACCCTTTCAAAATTCCTCATCCTGCTCCTTCAGCACAGGGTTGTTTAATTCCTCCTGCTTTCATGTTCAAAAACTTTACCTGTGTTGAAGGTAAATAATCCTTGAGAGGGAAAAGGATGGCCTGCAGTAAAATTAGGAACAAAAAAAAAAATTAAAATACCACCATGGTGAGAATTTTAAATTCATATCTAAAATTCACAAGTTGCAATCCTCCATCTAAGCTTTTTGGCAGGGATTAACACAATCTATTGGAATTTATGAAGAATCAATAACAACAATCAAAAAATGTGGCTTCACTTCTGAATGGTGATAGGATAGAGACAAAACTTTAAAGTAAACTCAGAAGATGAAGAATCACTGAAATCCTAACTTGCACTCCTGACATCCAAAGAGATGGAGGATTTCTTTGTGTTAGGGTGCAACAGTCAAAATGGAAATACTAAAGACAAAGCCAAGGTAAAATAGCAACATAGAACTGCCTAAAATACCAAGTAACTGATAGGAGGGCAGGAAAGGCTCCTACCATTGCTGCTAAGTGTTGAGTATAGGTTATTAGTGCCTAAAATAAGGATAATGTGGTTTGTGATTTGTTCATAAGTTACTACATAGTAGCAAGTCACCTCTTCTGCCATAAGGCTCATCATGCACAGCTAGACTAGATGGAGTTGACCTTTATGGGAGCATCTTCAGTCTGAAACAGAATTTTTACAGCATTTAAACTCACTGGCTTCGAAATGCTAAACTCAGCATACTCCTAATTAATGTAATAATTCACTTCTATTCATTTCCACTTAGATTTTTTCTCTCTACCACATAGCTAAGAAAACAGGCAGTTGGGTTCTTTCATCCTTGTTTTGTATACTTGTCTAGGAGCAAAGCAGGCTTTACAAATTTTTAACAATTTTAATTTAATTCGTAAATACATGTCATGTGTTGGGAGGGTTTAATTGAAGTCAGTGGTTTTTTTGACATAAATATTGATGAATACAATATTGAATAAAGCCTTCTAAGCATTGTTTTTAAAAAGTACTCAAGTGATTTACATCACTAACCCTTCTATTTTTTTTTTTTTTTAATCTTACTCTCTGAATACTTTTCTCTTTTTCTTCTAAAGTTGAAGGAGAGAGAAAACTTCTCAAGATAATAAATCAGAGTCCCCAAGGCTGGTCTGCTCTGAACCATTCCTTTGTGGAGGTTTTTATTCATCACTGGCCATAGATTACATTTCTTCTCTTTCAAAACAATCTTTTCAAATGCACCACCCTAGTATTGCTGCTATTAAAATAATGGAATTTTTTCACCAATGCTGAATACTTCTGGAAATCATACTTTTTGTATCAAAGCTATTTCTTTTGCATGCATACACAGGATCTCTTGAAATAACATCATATCCTCTTCACTTTTCTAATTTCCCTGCTTTCGCATCGATACACTGCAAGATTTTAATCCACAGAAGCATAGAACAAAAAGGTCAGAAAGACCTCCCAGACCACCAGATCCAACCTTTGGCTGACCAAGCTCAGCACTGGCTGCCACATACACTCATTTCTCGAACACTTCTGGGGTTGGTGACTCCACCACTTCCCTGGGCACTCCATTCCACTTCCAGTAATTGCATGGAATGGCACCAGACCACAACCAATCCACCAGGTGGGAGTGAAAATATCTCCTACAGATCAGTCCAACCCTTTCTACATAAGGCACTGCTGACTCTGAGTGTAAAAGATTTACAAATTTTATGTAAAACTACTTGCAAACACTGGAGCCACCAACCATGTCAGCTATCTCACTTTAAGTTTTATATACAAGAGTCAATTTCAAGAGTGTTAATGAAGTTTTGTGAATCTGATTTATTGTTATCTATTATTACTAAAATAATAATTATTTTTGGCTTTTCCCAACGCCATCAGTAAAATGCAACATGTAGGAGTCTTCCACAATATTCCATAAATTCCAGAACCATGTTTAAGAGTCTCTCATGAAAATTCTTTCTCATGGATAATGTCATTGTCAAACAAATTCAATCCTGCTGAAGAAGACAGACCACAAAGCAGTATGTGTATGCACTTCAATAGTCCCTGAAGTAAATGCTTTGGATGAGAGGAAATATAAAGACTGAGGTAGATAAGACACTGTATTGATCTCCCAGTGGATCTTAACTACTGATCAATAAAGAGAATTCAATATTCAATGGGAATTTAATAATTACCTGATTTATCTGAAGTTCCACCAAAAGATATGAATCAACTAATCCTGATAATGATAAATACATGAAAAACATTTACAGGTCAGTGCTATATCAAACCATGCAGCCTCCATTGGAAAGCAGAAATCAGTTTTGCAGACATGAATTAGACTGTGATTTCAGTTTGTCTCATGTCAATCCAGTTACTTCTGTTGAAATCCCAAAGCTGTCTGAAAATAGCCACAAAGTCTTCAGCTAGAAAAAATGTGACATGATGAAAATGACTGAACTATAATCAACTTAAGCCCAAAAGCCACTCTGCTGCAAATTGCCCTTTATTTTATCTTTTGAGAAAACTAAATAATACTCTAATATTCTGTATAATGGAAAATATGAATGAAAATACAGAAGGTCAGTGTGATGTTATTTCTGCTGTTATAATGTAAGATCATTCACCTATGTACTGAAGACAGTTTCTGTACATACTGTGAGATGAAACAAGGGTCCAGCACCAGTAGCTCTAGCTCAAATTTCACATCTGGAACTGCTTAGTAATGTATATGTAAAATTTATTTTGATAGACAACACAATATAATCTCACTCAGACAGCATTATGCTCCTAAGTAATGTTACTGGCTCAATTTAATAATTCTAAAACTATAGCTAGATATAGATTTTCTACTTCTTTTTTTGCTCTGTCTCATAGTAAAGTTAAGCTTTTAGTTAAAGACTGGGGACATTGATTCCATAGGAGGACAGCTGTAACATAAAAAGTACATTTTTTTCCAGATTAATTCCTCCTACTGTTTTATGAATAGCTGATGTCTCAGTATAACAGAGAAATCCAAGCAGCTGTAGCAATTAGACATGACAAAACATTTTCCACATACTGTTTTGTCTAATGAACTGTCAGAAAGTGTAGTTTCCCTGAGTTTTAATTACTGCACCACCCACAGTTAGGACAAGTTCACCTACCTCTTCTGTCTGAGACTTAATTCATCTTCTCAGATGTGTCCTTATTAAAAGTGAGGGGTCCCAGTTTGTACTTTTGCTAAAAAGTAAAATGCAACAGAAAGGAACATTATAGTAAGCAGCATCTTTCTTTCTTTTTCATTTAGAAAAAACATTCATCTGCCTACCTATGGATCAAATTCCCTGCATTCACCAACCAATGCAAGTTCACTCATCAAAAGTAAGCTTAGACTTTACTTGACAGAGGTTGAGCATTACACTGATATCTTGAATAATCTAGGAGACTGAAAACAGTCTTGATACTCTCTATATCTATGAATCCAAGGACATTTTCCTTAAGTATTTGTTATATTTTATAAAGCTTTATTTCAGCTATCAAAAGAATAGGTATTTCATTGTGACTGTAGCTCAACATGCATTAGGGCTGAAATCTGGCAAGTGTGGGAAATAAAACATTTAGGTAATATGTTATTCAGGACTCTCACCAAGACAAAAACCATGGGATTTTGTATTCATTTTAACGCCTATAAAAGCATTGCTTAATATGGAGGATGTTTTTATAGTGATATAAAATATTGTTTTTATTGTTCTAAGATATATAGTATAGTAATTACTTACAAGAAGAACATAACAAGGTTGAAACAAGGCATCCGTACACATAAACTAGAAAGATGTGAGGGGGAAAAATAAAACTAACTCCTAAATAAAATCTTCATTCAGGACAAAGGAGTTCTCTGGAAGTGTCCCTCAGCATATGCTTTAATTTTCAGACTAAACTCAGGGCAGGTTCAGTGAAAAACTTCACACTAAATGGTGTGTAGACAAGTGCTTACAGATAGCCACAAGTTAAGGAAAGTTTGGGGAAATCCTGTTAAGCTTGGCTTTCCACACTCACAGCAACACCTATTATCCTCCAGGGTGGAAAGATCAGTGGTCCTGAGACAAACTAAAGTGCAATTAAAACTTCAAACAGGAAGATTAGGAGAGCGTGCTTTCTACAAGAGTATTTCAGAACTGTATAACCCTTCAGAAATTCTTTATAGAGAAACATCTGCATCTCCTCAGACTAAAATGCCAAACAATGACAGATGTGAATAAGAATGTGTTTTCAGATGCATAGAGGTGGCATACACAATTTAATTGGTCACGGAGAGAAGGATGGGAAGCAAAATCAATATACAGGGAGTCAAGAGGAACCCAGGAATTCCACAGATAATGCAATGTGTTGAAGTAAATCAAGATTCAGGTTCTTATGCCTGCCCAAACCAACATCTTAAGCTGTATGAAGGAGTGAAAAAATTAAACTGCTCTTTTAAGACCATACCAAGTAATGCTTGCTGAGATTGTCTGGCATAGGGAAAGAAAAAAAATACTTGGTGGCAGGAATACTGAGTAATAAGGCTTATCCTGCTTCATTTTTTTGCATTTAAATGTTATTGCTAATAACAAAGGAGAATAAGAACATTTGAAAAAGAGTGCTTAAAGATGCATAGTTTCAGATCTGCTGTGAAATTATCTTTTTATGTATAGAATATAATATTTGGATAAGAGATCATATCTGATATAAATTGGCAGAGGTGCTCAGATGCTATCTCACGTTCAGGACGCAACCTTGTATTTCTGCAGATATGGACCTTCCAGTGTTCCAGCAAAGCAAACACTAACCCATCTCATCTTGAAAAAGATCTTCCCTTCACTGCTCTCCTATCATGTGGGACCAGTGTGACTATCTACTGAGGAGAGAAATCTAATTTAAGTATTGTTTCTTAAGGGGAACTATGACATCAGATCTTATGGAGCCAGAGAAGTTTAATGTAACATTATAAAAAACTTTATTATTTGTTATTTCTGTTTGAAAAAAATATCCATTAAATTCTCAGAAAAATAAAAGTTAGAAGGTTTGAGTGCCAAAATATCTCTCTTACTCAAGAGAGACTAGTAAAAGGGGAATGAGATTAAAAGATGAAAATTATGTGCACTACTGAGTGATCTTGGGCCTTTATTACATACTATATACTGAAAGATGGAAACATTTGTTATAAGTTGTTAGCTATAAACCACACAGACAGTCTTGATCAGCAGAATTCTTTATAGCTGAAAAAGAAAATTAATTCTGCAAACTGTGTGGCAAACTGGGTTGTCAGCTACAGTAAATCTAGGCTAATCCATCCATGAAAACCCTTGAAACTACATCACATTTTCAGTACTGCTCTATAATGGTACAGGTTCTGCACTGACATTCCATTGTGAATACAAATTAAATTGTCCTAAAAAAAAAATTATGAAGTTATTAATTTTCACACCAATATTCATATAAACACAAAGACTCTTATTTCATTAATTCTGGTGGAAGAAGAAAGGATGCAATTTATGGTGTTGTAGGGTAAGGCGTTTTTGCATTAGTAGGAAATTCCTTATGATATTAAATTTTACACTTATATATTCAACTGAACTATGCAACATATTATCTTGTACAGATAGTAAGATATTTACCAAAATCTTGTGCATCTCCAGTTAGAAAGGAGCTGCTTTGCCTTTTCTCACTTTTTAACCCTCTGACAGGATGGTTGCTCCAGAAATTAAAAACAAAGAAACAAAAAAGCTGACAAGTTAGTTGATAAGGAAAGGCAGACAATGGGAAAAAAACCAAAAAACAGAACACATACCTATAGCTTTTCTAGGACAAATTTAAACAGGATTAAGAACCATTTTAAAAAGACCAAACAATCCTGTCTTTTAGATTGATGCAATAGGTCTGTTCATCACCCAGCCCATATTGATACTGGGGGCTGTCCTAACTCAGCTGCAGCACCTTGGACTTGGACTGGTTGAACTTCATGAGATCCTCATGGGCCCACTTCTCAAGGTTGTTCAGCTTCCCCTGGATGGTACCTGGTTTCTCTGGTTTGTCACTTGAACTCCTCAGTGTTGTGTCACCTGCAGCTTGCTGAGGGAGAACTCGATCTTACTGTCTGTGTAATTGGTTAAGATTGGTCAAGAGCTCTGGTCTCAGGGCAGAGGCCTGAAGGACCAAGTTATATCAACAATCTTATGTCCAGGTGGATACTGGTTATGAATTTTGTCCCTCAAGGGTTCTGTTCATTTTTAATGAATGCTCTGTTAAAAAAAAAAAAAAAATAAAATGAAAAAGCCTTTTAATTAACCAAGGCACTTGACCCAGACTTCAGTAAAATCAGTGGGGTTTCCTGCTTTACTCATCAGACTCCAGGAGCAGTCTAAGCATGTAAACTTACAGTGGTATTTCAAATCTTTGGTGTGTCAGACATTCATATAGGACCAGGAGATGTGATAGGACCAAGAGACACCCTTACTGTTCTACAGATGGGAGCCAGATGAGAGACCTGCAGCAGCTAATGTGACTATACCTATGGTAACAGCATCAAAATCCCACTGCCTCTAGGAGTCTGTGAGATACAGTTTGCTGTGTTGTCACCTTGGAATGGATGGAGAAGCCACGTGATACTGATATTCAATGCTAATGGAGAAAACCAAAACAAAAACAAACACAAAACCGTTGTGATTCTCTTGTGTAACTGTCTTTGGCAGTTTTCGTATTAAGTTCTTTGCTAGCCATGCATTTTCAAAGCCATATTGGGCAATGCTTTGTAAAAGAAATGCACACAGTATCTGGGAAATGTAACAACTAATTTTACACAGATTGTGCAAACTATATGATCACATAGCATAGAAGCATTTTGTTTTATAGATAAGTGAAAAAATTGTTTATTTTACGGAGATTTTAAAGACAGATTTCTGAAGAATTTTGGGAGAAAGTTGTTTTCAGTAAATACCATGATTTTAAACTCCATTTGAGCAAAAGAAGCAGCATTCTAAATCAGATTTACCCAATTCTTAAGTAAGGGTTGTTCAAAGTTTAGAATGGAAATGAAACAGAGCTACAGTTGGAGGATGAGGCCACAATGAATTCTTCTCATAGCAAGAACTTAGGTTTGGATTCCTGCCATCTCCTTCTCTGACTGATATTTTTTCTGTGATTTCAGCAGTGTGTGAAACAAGCTAAATAAATAATTTTTAAAAAACCCAGATCTTCAAAAGTACAGTCAAATAGTGGATTATATTTGACATAGATTAAAATTTAAGAATATTGACAGTGGAATCTTAGTATTAGTGGGGGATAGCCAAGTTTCCTTTGTTCTGACTACATGAAGGAACCATTTTCCTGACAATGGGACTCCTGAGAGTAGTCCTCTGATGTTTTGTTTCTGACTTAGGGAACCAAGAATATTGCTTAAAACTATGTGTGATTCCTGGTGGCTGAAATAAAAACCCCATTCAGTTTAAACTGACCAAGAATGGAAAGTTTTCCATTTATTTCTTCCAAACACATCTAAATTATATGATTTGAAATTATGTTCTAATATAAGGCAAAGGAAAGATGCAGATAAAATTCACAATATTCTTGTTTTAATCATGATTCTCCTTAAAAGACTGCATAAAATAATAAGTATATAGCTGAAAATGAATAGAGTTTTGCAATCTTTGTATGGAGAGTCAAGGTTATATTAAATTGGAAAACAATATAGACATGGAGTCGGAATTTTAAGAGTTTAACATTATAGCCAATAACAAAAATATTTTTAGGATCCTTCGTAATATCTATATTTTAATCCTATGTAGAGTTTTTCATGCAGAAGTGTCTCAGAGAAATTCTGTACTAACACCAAGGACAGATAGAATTCCCATTGTCCTGTAGAAAGAAATCCATTGTTTTCCTGTTCTTTCTATATGTGATCATTCCTTAATTGGACGGGATGTCATGCTGCTCTTTATGTTTATACTTGAGGCTGTGGACACCTGATTCTGAGCTGAAATAGGACTCCTGGCCGTGGGCAGGAAGTGAGGAGGTTCCTGCTGGAAACCAGTGAGGGCCATTAGGGCCTTCTTACTGCAGTGGGAAGCAGCCCATCCTTACTCCAGACCCTGCACCTCTGACCTTTTAGCTCAGACATTGCTCACAGTGAAAGGAAAGATACAACAGGTGTAAATCAGTGGGTCTGCAGCACAGAGAGCCAAGGGCCATCACCCCCACCTATTATTTCTCCTACAGGAGCAGTTCCAGACCAGGGTTCCACTGCTCCTGTGAAAGAGAGAGAGCCCCTCCACACATGGGGCATGGCTCAGCTTCATAGGGCAGGTAAGGAAACAAGGGCATAAAAGGGAAGAAAGATGGTGAAATGTATAGTTCTGTGCCATGAAGTACACTCTCACATCATCTCCTGTTTTAAGAGTTAATAGGAATTGCCCAGTATTTTTTTTTTTTTGGTCTATCCTCTGCTTGAGGTTCCATAAAGCCAACAGTAGGAACTCTTAACAGTTGAAGGGAATCCAATTAACTCATTTTTCTCATCTAATCTGACAATATTTGTGGTTTTACTGTTTATAATGTATGCATTTACAGATATGTGCTTAACCTTCTGTCCCAGTGATGTCTTTGAAAAATTATACTGGATTGTTTCTATTTGGAGTTTGGTTTTATGGTGTTTGTTTGTTGGGTTTTTTCCCCTCCAGTAGTTTGCCTTTCTTATTTCTGATATGGAAATATTTTGGATCATACAATACATTAGCATTGAATAGTTTTTCTGTCCTTGAATGCTAAAATCTAGTAAGATTCTGATTACAAGATATTTCTAAGTTAGTCAGGAATTGGGGGAGAGCAATGACAATCAGTTATCATTACAAAACAAATGCTGCCTTCTGACCTCTTGTTATAAGAACATAACCCCATCACCTGCCCAGTTTTTATGACTGACCTTTTTCATGTCTATATATTGTTCAGTTAATTGGAGGTTACAGTTTCAGAAAGATTTTATATGTCTTACTGGGTTTTTATGAAAAGCTCTTGGTTTAATTAAAGATGGCTGTTTTTGTCATGTTTTATTTACTTTGCAATGTTGAATTAAGTTGATAGAGAAATAACATCTGCAAGAAAAGTATCTGTGTGAAACATACTTCTCTATATCCTATTATTGTGTATATATGATTTTTGAGGGGAAGCCTGCTATTAATTCTCATCTTTCAGTACGAGACAGATTGAGATGTTCAAAAATCTTTATTTAAGCATTGGCAGACAGCCATTCTGAGATGAATTCTGGGTGACATGGTGTTGTTTTTTAGAACACACAGGATCAGTTCTGAAATGAACAGGGAACAATGAAATAATTAAATTGTTAAGCTTTGCATATTACTAAACATGGTTATGGGCCACATGTTTGGGAAATACCCAGAAATAACTTTTTTTTTTTTTTTTTTTTTTTTTTTTTTTTTTTTTTTTTTTTTTAA
>JAOTQP010000001.1:21132393-21166714 GCA_026413545.1 Cichladusa arquata
GCAGGCTCTGTTGTGTGGTGTTTGGAGTGTGACAGTTCATTCTTTGGATGTACAGTACCATATGTTTGCCTGTTCTAGGGACAAGTGACAGGTGCAGTCTGTCACATACACACACAGCTGTAAATCTCTTGGATTGCTTCATGAGTCGGTATAAAGTTTGATTTTATAAAGATGTCACACTGATCACTCTTTGGCCTTAATCTGGGCATTTCCAGAGCTGGCAGAGTGAGCCAATGTAATCCTAGCTAAGGACAAATTCATCTCAGTGGGAGCTGTAGCAATAGTATGCACCATAGATAAAGAACATGAGAACATATGAGATATATAGCTAAATTGAATTTTATGTGACTTTTACAGTTTTTAAGTACTGTCGAATTAAAAAAAATGTTCGTATGAATGTTCAAGGAAAATTAATAACAAAGACTGGAAGCATCATGCAGTGAACTGAGAGTTACTAGGCAAATCAAAGTAGGCAAATACAACTTTTTCCAGAAAAGTATCTATTGCTAGCTAATAATATTAGTTAAAGTACTGCTAGTAAAATGCATTGCTAATTAATTGCACAGAATGAAACTTCAGACCTTTAAAATGATAGTATATCTCATCTTGACTTAGGCATGGTTAAGATTAAAGAATATGACTTCATGTGATTAGCAATGAAATACATTTCTAAATAAATACATTCTCTATTGAGTTGGCAAGACTAAGTTAAAATGCACTTGCACACTAAGAAATAATTTATCCTCAGCTATTCTCTGTACCAAAGGACTCTTCTGTGTTCAGTACTGGATGAATTACTGAAGTCACTGGCAGCAAGAACTTGTATTTATTCAGATTTCTTTATCAGTGAGTGTGGGCTTTTGTTTCACTTCTCAGTGGGCTGACGTTCAAACAAAAGTTTAAGCTGAAAACTTTTTTGCACTACTTTAAATGCCTTATTTTCACCAGACAGAATGTTCTGCAATATACCTCACACACACACACAAAAAAAAAATCGCTCTTTCCCATCTCAATTTTTTTTCTGTTGGGACATATATAGTTGTATGTTGTGGCTGATGTATTTTGTGATTGACATTCATATAGATTTACTAGGCAAGAGGGACTAAGTCATCGGTAAACCTTGTCTTATTTATACATGAATTTATTGATCACAGAGGTCATTCAGCATATAAATATAGAATTGCTGCAGCATTAATTGCTCTAAAATGCATGGAAACCTCCCCATTTGTGCTTAAGCAGCCATCTGAGGCCACACAGGAACAGCCATGGTGTGGGTAAGTCTCTCATTTTCCAGCCCTGAAGAGTCAGCCTGTGCTAAATAGCTGATGCCTTTGTTTCACAGTGATGGATTAAACAGACACAGGATGCTGGGAGCCTGTGGAGGGTGCTTTAGTAGCTAAACCCCTCACATTCCCATCCAGGCCATAGATGGCTTGGCAGAAGGCTGGAAGCACAAAGATTTAGGTGCACCTTCAGGATGTGAACAACTTATCCGTCTCAGGAGAGAAAAGCAGTAAGAATATAATACTTCCTAGAACAGCACCAGGTCAGCCAGTGTGGCCTTGAGTGTTATGGTGAAATCTTAACCACAGTGAGTGCAGAAGGAATGCTTTCAAAAATAAACCAATAATAGACACTGGGTTCAGTAGAGGAGCCGATTCTGGTTTCCTTGTCTCAAGAGATCTTTTTCCTTTGCATGTAATTGCATGCTGCCAATTTGCAGCTCCCCTCTTTCCTCTAATACTGATCTCCTGTACTAGAAAAGGATAAATATTACTTTTCAAGAGGGTGGCTTGCCTCTTTTATACAGTCCATCACTGTCCTTTCCAAAATCTTTCATCGTGTGATCTAACAACTGCCTGAAAATAGACCTGTCTCCTCCTGTGTGTCAGACAGCACATCAAGACAGATAGAGACTCTTCAGAGAAGAAAAGAAAAAACACTGAAGAAAAGGAATGCTACAGATCTAGATGAATATGTTCAGTCAGCCCATTAAATTCTTGTCAAATCTCTTCAGGGAAGAGATTAACCTCTTCAGAAGTCACAGCTGAAGAGTCAGAGTTACTCTCACTTTCTTCAGAGAATCAAGCAAACGGATTAGAGAGGACTGTACATATTGCTCTCCCAGATCCAGTTAATGACCCATCTACTGTACTTCCCAGATATTCAGAGGCAAAACCCCCACAAAGCTGGTAATTTTAAAATGGAATAAGAACTTTCTTCCCTTAAAATTAATTTATTTCCAGAAAAAGAATTTTCCCAAAGAGATGTGACAGAAGTGAAATTACCAACGCTCTTTTCCAAGAAATCTGTACAAGCCTCATACAGAAATAACAAGGTGCAGTAGGTGGTAAGGAAATATTGCTTGAAATGATGAGAAAAGATTTGGGCTTTTAAAGTTTTCTTCTTGACCAAGAACATAGGATAGCCAGCTGTTGTATAATTTCTTATGCCTGTTTATAATTTGCCTGGGATTTAATTGTTATAGTCAGACCTACTGAATGTCACAAATCATTCCATTTCATCCAGAAAACTTGTATTACATCCAAAGGAATTCAAAGTCATTTTATTACTTGATGGACTCAGCTTCACATCACCAGCAGAGATGAGGTCAGTGTTGGACTAAAGTTCTAAGAGGCAGGGAGTAGACATGTGAAATATAGTGAAATGTACCCAGATGTCTTCACCAAGACTTATGGTATAAACAAAGCCTCCATAACCCTAAATCCAGTGATCAGTAATCTTTTAACACTAGTCAGCCATCTGAAAATTACAATTCTGTGTAACCTGTCAACACATGGGACCACGATGTTAATCGTCTAATCTTTTCATTTTGCAGAAGGAAAAAAATTCCTCAAATTTTCAACAGATATATGCAGACTTCTCTGGAGCTAAAGGTGGAGAAACAAATCATTGTTCTCCAATGAACAATAGAGAACAATTGTTCTCCAAATCATTGTTAGAGAATGATTTATCTTCGATTGCTAACTTTATTTAAAGTTGAGTCCTGACACGTTGACTCCTATTTGAGTGACCACAAAGGAGATGAAACTCACAGATTTTAAAAGCAAAGGAACTATCTCAACAACCCTCCCTTTCATCCCTCCCCTTTCTGCTGTAGATGTACTCACTCAAACACAACCACACAAAACATTAAAAACTGCTTTTAAATAAATTCCTCTCAAATTATAAGAAATCTGATTCTAAAGTGCCTAATGGGAACTGTTTGATGTTTGGTGTTGCATTGCTACTCCTGTGCGGCTAAGACATGTCATCTCATTTCCAAATTTAATGATTTGTAACTTTGACTTCCAGCAACAGTATTTTGTTATATCTTTATCGTCAGTCTTGAAAAGTCATCCAGCAGCAAAACAGCAAACATCTTTCATCCTCCTTTCCTATGAGTGGAAAACCTACATTAATCTCAATTTAAATAATGTTGTGAGCATCCTTTGAATGCACATTGTATTTTAGTTTTCTTCAATACTGAGCAATAGACCTGGACATAATGTTGCATAGAAAGGCAAGATCATTTCCCTCCTCACATCCAAATTTACACTTAATTTAATCCCAATTTGGAATAAATATTACTGCTGTCAATATTACAAAAATATTTTCTCAAAATCTTTCATTTTACTCACTTCTAAAATATAAATTTGTCTCTGTTAAAGATAAATTAATCTGTTTCATAATTACTTTTTTAAATTCAGAAAATACTATAAAATTAATCCCTTAATAGCATCTTTTTTGTTCTGTGAAGCATTTTTTTTGTTACAGTTATTTCCTTATCAAGAACAATGAGGAATTTTTAGGCATTAATAGTCCTTTTACAACCCTCTACATACTGACTTTTTGTTACATTATTCTAAAAATTACAATATATGGTCCAATTATAGGAAATGTATGTATGTTCATGGAAATATAGATAGCAGTATAGGAATGCCATACTGTAAATTTCCTCATGGATATTTAAAAAGGTCATTTTAGGATATAGAGATTAAAGAAATAGAATATGTTCTTATCATTATGAAGATTCTCTCTGGAACAAATACTTCTGTTTCAAAGACTACAAGATGATAAAATTCCACTATCTGTCCAGGCTGGAGAATAGCAAGAGATTACCTTTAAATCCACTATCTCCTTCATTCTTGCAGGATTAGCTGAGAGATAATGTAAATGCACCCTTTCTTTCCAAAATCTTTGGGACTTTTTGAAAGTCAAAGTTGTCCAGAGAAAATATCTTCCATAATTACATATTTATGGGTATTTTTCCATATATACTGGTAAAATATAACAGAACTAATTGATCTGAAGAGCGATATTTATCTTCCTTAATTTAGTATTCTAAAAGTTAGCCACTTATCTAAATTGACTGGTTGGGGTATACCACCCAAAACCAGGCCTACACCCAACTTATTAATTCACACCATCACCTTCTGTTACATTACACCCTGGAAGCTTCGCTTCTCAAGGTGCCCAAAGGAGCTGAGGGGTTGCCCAGTCCTGAGGCAGCTGCATTTCAGTGTGCACATCCCCACAGTGCTCACTGAGGATGGAAGGGTAAGAGAAGCAGGGACAGTGAAACACCAGGTGTGCTCTGCAAACAGCCTTTCCCACTGCAAGGCTCACCAGTTGCCAGCTGTTCCCCAGCTGTTGGACACACTCAGTCACCAATTTGTCGATAATTCTCCTTTTCACACTTGAGATGAGCCAACTTGGATTTCTGGGATGAGCTATTTAAAATTTCTAATCCTATTTTGAGTGAAACACACTAGAGATCCCCAGGGTTGGGGAAAGTAAACTGGTTTAATTTAGATGGCTTAAAAAAGTAAATCCTGGGTAACTCAGAGCATTTTGACCAGAAAGGGGTGCAAGCCAGCACTGTTAATTATACACCCATTGTGTATATACACAATGTGTTATACACCCATTTTTAGTTGCAAATGAGATAGAATAAAGACTGAGGTCTTTACTAAATTAACATTGGTAGTGCACCTCACATTTGGGAACTCCTCATCTCTCTGGTCTTACTGATGTCAAACATTTATTGGAGCACTCAGGCACAGAGTTGACCCTCACAGCAGTTCAGTGTTTATTTGCTATTAACCATGTTGAAATTTGCCTCCTTGCTGTAAATCTGTGGCCTTTAAAATGCTCACGAACAGGAACTCCGGCATGATGTGATTTTGTAGCTCACATTTGGATTCTCCAGTGTCTTCTATGTTTCAAGTGCCAATCAAGGTATTCCCAACCCCTCCCTCACACATGGGCCCTCAGGTGTCAGATTAGACACTCTCTTCCACATGTGGCACCAGCAGGGTCTTCCTTTCCTCCTCCAGGGTCCTTTTCCATTATTCATATCTTTGACATATTGAAGATCATCACATCCTCTTGCTGCTGATTTGATTAAAAAGCTTTGGGCCATTCTAGGTGTGGTTACACTTATGTGTATAAATACAAAAAAAAAAAGATGTTTCATAGTCTTATGAAATTCTTAATGCATCACCACAAATATATAATTCACTAAGAGCAAGAATTTAAGTTGTTTACATGAAAGCGCTAAAAAAAGTACATGATCCTTTGAGCTGGCAGCAAAAACAATATGTCTCCATAATGAATTATACTTTATTGAAAAAAAAACCAGCAACATTAATGTTTAATCCAGTAAAGAGGTTTTTCAGCTTTTTAAAAAATTTTATCTGTGTATAGTCCTTCTTGTAAATACTTAGTGTGTGGTTTGCATTTAAGTATTATGTAGACAACACCAACCTTATCAGAAATATCTCTGGAGGAATATTGCAAATTATGAAAGTAATTAAACCACTTTTTAGGTTTAAATTAACACTCATTTAAACCATAGAATTTTAATGGTATTATACCATAAAAGCCTTTTGCTTCATAGAATTCAGGCATGACAAGAATGTATTTTCCTCATTGATTATATATAAATACAGAACAGGTTAAATAAATACATTTAAAATTGGATGAGAGGATTCCCTATCCTAAAAGCAATAGCTTTTTTAGTAAATGTTTAACAAAAAGGTAATTATTGAAGCACCTCTTATTTTAGTCCAAATCATATGAGCATTTTGGTATCACTTGTGAAACTGACAACAAATTCTGAAAACCTCTGCCTCATTTCAGGTCTCTCTGTGTTTGTTTTGCAGGCCAACAGTTCCAGTGGACACATCTATTCTGCCAAACCAGGTATCCACCCTGGACACAGGGGCTCAGATCATTCACCCTGCTGGTCCTCAGACCCTTCCTCCTGTGGGGTGCTCTGCTTAGCCCTCTCAAACACCATTCCTATTCATTTCTCTGGAGATCCCCTTTCACCATGGGGACTGATCCTAAAAGCCACCAGAGAGGAAGCAAAATAAAGAAACAGAGTTTGACTGTATAGAGCAGCAGAGTTTCATCCCCAGATGCACCTGCATTGCACAGGATCATATGCAGTACCACCTCTCAATTTATTGCTTTAGGTGTATCACTGCTATATATTCTTATGTTACACCAGAAATTTTGAACTTAGTAAAAACAAAATGAAACATATCAAAACAACACAAATGCAAAAAAATAGTCTGGCCAGAGGGAAATCCCAGAAGGAAATTAAAAATTAGTTGCAAGACAACTTAGTACAGAGGTTAGCTATCAGCAAAGTCCACACAAGCTTGTCTGCATCTCTCAGCTTCTAAGCTAGGGGTATTTTCCTGGTGCTAATTTGTTTCTCAGCATAAATGTGGGCACTGAAAATGTGCCTGATAACACTGGTAAGGATGAAGATATCTACAAACTCCTCCCCAGTCCACAGGAAGCAAAGTTGTGGAGGGAAGCCATGCATCAGGGCCAAGCCTGGATACCTTCTCATGCTCCCTCCTTCCACTCCAGTGGCTTCTAAACCCTCCCACAGCAACTCCTGCTTCAGGGTTTCCTTCCAACAGGATGGCTGAAACGTGGGGAGGAGAGACACACACCTTTCCTCACTGATCTTACTTTATGTACCCAGATTATATCCGGCTGGACCTTTGTGTTTCCTCATATCACAACAAACAGAGATTTCTCCTTTCTCTGGGAAGAAGAAAACCTCTTTTTTCTTCTATTTTCTGTACAATAAGAGAAGCTCTTGTCTACAGTGCCTCTGAGCAAAATCTTGAGGCCATGGAGGATTGTAGATCTCTAATTATCCTTTTCAGGGAGCAAACTCTTCAGTGTTCATTTGTTCACTGGCAATAGAGGGAAAGTAACATGTACCAAACTGGGATAAATGCTACTCTGTTTGTGCTCTGATTCTATTCACTGAGAAAATTAATATCTGTGCAACAGATTGCACACACTTTAAATTTTCTAAAATTTTAAAGTTTTATAGGATTGTTTGGGGATTTGGGGGTTTGTTTCTTTCTTTTTGTTTTTTTTAATTTAGGGCAGGGTTCTAAATCTTAATGCTTGAGCTAACCTATAATTATTTATTGTAATCAAGCTGTCAAATGTTTTCCTACAAGCTGTGGTAATTTGGGATCTCTTTCTATGCACCATTTGTGGTCTCCAGCTGATATCATGCTATTAAATTGAAATATTATGAAATTACAGTGTTTGGATGTGACTTCTGATGCTGGGCTACATACTTTTCCATTCCTCATCAGGGCAGCCTTGATTTTTGTGCCTTGGCACTGAGCTGTAGGGTCCTGACTTCACAGAAGGGTGTCATGTGTGAGCTAAGCACTTGGGGGGAGAAGAAGTGCTCAGGCTCCAGAGACTTACAGCATATGGGGTCCCATAAAATGTAATGCTAAAAGAACTGTCTGGAGAGCATCCAGTCTGGGAGGCAGCTCTGATGGAGATCTCTGCCTGGCACAAACCAGAATCAAACTGTGCATACTAATGTCAACAGAATTTGTGGGTATTTTTTTTCTCTTTTTTTTTGGTTGTAGTTGGTTTTAGGTTTTGGTTTTGTTTGTTTGTTTGTTTTGTTTTTTTTTTAATTATCATGCATTATTAACACAATGCCTAAATAATTCTTTTTATTATATTTAAGACATTGAAAAAAAGAAAAGGCCTTTCAGCAAAGAGGGGACTGAGACTGACTTGGCAGAGATATAAAAAGCAGGGCAGGACATGAGCTATTTCAGCTAAACTGTAGCAAGGGTACAACTAACTGAGAGGCATCTAGGTGGGGGCTTTTGCACAGGTATGATAGAAAATGTATGCCAAAGATATATTCCAGATGATGCTGAAGAATTTTAAAGGGGACAATAGGAGCTATGGCCCTGCAATGACCTGGAGTCCTAATCATGTTTCTGCATAGGCCAACTGAGAACTGTTTAGTTATACTTCTACATGGTTAATTGTGGTTTTGACCCCTTTGAAGAAAGAAAGCAGAGAGATGTAGTGATAAAATCAAGGATTCTTTTGTAGAGATTTACCAGCTAATCACTTCACTGGTACCACCAGCTCTTCCTGTGTGGTATAGCACATATACTTCCCATTGCCTGGAGCAACTAGTTGGCTGGGAAAGACAAAACAGAATTACTTATCTGAAACAAACTATGTCCCTTTACATTTTGGAATAAATGCAAACTTCAAGTTGTTCTATAAGGTGGCTGAAAAGTATAGCAGAACTCATAAATCTTTTCTTTTTTTCCTTTTTTTCACTGCTTCCAGAATATCTAAACCACATGTGCTTCCACCAGGTCTACAGAACCCATTGGAGGTTAGTAAGAAATTCTCACAAGCATGTCTGGCCCTTCTCCACAGTGCACAGGCAGCATGAGGAGTGGGAGAGAGGCTCTGTTTTCACCCATCCATGAAGTGCTTGAGTAAAAGTGTGCAGGATAAACTGTCCTGTTGAGATACTAAAGAGGACACCAAACTAGTGTAGCTAAATCATGTGTCCTTAAGAAAAGGTACTTCAGTATGCAGTTTAGCAGAGCCCTCAAATACTCCACCTAGAAAACAGGGCTGTTCCAAAACCTTCTAACACATAAACTGGCAGAATTTGGTCCACTGCCAGGAGCAAAAGCATATTCAAACTATACTATGCCAAAAAGGTATTTCTGGGGACAGTTTTCATTCACATAATACTTGTGAACTGTTATGTAATGTTAGTTGAACGTTCACAGGTTGCATGTTTTACCAGCAGAAAACTAGAGAACTCCACAACAGTGTTTTGGTCATTAAATCCTTTAACTCCTGTATATCACCATATTTACAGAGCACAAGACTCATACCTGAGCATTATTTGCTTATTTAAGGCCAGCTGCTTCCTAACCCAGAATGCCATTTAAACAAGTAATCCTAGCTCTCTGGCAGCCTTACTACTTGCCCTTTCAGTAAAGTTTTTTTCCCTTCTGGTATGTGGGCACTTGCATTCTCATTTGCAGTTCAGTTCAGTTCCCAGTTCCTCAGAAGGCTACTGCTTTGCTGTGGTGGTGTGATTGTAAAAAAACCTAGTTTTTATTAGCAGTAGTGGTCTTATTCACACCCCCAATCAACCCTGAAATTGATATTCTTCATCTGATCTGCATAGGTCATCTGGCAGGTCACTGCCTCTGTTACATTACACCAGTGTTTTTCCACTAAGCCAGTTAACAAGGTTAACTAGAAACGTGACAGAGGAGAGAAGCTGGACACATGGCACAGATTATTTGGCTTAGAAACTAGCAGAGCTTTCTCTGTGACAAGAACATATGAATAAATGATTTGTGACTCAGTCAAAATAATTTCAGTTTCTTTTTTTTTTCTGAATGTCAAAAACTCTTGAGAGACCAAATCATGTCATTCTCTACCCACTCAACTACAGCATACTCTTCTTGATATAAACTGTTTGCCTTAAAGCAAAAAAAAAAAAAATTCTCTTGCTGGCAAGACTTAAGAGAAGAGTTTTATAAATTTAACTGCCAATATACCATCTGCCTCTGCTGCTCCTTTGAGCCTAACTCTTCTGATTCTGTCTTTAACAGATGACAAAACCCCTACATTCCTCTCGGGCACTGTAAAATAATAACAATTAAAACATGAATAATAATAATGAGGCACACGTAGTGCAGTAAGCCTGCAGCCTGAATAGGCTGTTTGTCCTGCATTTTCTCTTGAGAGATGATGTTAACAGGTGGTCCATCCTGGACCTGAGGCCTCCTTGGGAGGGCAACTGCACAGTAAGCAACCCACTGCAGCAAACTCTATGTTCTGCATCACTTTATGTTTTTTAGTTTCTACTGACAAGAAGCCATTTTAGTAGGTTGGCCACCAACCAGTGGGCTGAGCAAGATGTGTTTTAGACATGAAACTCATTAGCTACCCCTTTTTCCATCTGCTGTGCTTGGCAACTCAAAAGCCAAAGTGAAAAAATCAGTTTGTTGCAGTTTTCAGCTGTGTTACAGCTAATTTTCTGCAGCTCTGATAGTTTAAAGCAAAATGTTACTTCACAGACTTGGCAATGGAGTATCAGACTTATGTAGCAGATCTGGGAAAAATCTGCTGGGAAAAAATTGCAGTCGCTTCTCCCAGCTGTAACATGCGCTGGGGGAGCCTGGGTTATGAACTCAAATGTTCTCCAGGTGATCTTTGAGTCTTTAAAACAACTGGTACACCATGTAAATAATAAGCCTTAGGCTTCTATAACATATACCACCAGGTTGCTCCAACTCACAAGGAGTTTTTCTGAAGACTTCTCTGAACTTTTAGAGGCTTTAAAATTTTGTTTGTTTGTTTGACCCTTTCAGGATGTCCAGGAACAACTCTCTTTGGGGGAAAGGTTCTAAACTTTAATGGAAACTGCTGAAATTGCGAGTAAGAATACCTGTAACTTATGATTATCTTCAAGCAGTAATTTATGTGTTCATAAATTCAGTCCTTGACTAATATTTCCACTCTGGCCACAGATGCTCTGTGAAGATTTTAGCTGTTTTATTCTTCCATGGTGGAACAGCGGCTGTGCCTTTAAAGGCCCTTTGACATTTAAGTACTGTACAGTGCTTTCAGCAAAATTATCCTCCCACATATGGAATTTTCTTCTCTCTTTTCTGTGAAGGTTGAAGAATGACTGTGAAATGCTTATTTTCTGCAAAACTTAAAAAACCTAATTTTTCTATCTTTCCTGATACCTGATTACAGTTCAGTCCTGGAGTAAGATTTCCAGAAGAAAAAAATAAAAATTGTATATGTAGATGTATATCTATTTAATCATCTCTTCTGACTAATTGAGATGCAAGAAGCCATGAAGTTAGAAACAGCTATTTAAAAATCCTATACTGATGGAGGAAATATGGTCAAATGCAACTCCAGAAGTGCCTCCAGGTTACTGATACCCAGAATTACCATAGCTGGTATGTAAACAATGAACATTCAGGTCTCATGGCCAAATGCCTTTTCCTTTTTCTTTTTCATGCTAACCATAATCTAATAGCAGAGTGAAGCTGAGGTAGATGATGATTATCTGCTTTCAAAGCCTACTCAGCAACTTTTTGTCTAGTGCCTGAAGCTAATGGCTTCTAACTGAGTTTAAAACATCGGAAAACACATTTTGTGTAAGAGCAATTCTTACAATCAAATATGCTGCAACAAAATGCAACTGACAAAATTAATTTACTGGTTATCCTAAATGTTTTGGCAGATTATAATCAGAGAAGTGGATTAATTAAGTTCTATGATATTTATTGTAGATTTCTGCTTCAATAATCAAGTGAAACTTTAATATGAATAAAGATAAGTAGAGAAATATGATTTGCTTATAGCCTGCTTGACAATGCAAATTTCTGTTACCACAGTCATAAAGCACTGAGAGCCATATACTAAAATGCATCCCATTTAGTTTTAGGATTTGCCATAGATTTCTAATCTTTCATAGTTTTAATCTTAATTATTTCCCCTAGCTACATAAAAATCAATTGGAAAAGAACTTTTCATTTAGCAGAAACATTGAATAATTTTTTTGTTAAATGATCATAACATAATAACTCTGTATCTAAACAATTTTTCTAAAGCCTTAGTTGCATGGTGGTCTTGGGATAAGCTGTAAGAAAGTTTCTGCCAAATGCTGTTATAGAGCATTTGTCTTCAAGATAACTTTTTATTTGCAGTTTTTAATGTCTCTCTTTTATTCAGGCAAAAAAGTATATGTCTGCTTGCAGCCAATTATCAACTAAATATTCCACAAAAGGCTATGTAGAAACATTTTTATAAATTCTTTGGAGATCATAAAACCCTTATTAGTACATACCTGTGTTAGAGTGCCTGGCAGCTCACTTTGGTGGAGTTACAATAAATCAATAAATGATGTCTGATACATCAACACTGACCTTGCTCTTTCCAGGTAAGTGAAGAGAGGTTCACTTCACTCAGCTGAATGGTTTAGCTGGTGATATTCTCCAATTCACCCAGGCATGTCAGAAGTGGCTCCTGCATGGCAGTGGTAAAGAAAAACTGTCTGGTGAAAACTAAGAGCAAAAAGCCCAAATGGCTTCTTCCAGAAGTAACCAGTGGCTGGTCCAGGCAAGTAATAAGAATTTATGATAACAGGCCAGGCATCCAGACCAGTGAGGACAATAATTTTGTCATGTTCTCCAAGCCTATGTGTTGACTGGATAAAAGAAGTCTTTCTGAAGAGAAGGAGCCAGAGAAACAAAAGAAAATATAGATCCTCATTAATTACTTAGGAGTGCAAAGAAAGTATGGTAAGAACATTGTTGAGAAGTCATTGTAATGGGAAAGATAAGATGATTTCTCTGGGTTTGGGAGTTAAAGATAGTCTGGAAGGAGCAAATAAAAACATTATATTAAAAAATGTGCCAGAAGTTGGCTTTGGAACAGACCTGTAATACTTTGGTCATACAAACAGTTTAGCTAAACTAGGGGACCATCTTTGGCAGGATTTTCTCTAAGGGTTGGTAAGAGCAGAGCTCTTGCTAGCACCTATAAAATGTGTCTTGTTCTACCCAGACAGTGCAAAGGTCAGAGAGAGCCATTGTAGCGCTAAATAAATTTTGGCCACTTAAAGACTAGTTAGACAAAGTTATGGTGTTAAATGCTATATTGAAAAAAATTACTTAATTTTTGTTTTTCTTTCTGGAGGGGATTCTTTTGTGGTTTTTTTTTTCTGGTGTTTTTTCCCTATGTGCAATACTTTGATTTTTTTTTTTTTATTGTGTTAGAGCTACCAGATCTGTGATCTAACCTATATGCTGTAATAATGAAAATACCCCTGCCGAAGGCTGTACAGTAGTGTATTTTTCTTTGAGTCATTTACTTCAGTTTATATTCTTCCTGAAATTGATGTGATGTCTCAAGCTGGTAAGAAACTATCTGAACCTTCATTTTCATTCTTCTTCCAACTGTTTCATTAACCAAAGTAGAATAAATGCACATATGGATTGCAGAAGTCCTCTAGGCTATTGGCCTATTGTTTTCATAATCTTATTTTTTTAAAGGTCAAAACATCCTGCAGTGTAACAGAGGTGAATGTTGGGGAAATAAAAGATCCTTATAATACCTAAAAGGCTGGAAGTATTGTACATTTTTCATCTGGGGAGAACAAAATTTGAAAGGTAGTGTCAAGAGCAGATTTCACACTGAGCCTTTAAGGCCAGGCACGCAGTGTGCTACACCCTCTGCCTCATTCCATTAGTCCTTCCCCAATACAAGCTGGGTGCAAAACGACCCTTGTCCTTTTTAGTAATGCTGAAGAAATCTCCCTCTGTCTGGAGCCTGCCACACTGGCAACATCCTCTGTTGGGATGTGACCTGCTGAGGGGCAGTGCTGTGCAGCACAGCTTTGGCAGCTGCCAGTGGCAGAGCATAGCTCAATGGGTTGTTGTCTCCCCAGCTGACTTTTATGAGAAGAGGAAAAGGCTCAGCAAGAGAAAACAGACAAATGAGAGGTCAAATATTTACAGCAGGGCTGTAAGACTAGAGGTCTGAAATCCTGAGGCAAGTGGTGACAGGGTGGCAGGGAAAACAAAACATTGGGTAAAGTACAAACACACAATAATTCACTACAGATTGCCACGCAAAAACATTATCAAAGATCATGATTTATAATGCTTATAATTCATAGTCATACAAATTATGGTATCCATCACTTTAGGTTTCTGCACGCAGTTACAGAAATAGACATTAAAACTTGCAGGAATCTAGATTCCAGGCTATTATACAGGCTCTTGCAGAGTACTTGGTATAAGATTTCAAAAAGAAATCAATCAGAGATTGATAAGTTCTTTCATGTTCCAAATGAAAAAAAAGTATTAATTAAGATTTGTATTTGTGTAAATATTTTCTGTAACATATGAAATTAATATTTAGTTTCAGTTCACAGAATATTTCAGGTTGATATATGATGCATGAAAGCTGTAGTCATCCTTTTTTTTTTTGTTGCTGTTGCAATACAAAATTTCTATTACATTGTTAAAGGATGTTAAAAAGAATAAAGCTACAAATTCTCTCTCTCAGTAGAGAAAACAAAAAAATCTTGTAATTTCACATTTGGAAAAAAAAAAAAAGTACTCTGTTGGTTTCCAAATCAAAGAAGGAAAATTAAATTTTTGTCCAACAAATCAAAGATTGGACTGATAAAAAAGAATTAAAGCATTAAAACGACTCTACCCCTGAAGAGATATATATTTATATATATAAACTATCAAAGTAACTCTAATAATAATCTTTACAGTGATGATTGTATCTTATTTCCTATAACTGATACCCAAACTTAGCAATCAAACTTAATGGTCACCTTTGTGCAAAGAAAAATGTAGAAAAAGGTACTTCCAGACTGAGAAAGCTTGTCACCAGATAGGAACCAGCTAGATGAGGATCCCACACAAATCCAGCCCAAAGGGCACCAACTGTGGAGTGACTTTGATTTTAATATTTAGCTTGTCTGGAGAAATTGCTGGAATTCAGGTCCATGGTTTTACTAAAGAGGATATTTTGCCTCTAAAAACCAAACCCTAAGCTATCAGTGGAAAGCAAAAATAAGAAAACATCTCTCTTTTTTTTGCATATTTGCCCCTAAAACACTTGGGCACTCCATCAGGATGGGAAGATTTTGAATGGAAGGGGTTCTCAGAGCTGGTGGGACCTTGTATCAGTCTAAGTGTGAATCTTCCTCGGAGAAGGATTATCAGGAAATTCTCCCCTCTCCTCTTCTCTGCAAATCAGAAGTTTTAAGGTGATTTAGGTCACCTCTATGAAAAGTGAAGATAAACTTTCCTTACCACTGCAGGCTTATTGTATCTGCACACTGTGATTTTGACTCATCTGTATTCTGTGCTCATTCTTGAAGTTGAAAGAAAAACCGAAGTGTAATCATTAGCAGTTCTGCTTCATTAGCAGCACCTGAGAAATTTAAACTGACCTCTTAGACAAAAACAGCTTCTTATAAAGGCCAGTATGAGGCCCTTCTTTTTAACAGTTCAGTCAGGAATTGAAACAGCTCAGTCAGAGATTTAGTATGCATATAACTCTGATATTCTAGATATTTAAATATATTAAAGAAAACAACAAAAACCCCCTTAAAATGTAGTCTGATAACATACTTCTTTAAGGCATGAGATTTTCTCTGAAAGTCATACTTCGGGAACAATGTTCCATGCAATTATGCAGTTGATTTAATTAAGTTAGACTCCACCCAGATCCCAGCTCTCTTTTGGGGAAAAATATTTAAAAGGCTTTTATATGAATTACAAGTTAATTTGTTAGGTTAATTTTATTATGTAGTGATGATTTTTATAACATTTTTCAAATCAACAGTTTACCAAAATGGAGTGGAAGATTACCAGAGAACCAAGACACTGTAAAATGGGATCCAAACATGGATTATTTAAAAATAGTTATAAGTGTCATTTGTAAGTTTTTGTAGTGCTTGGCTAAACTATCTGATACATACTAACAGCCCACTGATTCAGAGGAAAAATGTAACGTTTGTTTTTCAAAGAGATAAATGTTGAAACACACATATACACAACTTCCCACCAGCTAAAACCAACACAGCAGTTTGCCTCCTCCCTATTCCATCATCAACCTCTGCTTTTTACTGACTGAAATTATTGATTTGCAGAACTCATTATTTTGTAAGTCAGCTTTAAAGGAAATACTATGTTTTGTCTTTGCAGTTATGTCTGTACCAGCAAAGTAATTAAAGCAAGAGCTCAGATTTGAGTGCACTGATTTGACCATCTATTGATAAAAGAGACCTGCCAGTCTTTTAAATTAAACAAATATTAAACTCCCAAAGAACTTATGTGCCAGGTTCAGGGATAAGCACAAGCAAGGGATCATTCAAAATAATTATTTTGCCTGCCACCACTCTCTTTTGGAGGGTAACAAAGTTTAATTGTATGGGTACAGACCATTGCATGCCAGCTGGCCTTGCTGCCAGAGACTAGGTTTCAGCCTGTTTAGTTTATGGGTTAGACTAGCACACTTGTGAGGCTACATTGGTGAAAAGATTAATACTGTCATGTGAATTAAAACTTTCCTGGCTGAAGATAAAAAAGGATACATAAGAATGCTTTTATTCAAAACTCAACTTCTTTTCAGTGGGTTGGTGACAGACTGTCTTCTCAAACCCTTACAAACAGTCTTGCTGAAATTAAGGTATCTCTACTCTTTGCCTTAAGAGAAAAAACTATTTTAAGTTGGAGCAAAGAAATTTGAGCAAAGAAATTTGAAAAGCTATAAAAAAGAGATGTCTGTACAGTTCAAAGCTAAAGTTCCCCTCACTTCTGTTTTGTACAGTGTATCCTGGTTGCAGAGTGTGGTGGAGCTTACTTGACGCTGTGGGTCATGCAAGCTCATTTTGAAATTGTGAGACAGAATCACAGAATCCATCAGGCTGGAAAAGACTTTTGAGATCATGGAGCCCAAACTACGGCCGAACACCACCATGTGTCAGCTACACCATGGCACCAAGCACCGCATCCACAATTTCCTTAAATACCCCCAGGGATGGTCACTCCACCACCTCCCTGGGCAGCCCATTCAAGTGCCTAATCACGTTCTCTGAGAAGAATTTCTTCCTAATGTCCAACCAAAACCTCCCCTGGTGCAGCTTAAGACTCTGTACTCTTGTTCTGTTGCTGGCTGCCTGGGAGAGGAGACCAACCCCCACCTGGCTACAATCATCTTTCAGGTATTTGTAGAGAGTGATTAATAAAGAAACAGCTAATAAAAAGTAGGAATTGTATATTATTTGCCAAAAAAAATTTACCAGCATCTTCATCTCTTATGTGACATAATCTAATTACACACATATAAGCTTACTTTCTTGTCCCCTCTTGTATACACATTTGAGAGAAAAATTCAGAATAAAAATATCTTGATGCTTACTATACGCTTGTTACTCACATGAAGCTTACAGGTTGTATGGATGACAGTAAAATTTGGCTTTGGAAAATAAAGTAATTTATTTCCATAAAAATGTACATGAGAGAGTATAGTTTTCACTCAGCATTTATGTTGTAATATACTGCAAGCAATAATTTTGCCATTTGTTTTAAACTTGGTTATTTTACAATTTTAATTTCATGGAATAGTAATTTCTTACACAGGTAATGTAAAGACTCAGAAGTGAAAATTGTTAGCTCTATAAACAAACTAAATAAGCCACAATTAGGTTTAAATTCCTCTCACACCCAAGGGATTTTGAAATAGCACGTGCAAGACCTAAAGTGAGCAAGTAAAAATAAATAATGTAATAAGTCTTGGTTAACTTCCTCACAACATTTAACATTGAAAAGAATAATATTTCATGCTTAAACTGGCTGATTAATGATTGATGCTTAACATTTTTAACCTGATTGAGTGATCTACCTGAGTTAAACAGCCTTTGTTGTGCTTTATTCCTCTGCTGGGCTGAGAAAAACTGGAACTTAACGAGTTTCTTAGAGAGCCAGAACACAGCTCAGAAGAGTTTTTTAAGGTTGGATTACATATTTTCCTTCATATGTATACATGTACACCTATGACGCTTAATAATGACATAAATGACAAAGAAAACATACTAAGTGCAGAACTCCTGGAAGGTGTTCAGTGGTTTGGCGCAGCCACAAGCAAGTTTCAGGGGAGTGACAATCAAGAAACCAGTGAAATAGAGCAGGACATCTTTCTATAACATATCCATATGTTATATCTTAACCATATCAAGTTTTATTTATAGTAAGTGTTTGATGATCATTTGGGGGGCAGAAAGGGGAGAGTCTATAAGGTGGAGAGTTACACAGCACAATGTGAAGTCTTTAAGATGCCTGGCTCCACTGTAAGTAAGCCCAGGTTCTAGCATCCAGCCCCATGTTTAGAATAGTGAGGGCACAGTTGTAATTTGTAACTACAATTTGTACAGTTTAGGAGTTGGTTTGAGCTTGAGCTCTAAGGGGAAAAGTGTAGAAAATGAGTCAAAGTGCCAAATAGACTTATTACTTTTTATGGCTCTTGACCTGTATTTCATACTATGTATATTGACACCTTATTCTCTTGAGCGTGAGTATGTTCCTGATAACAGATCAGTCAAGAAATGTGTGTGGCTAACCTGATTGTAAGATAATCAATATAAGAGACAATCATTGTGAAGAATTGAAATGGAGGATGTGGTCAGACGTTGCAGTGAAACCAGATTTACTGCAAAATTACTGAGATCACCTGGGAAGGTAGCCAAATGGCTTGTCAAAGAATATGTGTGATAACAACTTTGGACAAACAGATTTTCTTGCATTAAAATGCCTATAGCATATTCTTGAGTATGCATCTTTTTCGGTCTCTTGCCTATTCCTCTTCCATTTTCCAAGTCCAGAACCTACAAGTAGATGATGGCCCATGCCATGTCCCTCTTTGCCAGAACTTCTCAGGGTCAGGCCCTTCTCCACCACATTTTCTGAGCCAGAACCTCTACTCAGAAGAACATTTTAGTCCTGGTACTCAATCAAACCACTCATACAACTTTTCAAAGAGAATTAGAAACTTCTTTTATTTTTATTCCAGGCTCTCTGTCTCTTAACAATCCTGACAGCAAAGAGCTTTATTGACTCCCACCAAATGGCAAGCAGAATTACACCTCAGATGTGAACTGATCCTGCAGACCAGTATTAGCTATTTCACTCTGCTTTTTCAACAATTAAAATGGTTGAAACCCTGAGTGAAGCTAAATTGAATCTGATGAGTTTTTAGCCTGTCCTGAATTATTTGCTTCCTTTGTTATGATTAATAATAAAGGAGGTATAGTCTAAAATTATCTCAGGTATGTGATCTCCACCCTTTTAACACAGTAGTGATTACTCAGTAAATTACTTTTAAACCCAACTATGTGTGGAATGATAACTGAGAAAAAAATTGAGAACTGGAAACATAATATTTCTGAATTGTCCAACACAGAAACAGCCCCTTGATTTCTTTAAAATCTTGTTTGAAGTTTCCTTTTGTGCAAAATGTTCTGTGAGAAGCAGTTAAAGGAAACTTTGAACAACTTCAACATGAAAATAACCTCTACTGCAATTTCATAATTTACCAAATTGTCAGTGAAAATGTCTACCAATTTAGGAAGCAGTAGCTATAGATTTGTACTCTTTGTGTTTGACTGTCAGTTTCACATGAAGTATAATTTATACATGTTTTTAAAAAATCTTTGAGAAGAGCCAGAGGTTATCTGGCAAAGCTTCTGATGAGCTTGTTTTATGTCAAGAGCTGCCAGAATAGCAACCATTAATGAAATGATTGATTTCCTTAGAACTTACAAAACAATGTTTTATTTTCAAATGTTCCTTTAATTTTCTTCCTTTTTTTGGCATAAATAATCATATTTCATATCAAAATTGTTCTGTAGCCTACAAAATTTTTATTAAATCACTTATATTTTGATCTCTCCCTTACCTACTTCACTCTTACTAATCTTTTTTTAGACCTGTCTTTCTCAGTCCTCTTTTACAGAAAGGTCCATTAGAAATCTAATACAGAGACTGATGGTGAAGGCTGTGAGGCTTTAAAGTCTAAACACCTCATCACTTCAATAATGTGGTTAGCCTTTGAAGCTTTATTAGGCCTGAGACAGTGTCTGATCACTTTCACAGTTTTCCCATTTGGCTGTTAACACATAATTGAAACAGTTACTTAAGAAACTTGTATTTTATTGGTTTAAACGGTTTTCAACACACCAGGAGTTACAGTATGATTATAGATTAAAGGAGCTCAACTATTTTTACTGAATATTTTTTCTCCATTCACGGAATTATTCCTCAGTAATAAGTTAGAGCTACAACATCTAATTTTTTTAAAGTACTTAAATGACAAACAAAAAATTAATTGAATAACAAAATGTTGATTTGGGTCTATCAGAGAGTAACAAACAAGTATTTAAAATGGAACATCTCAGCCATGTAATTGCCTCCTATTAGCAATATACTAGGGTGGCTGACAGACATCAAATATTTATTAAAACCATCTTTTAAAGCTTCTTAGGCAACTTTACTGTCTTGAACATTGAAAAAACTGCCATTTATATAAAGAAAATTGAAGAAAAAAAAATTAAATTATAATCACAAAAACATGCAGGATCTGAAATTTTTCAACCACTTTCACCTTGTACACCCAAAAATAAAAATAGAAGATCTGCATTGCTGTCATTCATTGTAATTGCACTGAAGCTGGTGGATTTACACCCACTGGCTTTAGGCTTTGGATCTCTACTGTACAGTTCTCCTTCCATTTGTCTTCATCCTCACACCAACCCTCCCAGCTCTTCTTCCTACACATTCCTGCTTACAATGAAAAGTGGTAGAAAACTTTCACTGTACATGATGGACCAGATTTTGCAGACACTAGCACCTAAATAATTTTTGCTGCTCAGAGAAACTTAAAACAGGATCAGGACAGAATAATCTAGAAAAACATTTTCAAGCATTTGTGTTTTCCATCCTATTTATTTACCTGAAGAGACTGGACCTCATTTTTCTGTGGACACTGACAACCTTAAAGGACACCTACTGCCTATCTTTAACACAATGAGCATTGAAGATCAGAAGCTGGATGAAAGACTCCATACGCAACATTGCAGAGGTAGGAAACCAAAAAATACTGTCCTAATAAAAAAAAAAAGTACAACATGTCTTTTCTACAATTAATATTTCACACAATAAGTTTTTTTTCATGTTCAGAGATTCTGAGTTCTTTTTGCTAACAGAAATTAAAACAGTATAAAATAATCCATATTCCCAGATAGAAGGAGTTCTTCATTTTTAGACTTTCTCTCTGATAAATAGTGGATTTCACAAAACCACACATATTTTCCTATACTGATAAGCCAGTGGCAATAGATGTTGCAATATTACAGGATATAGCAGTAAAGACTGCAATCTTATCTTTAATTCTCTTTCCTAATCAAACACGCAGAACTCTTGTCTTGTAAACATAAATCTAACATTGTCTACTGAAGCAAGAGAATGTGGGAAAATCTGTCTCCTAGTAATAGCATTAGATTGCATGCAACAGCACATGGGCCAAAAAGGGCAGCTTAAATTTATATATTCCATAATAACCAGGGTAAAGAAATAGCACTGTTAACATGCAAACTCTTTTCTACAAATGGAAGTGAAGAAACAGTAAAGCTCAGATCTACATATCATGGTCAATAACCCCAAACAAGTAATTTTTGCCTTATCATAATTTCACTACATGGATATTACAGTCTGTAATTAATGCTGCAGGAGTGAAAATAAGCAATGAAATGGAGATGATTAACAAAGCCTACAACAATTTGCAGACAGTATAAATGCTTAATGAAAAGCAGCTCTTAAAATGGCTTCACTATAGACAGTAAAAATGGTATTTCTCTCAGAATTTGTGTAAAAAATGTTTTGTTATTTCTTTAAAACTCTTAAACATCCCCAGGACAGTAATATCTCTCCACAAAAGTTAATTGAAAGTATAGTATGGCTCATTCCCCATGTCATAATATTCACTGAGATGGCTGAAAGACTGGAGAGGAAGCAAATTATTTTCTTCTTTTCATCTATTGATAACATGCTGATGAGTCTTCTTTCTTCCAAAGTGAAAAATATTTTTTTTCCTTTCTTGGGAGATAAATGGGGATATTTAATGTTGCTTGAGAGAACACCAGATTCCTAGGATATGGATTGCCTTAAGTTCATCTTATATCACCAATTTATTAGACATGATAAAATTAATCCTGTCATTGTCACATGATTCTGTTTTGAAAGGTAAAGTCAATTTTCATTGCTGAACACGTTGTACTGCTCAACAGTACCCAGAGAAACCTTCTAGGCCAAGTGTTGTGTGAGGATAACAGCATATCAAGTTCCCATGGATACTCACAACGCATGAAGACCCAAAGGTCGATGGGTCATGAGAAAAAAGAGTTGCCAACCTGAAGAGTACGGTTGCTAAATCTGTGAAAAGTTCCCAAGAGCAGCTGTGGTGCATGAGTGGCTGGAGGTCATGAGGGCATGAGAATTTGGGGGGTTCTTGCACAGTGAAGTCCACCCTTAGAGCCCACCAACTTCACTCTAACTAGGGCTCATGTATTATGTGTTCATGTATTACAGCTGGATTAGCTCTTCAGTAACATCAGGATGTCAACAAAGTCTCAACCAACCACTGTGCCCTAGAAATGCCACCTCTTGAAAAATAAGATATCTACTATGTGGTTATCGTGGAAATGTCATTCTCTTAAACAGACAACATAATTTCCACAATGTATATAAAACATTTTTCAAAGCAAATGCTTGCATAATATAAGGCGCCATAAACTTTGAGAAAATCACTGAATAACTCAAGTGTTATCTTTGCAGGAAACGATAAACATCCAAAACCAAAACTTTCTCATAATGCACATACCTTTCAGTCTCCCCATAACAATTTGCTTCATCATTTGCTCATATAGCAAGTATATCTGAAGCACCTAAAATATTACCAAGAGTTAAAGACTAATTTGCCAAATTCAAATAATTTGATTTAGAGAGATGAAGTCAGCCCTCTTTGTCACCATGACCTTTCTGGATGCACACATTACTCTGGGCTGGTCATGGTCACCATACTACTCCCAGCTCTGCTTCCTCACTGGGTACTGTGGGATGGGGATTTCATAATGGAGGGCCCAGACCTCCTGCTTCCACCCTCGGCTACTGGTTACTTCACTTGGCTGCACACTAACCATAAAACCTGTCTGGAAAAGAAACTGGGGGAGCATGCCTTTTGACAATAGGAATTGACTGCTTCAGGGCTGTTTCAGGTAACTAAACACAGATGAGAGTGAACAGTCACCTTGATCTCAGCAGGGTCCTCTGATGGGAGCCAGATGACTACCTTCCCTCTCAAGGACAAAAGTTATTGCACACAATATTGCCTTGAGAATCTGAAGCAGCACTTCAGAAAAAGACTTGAGGCAGATGCAGATGTTCTCAAGATTATTCACGTTAAATATCAGCTGCCAGATGCAGCTTTTATTTATTAACAGTTTATGTTGAGATGAAATAGTGGTAAGGATATGTCCACAAGTTTAAAATGACAAAAAATTCTTGTCATGTGGCAGCCAATTGAAAGGTCAGTGTTACTTGAATACACAAGTCTTAAGTCCTTAATATATTTTAAATCTTTTATAGTTTCACTTGGTTCAATAGCAAAGCCTGTAAAGGCCTAAATGTCCATAAGAACTGAAGATCTCTGATTTTTATTTTTTAATTTTGTGAAAATAATCTCAGAGAAGAAATGCCGCTACAGTTTATACACCTTCCAAAATTAACCAGTTGCATCCTAACTGGAAGTTTCTTTCTTTTCCTTCATTATGCATGATATGTGTTCAACATTAATAAAGACCATTATCCTGAGAAGTCACTTAGAAAGTTAGACAATGCAAAGAAACTAACACTTCTCTAAATTAATTGTGGTGTGTAAAATATTTTTATAAAATGAATTGTAAGATTCAAAAATAAGGAATTTTTTCTTCATTTCAACCAAAAGTATGCAACTAATTTTGCTATTTCTAGAATTTTATGCTTAAGAAATACTTTTTATGAGTTGGGACTGCCAAAATGTCTGTCTCTAGTAATCAGAGAAAGTCTTGCCAAAAATTAGACTGGAAAGGTGACACCAGTCATGCTGATCATTCTATTTTTCTGAATACCCTATATATATAGTCACAAATTGATTGTATTCTTCTGTGTCTGTCCCTCATGAACTGGGAGCAATAGTTGCAGTTTTAAAATATAAGATCAAGTCACAGACAGGCAAACTTATTTATAATATGCCTGTCATAAGTCAGCTCTTTATGAAAATTGTCATCCATTGATAGTACATACATCCTTGGCATGGAAGACAAGTATTACAAAGCTGTTACAGTTTTAAGAATGTGTTTTGGAAATTTGATCATAACTTATTTCTGATTCTAGAGTAGGCTCTGAAGACCAATAAGGGACTACATATTCCAGGAACAATAGAAATCTCTTTTTTATCTTATGAAATGTCTAGCTAAATTTTTAAGAGGGAGGACTACATATCTCATATCAAAGTATCTCCTTGCAATATACACCTTATGATTACAAATTACTCCTCCTTTTCCTGGCAGAATGGAGGAATCACTACTACCTCGAACAGTGATTCACCAAACAAAACCTCTCAGATTTCCTGGAAGAACTTTGTAGGTGCTTGGACCTGTACCTGACCTTCTGAAGCATTTCCACTACTCAGCACCATGGTAGTAGGCACCTTCAGCAGGGAACACTCCATGTGGGAGAAAGGAGCAGAGAAATTAATGAAGATACTTTAAAAATAAAATATATAATAAAAAAACCAGGTACTCTATTGTCTCCTTGAATGAGAGAGAATTTGATGGACAGCGGGGCTTAGTTGCCTAGAGATGAATAGTCAGAGCTGTGCAGTCTGGGGTTACCTTGTGTGCTGGTCTAAGATGACAGGGGCTGGATTGCCAGGAATATTTCTACTTGTCTCATCAGCACCAAACTACAAAGTAATATCTTTCACCAAGAGAGTGGTAACAACTATGACCCTGAGAATCTTTTGAATGATTCATTTCCTTGATTCCACATCTGGCTTAGAGACTAGGACGAAGAAAGAATTTCTCTACTCATGATGTGACATGTCCTAACCCTGTCAAGCCTTTGGTAGTTCTCACCTTTCCTCATTGGTAAAGTTGGAATCATCTGATCCTATCTCCCTGCTCAAGCAGGGTCATCCCTGAACATTGAACAGAATTTAATTCGGACAGTTCTTGGATATCTTCAGTGAGGCAGACACCACAACCTCTTTGGACAGCCTGTTACAGTGTTCAGTCCTCTGAACTTTATCACGTCCTGAAGACCTCTTCAATTGACAGTTTACAAAAACACCATGAAAACTTTCAGCAGAAAGATTGCAGGTATAAAATGATCTTTTTACTTATCTTCTTTCTTTTCAGGCAAGTTACTAGGCTATTTTATAACACCAAATGGAGATAGAGATACTGTTTTGCCTTCATCACCACCTAGTGCAATGCAGTGTAACAAGGAAGTAATAAACTCAGTGTACTGAGTCTGGCTGAAGGCACAAAGAATCCCTTTTTCAGCATCAAGTCTGCCTTGAATTTTCACAAAAGATGAAGGAAAATACAAAGAATTGCTAAGTCCCTACCTTGGGAATGAAAGCTACCTTTCATAGAGTGCAGAAAACTAGCAGAAGTAAGGGTCTGACCAGGTTGTGATTACCACCAAGACAGAGTAGTTATTTCAACAGGCTGTCAGTAAAAAGCACCACAGAAAATCAGTTTTTGGACTGGCAAATTCTTGGATCCTTGGCAATAGCAATGGTATGAAAATTGTTAAATAAGGTGTTTAAAAATGGCAATAAGATTCGTATTTCAGTCTCATCAGAGACAGAACAATTTTCAAATGCAAGATATCCTTCTGTGTGATGGTACTAAAGAATCAGGCCCAGAGTTCTGGCTGTATTAAGATGAGGGAATTTTGGCTATTTAAACTAAACCAGTTTAATCTGGTTAACTCCAGGTTTATTAATTTAGCCAATTTTCCCCAAAGTTTCTGTTTGACATTGTATACATTCTATGTATATGTTATACTAGAGCAATATCTAGGAGTAAAAAACCACTTGTCACTAGAAAATTAAATCCACAGCTGCCTTTATGTGTTTGCCCCCTGTTACTAGGGCAAGGAGTGCACATATCTGGCTCCACATCAAGTGATCAAATATTTTATTACTAACTGAGGAAACGATGATTTTATAGCATGAGCTTTCAGATTCCTTTTGCATTGTGTATCTTTGAAATACATGTTATTCTAGCAAAACTAATTTGAATATTGAAGAATTTGTTATGTAACTTACAGCTAAGCACTGTTGATAACAAGATATATATCAAAAAATGGACAATAAAAGTGAAGAGAGAAAATTTGTCTTTGTCAGCCTTTTGTTATGGAATGAGAAAATAGTAGCTGAAACCCTTCAAAATTGTTTGAAATGGAAATAAACAGATGTATACGTTCAGTCTTTGAATCCATAAAATTAGATGGTTTTCGATCTTTCAATTTCTCTATGAAGAACTACATATTCACATAACCTTTTCAAAGGCTTTCAAATTGTGGTAGATGTGGAAAATGTATTTTAAGTTGAAATTTCAAGTATGAATTCTTGGGATTCAGTCTGAATGCCAGGGTCCTGACCTTTAACACTTCCTAGACCAAAAGGGAAACTATAACAAATATGTGTCAAGAGGTGATGACTCTTCTCTCTGTCATCTTAAGGAACTTAGCAGTATCTGTGCCCTCTCAGGCACAAGTATTATTGTATCAATAACAAGTGATGTCCAGATGAAACAGGCAAATCTTTAACTAATTAGGAATTAATCTGTTTCATATTGTTCACTATTGGATTAGCTTTTATTTGCAAAATGCAATTGAGATCCTTCCTCATTTTTCTCATTTTGGAACCAATACCTCAAAAATAATCATAGAATCCTATTTTTGATCATCATAGCATTTACAACTATGAATTACAACTATGAGAATTACTAGTTGCTCTATTAAGAATAAAGAAAATACATCTGCTTTCATTTTAGAGGGCTATTAATGTAATATAGAGATTAAGTAAAGTACTTACACATAGAACACAGCCTTGCCTAAAGAATCTGGTGAGGAAATCTGTAAGAAAATTCCAAACTGGCTAAAAAATGTGGAAGTTAGGTCAGTTAAGAAATTTGTATAAATTAAATGCACATCTGAAATAGATAATGTCATCTTATTAGTGTGGATATTTTCCTTTTTCAAGTGATTATATGAAACTAGAGAGGTTTGCCATGCCTAAGAGGAATTCAACTCCAATGCTGTTTTTTTTTTCCTAGAATAATGTCAAAGAGGTAAGAAAATGGATAAAAATCAGATCACTGTTTTCTTTTTAACAATGTGACAGACAGTGCAACAAAAGTACTGAAAACTTATGCAGGAAAAAATACAGCAAGTGGATGCTAATGGCCTCGAACTCAATTTTGACAAAACTAGAGATAAGGATCTGCTTCAAGAATACAATTGCAATGCAGGCAGTCAATCAGAAAGTGCAGAATATCAGGAACGTGTGTCAAATCTTTAAGACTACAAAGAAGCAGTCAACAGATCAGTAGCATTCATAAGCACATTGCTGATAAATCCTGGAAATAAAATTATGTCTTCTCAGCCAAGCCTCTAATCTATAAATATTTTACCAAAGAAAAATGGGTTTCCATTTTCCCTGGGTATAATGGAATCCAAAGAAATTTGCAAAGATGACTGACTCTATTTTGAAAAAAATACAGTTTTCTATCATAAATCACATCACAAATAAACCTTGTAATTCATTATAACGACTGCTAGTGGGAGAAGGGAAGAAACACAAAAAATTACACTTTAGAAGTGAAAGGGAGTAAAATAAGCAGAAATTGCATAGAACTAATGTCAATCATGCAGTTACAAAACCAGCCTTTCCACTGTACTTGAGAGTTTGGCTAGTCTTTTCTTTATGAGTGATTAGTAACTTCATCTAATCATCTTTTTCCTCCCAGTGACAGCTACCAAGTCTGGTCACCTTCTTTTTTTGCTAACAGATACAGCTTTTTTCCTGCTTCTAAGAAGAAAGATTTTCCACAACTGAGAAGAAAAAGGCTGAGGTATTGTTGACAAAAGACTGAAATCATATTCTGCTGTACACAGAAATATATGTACATATTGTATCTTAGGAGTGATTCCATAATTTCCAATGTTTCTAAGTGTCCACCTATTATTTGTGAAGCAGAAGTTACACATCAGCTTGTTTTCACTCATCATACATAGGTAATAAAACTATAAAAATCTACTAACGACAAGACTTCATAAAAGATAATTAATGAACTCTATGAGGAATGATAAAATAACCAACATCTCATATATGTGCATGACACAATAGATAAGATTTTATCTTAGAACTGCTGGCCAGCTTAGATGCCATGCCTCATTCCTTTTAATCAATAAAAGTACACATACACAAAAAGAATAGAGAGTCATAATATTTAAAGACTAATTAGACTCATTAAACTAGCAAAGATGTTTAAAGGTTATTAATGGATCATTTGAAAACTCTTTTTCTATATTAAAGAAAAAATTACTGGCATTTTGTGTCCCATTTTAATACCATTATACCAATGTTCTTCATCACTATCAGTAAGTGCAAAAACACTGAACAATATCCTTCCAAATGTAATTTAACACTTCTTTCAAAAACACTAGGAAAAAAGTTCATTAATATCTTCAAAAAAACTTGACACTTTTTGAAAGAAAAGACAAATCTGATAGTCGAATGTCATAAAATGTTATCAGACAATTTGGTTGGAAGTTTTCATTGTTCCTTTCTTTGTATTGCAATGCCCCCTGCAGGTATAACAGATCCTCTGTTTCTCCATAGCATTTTCTTTAGCCCCTTGGGGAAGCATCTCATCTGACAAACCCACGATTTTCAAAACGCTTGCTAATTGGAAAATATTGTTTCAATGACAGAAAAAAAACCAAAAACAAAGCAAAACAAAGCCAAAACAACAAAAAACAACTCATAATATAGAAAAGAGGAGAATAAAGGAAAAAGAAAAACCTGCTGATTACCATTATCCTGCAGAAGATACTTTGACAAATAGAGGATGCTCATCCCTCTTTGACATGTTTCAGACAGAGAGTATGGAGCAGACAGTTGGAAAGACTGAGGAGACATAAAACTCTGACACCAAGGTGTATGATTAGAGTGACTCCTGGTCTGTCCCAAGTGCAGTGTTAAAACTAGGTAATTTGAAGGATTTGTGGTAATTGTTCACAGAGTAGGAGCTTGACTAAGGAAGCATGTCACAAAAAGAGAAATCAAGGAGATTTCACAGTTGTTGGCAGGTAATATTTGATTGCATTAGTTAAATGTCACGTCTCTTACCTGTTAAACTCTGCAAGTATGTTAAACAGAAACTCCATGCAGTAATTGCAACATACTGACAACAGATAGTGCACAGTTGAAAAAGTTTCATTCTGGTAAGTCATATGTGTTGATTTGTTGCTTACAAACAGCTCAGGAGCTGTTT
This sequence comes from Cichladusa arquata, assembly GCA_026413545.1. Taxonomy (NCBI): domain Eukaryota; kingdom Metazoa; phylum Chordata; class Aves; order Passeriformes; family Muscicapidae; genus Cichladusa; species Cichladusa arquata. Next base: position 21,161,951 of record JAOTQP010000001.1, read on the forward strand.
CACAAGCTGAAAGAAGGAAGATGCTTAACTAGCTGCAAAAAAACAGCAAAAAAATGCAGCATGTCTTAGTGAAATTAGACTAAAGGCATCTATCCATTCTTTCTGATTGAAAATGCTAAAAGTTAAACAAACAGTTAAGAAAATGCTTCACTCCAGCTTTATAAATGCAGAATATCGAGACTGAGCAGCTACGAGAGAACAACTGGCATAAGAACAAGCCTTGCTAGTGTGACAAAAGAGCATTGCCCTTTTGAAGCTAATTTCTTAAAAATTAGAAATCTAGTGCCATGCTAACTTTTTCTTGGCTTAATTTACAATTATACACATTTTTTATTTAAAATAGAAAGGCAGAGAGAACTGAAACTTTGGTAAAGGTTATACTTAGTTACAGCCTTTCAGAACACCCGGTGATGTAGCCCTGAGCTCATATGTTCAAGTAAATCACTTTCCTTCCTTCTACTGCAGTCTTGCACTAGACTTCTGTCAACTTCTGACATCAAACATTAAATAACCACTGTTATTTCTGCTCTTAGTTGACATTCTTATTACGGGAGAATTTTTTTAGACAGATACTTATTAAATGTTGCAACTTAATCTAATTTCTGTTTTTCTTCAAAGTTCCATTGTCTTTTGTCTTTAAAATTTATAGTGTCATAAAATTTTTTCCATTCTACACATTAGAATTAGGCAGGCTGGGATTAATTATACAGAAAAGGAAAATACAATGGAGATATGCAAACTTGCAATCAAATTTATCCCAAGAACACTGGGACACAGTTTGAGCTATTCCAGAAGCAGAATAAAATGATTGAGGGTTATCCTATTTGAGGATTTTTGTAACTCACAGATTGAGTAAAAATCTATGCAAATTTCTTCTTTTTGTACAACTCAAGATTAGAAGATAAGAATGATTTCCTCCTGGAGTCACCAAATTGGAAAACACAAGTGTCCAGAAACTGTTAAAATACAATCTGTTAACCTTAATTTAAAATGCAATAAATCAGACTCTAAAGGATGATAAGCAAAATCCTTTTGTAGTGAAAAAGCCCAAAGAGAAAAGAACTAAGATTACTTTTAGTAAAACAGGTAATTAAAAAAAAAGAACATTTTTCCCCAGATAGTTGCAAGAATGGCACAGATTTTTGCTGAACAAGCTTAACCTTTTTGTAGTGGAAAGCCTATATGGCCACATGATGAATTTACAGCGTTTCAGTATCTGACAACTTCTGCTTCAGAAACTTCCAGTTGCATACATAATACAACATACTTCCAGTTGCCTGCATATAATCTGAATGTGGGACTGCCATAATCAAAGCTACTCAAACCAGTAAGCATGTCAGACATACAGATGAAGACAACTACGAAATTGTAAATAAACACCAACTGGAAAATGCTCTTAATTTTAAATTGTCCAACTCCTGTGAAAACATCAGTCAGGGTATACAGTGATTTAAACAGAGAGGTATCACTACTCTGTTCATGAAGGTCTCATCCAGGTTACAACACTACAGGCAAAAAGCTGAAAATTGGATTACTATCAAATGTGAAAAAATATTAAAAAGGATGACTGCCAGTTAGAGCAAAATATCCCAGTATTAAGCCATATTCAGAAATCATGCACTTAGAACACATTGATGCCAAAAGTCATTAGGAGCTATCTATAGCATTTAAAACTGTTATAAAAGAGTAAATTGTACTGAAAGTACTATGATATTTTAAAGTGTGCTTTTAAGAAAAGAAATAATTTTAATTTGATTTCACCTGTAAGAATTCCTGCACTCTGAAATTATTCTATAGTTCCCAAAGTTCTCCAGTCCCCCCAGGCTTTACAGAAGTGACAAGTCCTGCCCCAGTATGAAAAGGGTCTGGGCTGAGAAGTGAAAACTCCTAGCTCATGGGCAGACCTCAATGCTCTGGCTCAGGATTCCAAACAAGCAGAGTCAGAGGCTTGTGATTCAATGGCAGCTCCAGCTGCTTGCTGCCACATGTAAGCTGGATTCAAAAAGTCTTGACCCTTTTCCCACGCTACTGGAGAAAACTGTGATATTCCTTATGCATTATCTGTGAAGCTGGTGCAAATGCTCCTGAGGATACACAGCAAGAAACTATAGTCAGACAGCACTGACAAGCAAAGACACCAGAATTTCTCAAACAATTTTTTACCTACAGGAGATAAACCATTCAAATTAAGAATTCCTTAAAAAAAAATTCTCAGGATGGCATTTCTGGTAGTATAGAGTAACCTCCCACCAAGTGACTTCATATTTAGATAATGGTCATAATTCTAAACCCAGCTCTGCCCCATCTGAAACAGATTTCAACTCAGATGAGCTTTTCGTCACTTAGCTATTTCAGGATAGGTATATATTTCCACAGTTTCTGTTGGAGCCAAGCTATGTACATGTCTATTGAATATTTGAAATTGAATTCACATTTCAAACTCAAAAATAATATGAATGAACAAGAATTATGTCTAAAATTCACATCCTAGAAATATGTATAAAACAGTATCAAAACACGTTAATTCATGGAAGCAAAATGTTCTTTTATTCTTTCCATACAATTCAGATTTAAACTGCCATAACTTCCTCATGCCTATATTCCCCAGCAGGAAGCTTAACACTTGTTTCAGGATATACTAAGTCAGGCAGAAAACTGGATAATATTTTCCCAAAATCCCTGCCTATAAATCTTGATCCCCTGGTAGATAGAATTATCAAAATAATCACCTCATTCACCTTACCTTTCAGGAGAATTCAGTGAAATCTGTCAGAAAATATTATTACAGCACTTTTGATTAGCAAAGATATTTCAGTGTGGCAGATTCAGATTCAATTAGCCATTTTTTGAGATACTAGGTAGTTTAAAGTAAACATTACTAAACTGGTGATGTTTCACAATTTTTTTACCTCACTAAATTTCTTTGAGTCTGGTAATGGTTATTATCTTGGAGTCATGGTTGGGAAGTGGAGGACATACACAAATCATTCAGCACATGAGCTTCAGGCACGTTGCTTTGAAGGATAGAAATGTCATATCTACTTTGCCTCCTTTTAAAACTGATTTTTATATGACTATATTGTATTTATGCACATGTCTACTACTAGAACTTCAAGTAATTTAACCAGACAATTACTATAAAAGTGCATTCTATGAAACTGGTGGTAGATTCTTAAGAAAGGAAAGGTCATGGAAACTCATCATATTTACAGCTTCACTCTATCATAAAGTACAAATCAAATCTAACCTTTATGTACTACAGTAATGTAAAAAAAGTTTCAATTAACTAGTTTTTGCCTTATGTAAATGTTGTTCAATAGATTTTAATGATGCTGCCAATTATCAATACAATAATGTCCTTTACATACTTTACAGTGATGGAGATGATATTAGCTAGTAAGGTTAAAATATAAAAGCATAAAATATGAAGTGAAATATAGAGCTGAAGGAGCAGTGGAGCCACAGCAGAGACAAATCTGATATTTTAAAAAATTAACCAACACCATACATGCCAAAACAGATCAAAATATTAATTGATAATGAGATAATTTTGTCTTCTCTTGCCTCCTGTCTACAGAAATTTTTATTCAGCTGCTCAAAGCACTTTTCTACTGCTCTGCTCAGTAATTTTTCTTGCCACAATTTCCTGTGAACAGGTTATTTTTAGATATAAAAGAATATTTTGTCATAGTAAATCAACAAATACCTTTCTTCTCACAGTCTCGTGCTGTCTCAGGCAGAAAAGAAGTTGTTTCAGTTAAATGTCAATGACCATGTAATTAATAGTATCTGCAGATAGTAAAAAGAGATTATGTGCACTTGAGGTGTGTTACATGGTGAAAGAGTGGACACATCCCATCAGTTGCTAAATACAATTTGTGAGCCCTTTGAGGCTGTGTGGACTCATCACATACTGCCAAACAGAAATATAAAGCTGAAGGGGAGCTTCCCCCACATGAAGGGGAGATACTAGGCCATAGGAAGGTTAAAAATCTCCATACAAAAAGCTGAAGCAATCATTTATGTTCTCACTCAGGAGTCTGTCTTTTACCTCAATTACTTTTCATTTTTTTCAAAGATCTAATTCCCATCTAAAGAAAGGAATCAAAGTCTTATCTGTTATTTTCACCTTTTCATGTATAGAAAAAAAAACAAAGATGAAAATGCTCTATTATGTCTTGAGAGCTCTATTTTAATATCCAAACATTTTTATGTCTACAATGACCTTTTTGATTCTGAATCAGTAGGTACAAAGAATTAATGGGGCCTAACAAATTCACTCTATACTCACACCATTAGTTTATTTAGATTAATTTTCTTGATTGTTCTCATGTTCTCATAAGCTTAACAATGGCTAATAAATTGATAGAAGGCATATACAAGAAATAAACTGAGTGATGGTTTGCTTAATGAGTCATCAAAAGACAAATGTTGTTACAAAAACTGCTAAAACCATCTCATGTTAAATATAGTGGATGAATGGGAAATACCTATATACAGATAAGATGTAAGCACAGTTAATATCATTGCTACTACACATATTTTCAACAGTTTTAACATCTAAAATATAAAGAAGGCAAGATAAAAAAATGGAAAGGTGAGATAACAGCTCAAAAGAGCAGAGATGGCAAGATGAAAAAAAAGCCACCTGCAAAATATTAACTCCTGGTAACCGAATATACAACACATTGTGGAGATCTCAGCTAGGGAATGCAGCCCCTCTTCTGGTCACTCCCCCTCTAATTGCTTGTTGGTCCTTTAACT
>JAOTQP010000001.1:21166814-21224361 GCA_026413545.1 Cichladusa arquata
CCTTTGTTTCCCCCATGGCTGAACGGTGCTCGCGTGGCTGAAATAAACATCTCTATGAAACCCCTGCAAAGGCCTCCACTCATCATTCACCCCAATCAACATTTCAAAAACAACAACACATTATGAAATACAGGGAAGTCATTGTTAGTATAAATATTTTGAAATCTTTACTAAGCCACATAAAAATTATTTTTGCAAAGTTAGTACAGGACTCTGGGGGGAAAAAATAGATAGTTTCATATGGAATCCGGCAAAAATGCAGTAACTTATCAATCTCCTAAAGCTGAAGTATTATGGACTGTGAAAGATGCAAAAAAACCTTAACTGCTTGCATATCAAACTGGAACTTGGGAACTAATGGTAACCATCAATACTGATGATTAAGTCTTCTCACTGTTTGCAAACACATCTCATTCCTGTGCTGACCCTAAGCAGCTTGTACTTAGTAGAAGAAACAACAAACCAGCATCTCCAAAAGGATTTTCAGAGGAACAAAATCACAGAATCATAAACTGTTTTGGGCTGCAAAAGACCTTAAAGACCATCTAGTTCAAATGCCCCCTGCCCTAGGCAGGAACAGCTTCCACTAGATCAGGCTGCTCAGGGCCCCATCCAAACTGGCCCTGAACACTTACAGGGTGGAGCACACACATTTTTTTGGGCAACCTCTGCATGGGCATGGCAGCTGTGAACCTGAACACAGGCATTCCCAAAGGCTGTGACAAGAGGAAAAAGATGAAATGCAAAAGTAGACACTTTAAATGAAGTGTTAGGAAATGAAATGAGACAAATTGTGAGCAGATGGAGTGATTTAAAAGCACTGAGGCATTGCCCTTCCATAGTGTCCGTTTTCTGAGTGAGTTTTCTGTTTAATGGATGGTTTCAGGTTTTGTTCTCTGGCTTCCAGACAGTAATTCATCTCACCTCAGAATTTCAAGTGATGGCAGACTCAGCATTTGGCAGCCAAGAGAGTGTACATCATTGCCAGGACAGAGGCTCTTTTGCAAAACTTCAATCATTTTCCTCTGAGGTGGTCTTCTCAGACCTTCCTCAATGTCAGTAAAGAAAAATAAGCAGTTTTAGAGAATGATGCATCTAACATATTTCAAAAGTGTACTCTATGCGGAAATTAATTCCTTTTAATGTCTTTTTCTCTTTGCTGACCATTGAAGCAGATTAGAATGACTAGCTCAAATACCCATGTCTAGACTGTATCCCACGCCTGCATTCCTTTGACAAATCCCACCCAAGATGTCAAAAAGTAAGAGGAAAAATATCAAACTGTCTGGTTATGCAAGAAGAAACAAGGAAAAAAAATTGCTGTGCCCTTTAATGAACTATATGAAGGTTTACTGAAAATATCAAGTAACATACACTTTGGGATGCAAAAAACCCCTTTATTTGGGGGCTATTAAAGAACCAAGAGCAATTCTCGAATGTCTGAAAAAAAAATTCATTGTCAATTTGATATGTGGCTTCAGCTACGATAAAATCAAACAAAAAGAGAAGACTGGGGGGGAAAAAAAGAACAAAAGTGCAAACCCACTACCCTTGCTGTGATTGTTCCCAATTCCATGAAATATTTCCATGTTATGTTCACTAGGTCATAAGATTACTAGGAAATTTCTAAAGACAATTTTCAACATATGACCAAAATTTGCTTTATATTTGCAGATTTATAATGATTCCTTGAAGTTTTTCACTGACTATTTTTCCCCAACTAATCTGTTGGAAATACTGAACGTTTGTTTTGTTTTGGGGTTTTGTTTGCTTGTTTGTTTTTTAGAAAATATTTCTTGACTTCTTGGCTGGATCAAGAGTCACCAGTCTCCCTCCAAAATCACCTTTTTTTTTTATCTGGGAGCACGCATTTTCTTTTGAACTGATTTTTTGAGGGTACAATTCCCACATAAGTTTTATCTGTCAACTTTAGTGTCCTGTAACCACTCCTTTTGTGTCCCTGTTTGGACACCTTAGCCAAGCACAATGCGATTCTGTCAGCAGGACATACTAAGAAGTTTAAAAATTATTTATTGGTTATCATACCCACATGATCACTACTAGGTTAAGCATTAATGTGCTCACAACCCTTTATAAGACATATGCAGAGTCTCTGCTAGGTAGGCAGGCAAAAGTCAGAAAGGAGAAAGGGGAGCTCCTACAGCTCCCTTACGCACAGCCACAGTCATGTCTCCTTCTGACACGGTTTTTTCTTGATGATTTTATACTTGCTCATGTCAGTGCTTTCCCCTTGTCTGCAATTTCAGCTTTCTCATCTCACATGAATCTCCTCTTCAGACTTTCAGCCAGCTTTTTTTTTCCTCCTGGAACGTAGCATTTTCCTCAGAATTCCAAGCCATGGTTGCATACCTTCAGCAATGGACCTGGTATCCTCAGGCACAGGCACTTGCATGGACTTCTAGACAGAGGGAGTCACACTCTATTTTAGCACTGCAATGAAGGTGACAAGGGTGATAAGGAAAGAAATTAGTTTTCAGTGGTCACCAGTCAAACCCGTAGTTCTGAGTATCAGCTGCTTAGCACTATTCTTATGCTTATACTATAAAAAAGCTCATATTTTCTTTGTGATGCACTACTATATGTTTCTGCCATAAATCTTAATACAATGCCATAAATCATTACATTTCCTTGAACATTTCAATCCATTGATCAGCAGTTGGATAAAGGCAATTTGAATAAACATTGCAAAAAACTGCATTAAATCCTTTGATGACACCTATCCATAACTATAATCTTGCACCCTCTCCATTAAAATTTACTCTGCAGAGCTTATTGAAGAGATATATTTTTACATGTCTACTTCTGAATTATATACACAGCATTTTTGCCAGTAATAAAAGAAGACCTTTAAGTTAAGTTTGATCCTCAATGATTTTCTTTATATGTTCCCTCATTTTCCATGTGGGCCTCAAATTTCTGAAGTAAGAATTCAGTCTTGTTGACAGAGACATGGTCCAGTAGTCACACCGCTAACCAACTTGTGCTGACCAAATATATAACTAAGTTAAAGTGCTGTTACTGAAAGCTCCCTTTGCTCCTGTAGCTTAGTCTCTTTCGGGAAATTATTTTACACACACTTTGAAATGCCTTGTTCCTTAAATATATGGGTGCTCCAAAATACCTGTTCTGATAAACACCATGTTGTAAAGCCATTTAAGCACTTATGTAACTCATGTAAGATTTTTTTGGTGCACTTTATTCTTAAGAAAATGTCAGAGAATTCCAAAGAACAACTACTAAAGGAGCAAAGAATGAAAGATGCATATGATGCTATAAAAAGGTTGAATATGGATAAATTTTTCTAAACGCAGCAAAAGAAATGAGCTTTGACATTTGAAGCATAAGGGTCTGATAATATCTAGCTACGGAAAAGAGAATGGATTGAGTCTGAGTTAGGGAGCCAGAAAATCACAGAATCAATGAGGCTGGAAAAGACCTCTGAGATCATCGAGTCCAACCTCTGACAGAACACCATCATGTGACAACCAGACCAGGGCACTCGGTGCCACACCCAGAATTTCCTTAAACACTCTCAGGAGCCCTGACTGCACCACTTCCCTGAGCCATCTATTCCAATGCTTAACAACCACTTCCATGAAGAAATTCTTCCTGATGTTCAACCTGAATCTTCCCTGGCACAGCTTGAGGCCATTTCCTCTCATCCTGTCACTGGATGTCTGGCAGAAGAGGCCGACCACCACATAGCTACAGCCTCCTTTCAGGGAGCAGTAGAGAGCGATAAGGTCTCCCTGAGCCTCCTCTTCTCCAGGCTAAACAACCCCAGCTCTCTCAGCCACTCACTCCAGATCCCTCATGAGCTTTGTTGCTCTTCTCTGGACATGCTCTAGCACCTCAATGCCCTTAAGAAATCTTAAGGCCAAAGGAGACATTAATGTTTCTCTTTTATGACCACAAACTAAAATACAAGAAGTTTCACCTCAACTTGAGAAAGAACTTTTTTACATAGAGGATGACAGAGCAGTGGAACAGGATGGTTCGTTCTGGAGTCTCCCTCTCTGTAAAACCCACCTGGATTTGTTCCTGTCACCTGTTTCAGGTGAATCTGCCTTGGCAAGGGGGTTGGTCTAGATGATCTCTACAGGTTCCTTCCAACCCCCACAATTCTGTGACTTTGAGTGCCAGCTGCTATATGTGAGACACCATCTCATTTGCTGTCCTTCACAATGACTTGCTGTGTTTACACTCGTAACCTATCTCAATTTAAGAGTTGTCATCAATTCAGAAAGCTTCATCTACCTCACACATTTTCCAATTTGTTAATAGATCAGACACAGCACAGAAGGACCAAGAGGCTAACTAATGTACTTGAGTCCACATCTAACAGAAGGGCCCTCCTGACATATTTGTGACTTGCCACAGCAGTCAACCAAGTATTAATTTAGATGCAAATGTGGTCTTAATGACAGTACTGACAACTAAAAATTAGAATTCTGGCTATAATTAAGGCAAGATTTTTTCTTTCCACCACTAGGCCTCATCTGACATTCTCATCTAAAATCTCATCCTGTAAACATGGGGAAAGAGTGCAGGATGATGAAATCAGCAGGCAGTAACTGCACAAGATGGTGTCCTTGCTGTAAGACAGTTCTAGGGCTCTGTTTTGTAACTATTGCTCTTTAGCAGTTAAAAGGCTGGCTAAACTCTGAAGAAACCCTGTAGACAACAGCAGGTGCCAAGGTTCCACCAAGACAGTTGCACTTTCTCCTATCTCAAACCCATCCCACACACTGCAAAAGAACACAGATAATGGATGCCGCAGGTGATGGAGACAAATTTGTGTGAAATCTAACATAGTGTTTATTCACAAGTTTAGTTTGAACCCCAGTCAGTCAGACTCCAGGGAGAGCTCACACATCTACACTTGTGTTTCACAGGCATCTTTGCCCTCCCTCAGCACGTCTTCTTCCTCCAGGATCCATCTGCATCGTGAATCTGGGTGCCGTGTTTGCTGTAGCTCTGGCCGGACTCACTTTAGTAAAAGGGAACGGCTGATTAAAAAAAAAAAAAAAAAAAAAAAATCTTTATAATCTTTTTGCCCTGAAGCCACCCTATCAGCAACAGGACGCTGTTACCCGGCGGGCGGCTCGTAACAAGGGCGGTGCTGAGGGAGGGAACACCCGCCCACACGACAACAGGGACACCCCCTGGGAGGCCGGGCCGGGTCCGCGGCACACCCAGCGCCGCCGGCCGGCGGCGAAGGCCAAGGCCGAGGCGGGGCGGTGCCGCCTCAGCGGCCGCGGGCCCGGCCCCGCCGCCCCGCCCAGCGCCGCCGGGCCCGCGCTGCGCAGGCGCGGGGGGCTGGGGCGGGCAGGACCCGCCGCCCATTCCCGGTCCCGGCCGCGCTCCGGGGCCGCTGCCGGCGCTGCCGGTGCCGGGGAGCGGGGCCGAGGCGGGCACAGTGCCCGGCGGAGGCCGCGTTAGCCCCACGGGAGGCCTGCGGGCGATCGGGACGGGTTTGGGGTGACTGACCTCTGCAGGGCCGTGTCCCGCGTGGGAATCGCCCGCTTGCTGTGAGTGTCCAAGGTTAGAAGTGGCCGCGCTTTGGGGCTGTCCGCCCCGCGGCTGTCACTTCGTGTTCAGTGTTGGCTGGCTTTAAAAAACTTCCCTCGCCGTTTCGGCTGTTTTGCTGGTTTGTTTTGGTTGTTTGCCGAAAGTGGGGATAGGAAAAATCCTGTTGCACCGTAGGCCTGATCTCATGGCGCGCGAGATGAAACAGAACACCTTTACTCACTTACTTGGTTGGGATTAGGTTGGAAATTGGCGGAGTTCCGCCGAGACCTCGCCGGCACAGGGTCACAGTGGGGCTGTTTGCAGTGGTCGTCGGGCAGGAACCTGCTTTTCGTGCACAATTCCATTCGTTCTTTTTTATGGTCAGGGTGTAAGCCAGGTTTACACAGGGTGTGTGAGTAACCCCTGTGCTTTCTTAGTGACTGAGGGGATGACGAGGCTTGCCTTGTACCAGCCAGCATGCCGGAGTGTCTCTTACTGGGATCTTGACAGCGGCACTTGGTTTTAGTGAACAAATTTGAAGTTTCAGGATCACTGCATCCACAATTTTCAGCTGAGGTAGAAGGAGCAGTGTATTCACGTTGTTAATCTTAAGGGACAGCTTGTTCGTTTGGGGTTCTCCGTTATTAGTAGTTTTAGTTCTTCCTGTCTGTGAAATGAACAATTGATTTTAACAAAAACGTCTTCGTTGTCAATGAATTCTTCATTGTCAAGTGAATCAGCTGTTAATGCCTCTGTGTATCAGGTTGGATGGGTGTGAGGAGGGCCATGTTATGATATCAGGGCCTTGATGTGAACCTTTCAACTACTTTTTTTTTTTTAATGTCTTTTAAACAGGTTATGCTTAAAAGAAAGTTTCTGCCGTGTGCTTTTATGGTGCCCAAGCTCACCTATTGATGTTTCCTTTGTAACTTCCTGGTAAAACAGCTTCTGTGAGTATCAGTTTGGTTACCACATCATCTGGATCCAGAGATCACTTTTACTAAAATGTGGACTGCCAGAAAGCTTTGCAGTGTTCAAGTACTGTTGCTCCAGATGAAAGAAGGCCGATTGTGTAGTTGCATGTTTCCCAAAACTCAACAGTTCTGCATTGTAATTCCAAACTATTGCACTGTAGGAGTGCCACATAACAGAGTTGAATTCCATGTAAGTATTTTTGTGATTCTCTAAAGATACAAATGATCTGCATAAATACAGTGATAAAATAATTTTAGACTTTAGAGAACTAAGCTTTTGATTTTGCAGCATTAATTATGTATTGAAGATGTCTTCAGCTTATCAAGATAAAGGGGCAGGCAGCAATAATTGCTGGAATACCAGTGTTTCAGAGTGAATTTTTGAGTCTGATAGTTCTAAGTTGGGGAGAAGTGTTAATTTTCTTCAAACTGTACTTCAGACAGTAGTGCAGGATAACTGACAGGCTGGTTAGTTAGAGTGACAGTAAGTGAAGAATGGGACCAGAATTCTCTGAAAAATGACTTACAGATGCAATGTTGTGCAACAGAAGAGTAGGGAGGAAATGGATGGATAAGGGAGGATAAAAAGAGTGGCGTTTGGTTATAAAAAAATCTGTAGATATAAATAAAAGTAATGGTAAAAAACACAAAATAAAGTTCATTTTGGACACTAGCATATCAAAATGACAGTGTTTTTCAATATCTAGTTGAACTCATCTTTAAAATATAAATTGCTGCAGGATAAGTTGTGGGGCATTGAAGTTTGAACTTGTTTCTTGGTAGCTAACCTAGATGACTTAAAAATTGTTTTCAAATAATGTCATGTTGCTGTTGTTTTTCTTTTTAGTGCTAATATATCTGACCCTCTGATTGTAGGTCTCCAAGGTAAATGATAAACAATCAGTAGTTGATAGAAAAATGGCTACTAGTGCAGAGGAAACCAAAATAGCTGTTGGAAAAAGTCCCAGTGGAGTACGTGATGGAAGACAACATTCGTTACAAGGTATTGAACTTTTTGCCACCCTCTTCTGGAGAAGTCAGCCTTCCCTGCCCTCTGTTGACATCTTAAGGATCAAGGTCTAGAATCTTAATTTGAAGGTTTTGTATCATGCGGTGTGTTTCCTTTTTTGAATTTAAGGGCATTATACTCAGATGTTACAGTTTGCAACGACTCGGGGTTTCATTAAGATTTATAATAGCTGGTTAGATTATGTACTTAGTATTTTTTTCCTTCAACTTCATCAAGCTCTTATATTCACTGAAGGTTGTGAGTTGTTATGCCAGCGCTCTTTTTTCTGGATAGAAATGTGTAAAAACAAACATTTCTGTGTCAGTGGTAATTTTTGATTCAGGTAAATTAGTAGTTACCTTTATGACCTTTTATTTTAGCAATGCTGATGTGCTAAATAGTTTTCTCTGTGACTTTTTTTGCTTGTTTAGTCACTCTGCTAATAACTTATCCTCAGATGTGCTGTTATGCATCACACATTTAGCTCCTGTGCTTCAGGGTGCTTGGTCATTTGCATTCTATGTATATTCAGATTTTATTTGTAAAGATGTTTGTACTCAGTTGCTTTGGGCATTTTCAGCTTCTGTTTACAAGTGGGATGACAGGGAGGTAGTTATGACAGGTTAAGACACTGGGATGGTACAATGTTTATGTAATTACATTGCTCAGGAAACAGCTCTATGAGAAACTGTTGTGCTGTTTCGTGTGCATGACAATCAGGAATACAGTATCTGTCCTCAGAAAGCTGTGTGGTACTACATCATAATTTTTCTGTACAGCCTTGTCTCCTTTTGTACATTCTCTTGAAGGTTTGCTTTACAAAATGGATGAGATACTGCTGAGTAAACAGACATGCCCCCACCCTCCAGTAGATTTTTAATCACCAGTGGGTTGTTTTTTTTCCTGCAGATGTGGTAGTCTTTTAAAGGGAACTCTTAGATTTGTATTTGTTCCTGAATGCTCCTGCATTATCTGCAAAATAATGAAACTGAACAACCCCAGTGTTCTTTTTGTCCATATCTTTTCTTATGCTTCTGTTTTTTTCTTTTGTAGACACCAGAAGCATTTCTATCCCCTTGGCCAGTTGAAATCTTTATATTTTGAATTTTGCAAATCATGTAAGATGACATTTTTTGAAAAACAGTGGCAGAAGTGTTTGCTCTGTCCTTTTCATATCATGTCTCTATATAATGTGCACTGTCCAGCTGAAATGTACTTGTGCATCTTCAAGGTTAATTTAAACGTTTTCTTAAGACATGCCAATATGACAACTTTGTGTTAATAGGTATTAATATCTTTAATAGTCACAATTTATGTTAAACTCTCTAAGAATGTTTGTTTTGAAGTCTTGTGAAACAGGTGTTTCATACCATTTCTAAGATAGCAAGATTTCTGCTCTCTGCTGTGGGAGCTGAAGGAAGTGGTTTGTGTCCACATGTGACTGCCCTATTTCTGTTACTCTGTAAGAAATTGTTAGGGAATAGTAATAATGTATACTTAATTAAAATTCTCTCTTTGGAGTTTTTATGATCATACTATCTTTCTCAAAAAGGCAGCTTTCTACCAGATCATCAAAGCAAAAGACATTTTTGAATCATGCTTTGTCTGAAATATACCATTATATCTTGCAAATCGAGTGATGCCGTAACATATTTGCAACAATTCTTTTAAAAGGGTCCTGTTTGCTGTTATTTGCCTCTCCAATTTTACAAGACATTCATCTAACAAATGCTTTCTTATCTTTTCCTCTTAATAGGAGATTTGTTTGCAAGGTGAAACAACGTTGCTTAACTGCATCTCTGAAGCAGTAGTTCCTTATAGAACCATGATTCTTTTTTATCTGTTTCATCTTTGTCATCTGCATCCTTTGTAGGTTAAGTGCTTTTTTGCAGATTTATTTAAGAGGCCTCAGTTCCACCTACTTTGCTGCAGATGGATGCATAGTACTAATTGAAGATACTAACGTTCTATTTCTTCTGTGATGCTGAGTATTTGCAATATTCTTCTGATTTTAATATTCTGAACAAATGAAAGAAAACCTGATTGTTTCACCCAGCAACAGACAAATGCTAGGTATTACTTAGGAGCTAAACATTACAAGATTTTCAAGTTAACAACCAAGTAAAGCCCTGAGTGACCAAATTTGATCTGATAGATGACTCTGTTTTAAGCATAAGAAGCTTGGACAAGAAGTCATTTGAATGATTCTATGATTCAGTGATTTTTCCTTCTCATTATTTACCCACTTTGAGGGTTGATAGATGTAGGTGCATACCCCATTTCTCAGTCATGCAGCTGGATGTAACCAGTGGGTCTGTCATTTGAGGATGAGTGTCGTCTGCCAATTAACATGTGTACTGAGGAATTTCAAAATTTTTTGTGTATATGACAAATACTTAATGTATACCTAGGAATTGTTCCTAATTAATAGAAATGTAGTGTTTGGGTAACACAGCTGTGCTGTTGCTACCCTTAATTTGAGGTTCTCTTGTGGAATCTGTAAAACACTGTTGTATTGCATGCCATAGAAATCCAGTGGGTAAGTACTTCTGTCCACTAAAAGTAAAAAAAAACAACCTTATTTTTTGCATTGTATTAATTTAATATTTTTGGATTTGAAATTAGTCTACTCTTCACAGAGAGTGAGACGAGCAGCATTCTTGAACAGTATTCCTTGACTTGAAATCTTAGTGCTGTTTTGTTTCTTGTGTGTTCTTTTCTCACTGAATCCTTTTGTCAGTCAAGCAACTGATGTGAATACTCATTCAATAATCTCTCTTTCTGTCCCTTGGGTAGGGAAATGAATGAGGCAGAAAAGTATGGGGTGTAAGTATTAGGAAATTAACTCACATGAAAGAATGAATGCCATGTATCCAGCCACTTTAAAGACAATAGTGGTTACTCCCAGTAGCTGATAGTTAGATGGGACTAAAGCTTAGATGGGACTAAGAAACTAAATTTCCTCATGAAGGTGTGTAAGAGGAGGTATGGATATCTGAGTTTAGATACATATATTCAGTAGTTTTTGATCTGAGATTCAAAAAGTTTCCTCAGTTCACATAGCCTCATTTTCTGTTTTTGCTTTGGAGAAAATGTACCAGCCACTTATTTATACAATGAAGTATGATTTTTCTTTCACATTTGTAGGGATTTTCTTTAAAAAAAAAAATTTTAATCCAAAGTTTTTTACTGTAACCATGCTTTAGATACTCTGTGGTTCTCATAGTTTTGTTTTTTTTTTAATTTGTGAACATTTAATTATTTTTCCAACAGAGAAGGTTACTTTTTTGGAGTATGAGCCTCTTAGAAGGTTTAAATGTGTGTATTCATGTATATAAGCGTCCATATACTTATTTTGATTTATATAACCTTATTATCTTACACTTGTGTTTCTTAGTTACATTTCATAGGTCACTTAGTTATAATTCTTTGGATTTGGGAACTTGTACTTTGCATACTTTTTGACCAATCAGCTATATGAACATAATCTTTATTTCATATAGTGCTTCATATTAACAGTGTCTTGATCTTGAGAACTATTTTGCACAGAAATGGGAGTTGATTCTTCCATTCCTGTGAAAGAATGCAGTTGCTTTAACCAGCTTCGCCTTTTTGTCAAGGTAGCCTGTGATGCAAATGCACACACACACATCCAAAGATGTCTAGATGTGTGTGTGTGTGTGTGTGTGTCTTCCTACATTTAGTGCTTTGTATTTTATTTTGTTTTTATTTTCTACTCCTTCTTATTTTAATAGGAGCAACAATATGTTTTGTGTTTTTCTTTAATAAGCTAGTAATTACTTTAAAATTTTGTCTATTAATAATTCTAGTAAGCAAATGAGTTCCCTTCTTAGAGAATTATAACGGATTGAAGGCTCTGCTTGTGTAAGAGGGAATATGATCACAGATTCATGGAATGCCCTGGGCTGTGAGACATCTTAAACACCATCTCGTTCCAACCCCTTGCCCTGGGCAGGGACACCTCCCACTAGGCCAGGCTGCTCAGAGCTCCATCCAGCCTGGCCTTGAACACTGCCAGAGAAGGGGTATCCACAGCACCTCTGGGCAACCTATTCCAGTGCCTCACCACACTCACAATAAAATTTTTTTCCAAATATCCAGTCTTAACCCTACCTCAGTTTGAATCCATTTTCCCAGTCCTGTCCATGATGAGACAGTAGCCAGCAGTTTATAATTCATTTGATTTTTGATAAAGGTGGCTAACAATGTTTGTTCTTCAAAGGTATTCTTTTATCACTTTTGTGCAGCTAGTCTTTGACAAATGAGTTGAAAATACGTAGTTACATTGTATATAAAGGTATATATTTTTGATTAATTGTGTGTACTAAGGATTATTTAGAATTGTTTTCAGCTTTGGAGATACTAAATTAACTGCTGATTATTTGATGTATTTAGTAATCAAAAGCTTTTACTGTTCTCAAATAACTTGCAGTTTTTTTATATAGTTAGAGTATATTATGCAAAAAGAATAAATGTATATTGCAAGACAATTTTTTTCTGACTGTGACACGCTATTTCCACAGCCCAAATGAAACCCATCAACCTGTCCTTTGCAGCTTGTGGCTTTCTGGGCATTTACCACTTGGGGGCAGCAGCTGCTTTTCACAGGCATGGTAAGAAGTTACTGAGAGATGTGAAAGCTTTTGCTGGAGCTTCTGCAGGATCTCTGGCTGCCGCTGTCTTGTTAGCAGTGCCAGAAAATATAGAGGTAAATTAATAAACTCGTAGGTATAGGCCATGATAATTTTCAAAGGACATTTTTTTATATAATCATCTTCCATTAAGTTTATTAAAATGTTTTGTGTCTTGTTTTTTTCTTGTTACTTGCTAGGAGCAGGACTCTAGTATCATGTTTTCATTAACCACATCTGTGACTCATGAGCAGAAATGTTAATGATAAAAATATTCATATGAACCTTTTATTTTAAGCTGTGTAAAGACAAATCTTGTGTGTTTGAATCTTGATTTGTAGGCAAGAGCTACACTTTAATATACTAAAACATAGATTTAGTTAATGATGGTACATTACAAAGTGAATCATTATTCTGTTGGCTAGAGATAGGCTTTGTTAAGCAAGTGCATAGCACCACTCTTTTAACCTTTTCTGAAAGGAGATGAAAATGGTAGATGGAGTGTGTCTTCATAAACAGCTCCCACCTGCTCAGATCTTTTTCCTGCTGCCTGTGCTCCAGTGAACAGGGTTAAAGGCTTTGCATCTCCTTTAGACTCAGTGCAGCCTGTGCTGTAAGAGCACCCAGTAGGATTAACCCTCACAGCATTCTGTTCTGACACGTGTCTGGGTTGTTTCATCTCCAGAGATGACACTCCTTTCTCACCTAGGATATGGTGTCATCCAGAGACACCAAGGTTATATTCAGTGATTACAGTGTTACAGGTACAGTGGAGGTCATAAGGGTTTGGTTTTTTTAGTGTCTGTTTGCTTGGTTTTCCTCCACAGGTTGAGGCTGCTTTGCCATCCTGAACTGTCTTTAGTGACTTTGCCTTAATAAATGTGGAGGACCTGGCATTGCCAAAATGTTAGTATTTCTTTAATATTTTTAATTATTGTGGGGAAAATAGGCTGTTTGATTTTTGGTCTAAGGTAACACTTACATTTAATTCTAAGTGAGCATTTGATAACTTTCTCTAGGCCTTGCTTATTTCACTTCATTTGATTCAGATAATAGTCCCAGCCAAACCCCACTTTGCCACTGATATTTCTGTTTGTTGGTTGTTTCTTCTGGGATGTGAACTCAGCTTGCAGCATTAGCTATACTTCTATTGCTCTCAGCAGTAGGTTTTTCCCTGGCTTATTTCCCCCACCCCACTCCCCTGCAAGCATTCTTATTATGACTTGGTATTAGGCAAGTTCTGCTCTGTTGTGGAGAGAACCTCATTGTATTCTGTGCAGGCATTACTCCCCTCCTGTCACCTCTGACTGGTAGTTCAGTTTCAAGTTTGCCTGGTATAATGTGTACCTTTGACTTTAATTTCCTCTGTGGTGAGCATGGCAGCCCTTTGTTAGCCCAAGGAAATTTTTCTGCTTATTGCAGACCCTGAGTATGAGCCCTTGTTCTCAGCCTGGTCCAACTTACAAAGATCTTTCTAAGTAAAAATATTAAAACAGTTTTTTGTTTTTGTTTGTGGAAACTGAGTCTATATTATATTGAGTCTGGTGTATTTTTCCTTGAAAATTTGTCATAGTATTGTAAACTAAAGAAAGCTTCGTGAACTTTTCTAGTCCTTTTATTTTTTGTGTACTTTTTAGTTATTCTGTTATATTGTTTAAATGGAAAATTGAGAGTTCTTTTGGGAATAATTCTAATTCTCCCAGAATTTAAGTAAAGACAGCATTCTGTACTGAAAAGAATTAACTTTTCATATAAGGATAATTATATTATTATCTCTACTACATTTCTAGCTTGAAATATTTTGTATCCACAAATGTAGCTCCTAATCAGTTAATTCTTTTTTTTTTTTTTTTTTTTTTTGTTCCCCCTCCTCCCCCCCAGGGATGGCAATGTTAGATAAGCCATAATTAGGACTTTCTGCATCTCCTAGTCTCAAAGCTATAATGCAACATGTCCTTATCTTGGAGAGAATGTAAAGTTGAAAATTTATTGTTTTGACTGTTACTGTTCTAAGACAGTTTCCAAATGTTTTTCTGTCATATATTGGGTTTTTGTCACTGTTTGTAAAGGTGTGGGTCTTGAGAATTCTAAGTAGGCTTATTTAGTTATGGATAAATAACTATTTCAAAATTACCATGGTCATGTTTGATATCAAGTTTGCTTAATACAAAGAGTTAAAATTTCTAAGCATGGCTTCAGTCATTATTTAAAATGTAGATGTATTGTTTAAAGCTTATAGCTCTCAGATTCTAAAACAACTCCTAGCTGTAAGAAGTCCCTTTAGAGAGCAGAAATTGAGAGTCTAGATACAGTTCTTTCTTAGCAGTTGTAATATGGAAAGTAGTTTTCTGTCATTCCCCTAGTTTGGTACTCATAGCTCCCCATAACTTTATTTAAGCATCTCAGATACAGAGATAGTAGTTCTGGCATGCTTCTATGTAGGGTTTTGTGGAATTCTTCTGTGTTTATAGAGAGAAGTGTCTGAATGTGCCTTATACATTTGAATAGGCTTTGAACTGGCAGTAGCAAGTATCTCATGGGGTAAGGGTGCAAATCTAACCAATATGAGGCTAACTAGCCTGAAACAAATAGTTTTTTTAAGAGGTATGAACCTCTTAGTGAACTTCTTGCTACGTTTATTCAAAGGCCATATAAAGGACGTGAATGCAAGAACTACATTTCTACCTTTCACTTGGGTGAGTGCTTTGTCACACAAGTGATGTGAGGAAGTTTAAGCCCTTCAGTTAGCTGGCTCTGATCTCATAATCCTCACCCCACCTCCTTTTACTTTCCATAGATTCTGTATCCTCCTCCTCAACGGGATACATTTATGTCTCTCCTTTTGTTTTTTTTTTTTCTCCTTTCCTTAGTCACTCAATCATATATTTTGTTACTAGCAGTATGTTTCTTCTTTATGGATGGCCTAACAATCCAGGAAACCCAAACTATCTTTAATTCATGTGGTTATATAGGTGAATGTGGGAGAATTTATAAAGTACCAGTAGAAGGTTGCATAAGATTGAATTTAGTTTTTTTACAAAGTCCCTAAAATCATTAGAAAAGCCTGCATGAAAGGATAAAAAAAGGATTACAAATATTGAATAGTGAGTCTTAAGCACTCTGGATCATAATTCATTGTTCCAGCATGTTATGGCTGAAAAATAAATTATACCAATTCCTTTACTGTCCCTTTGGAGTTCTTATGACTTGCACTTCAAGCTATTTTTCTGCAGCCATTAATGCTGGGCATTTTAGCTTTTGTAAAATGTTCTCTGTGCAGGAATCTGTTGCCTGGTTTTCTGCAGTGTATTTTCTTCCTATGTCACCCATTCTAGTTTTCCAGTCATTAAATAGTTTCATAGTATTTTATTCCTTAAATATGTGTATCTGCTAGTAGCTTGTTCTTCGCTTTAATGAGAAGAAATTGTTGTAATTCTTTTTTTTATTGCTTATAAGCATCTTAAGGTACTTGTGTTTGATTTAAGTACTGAAGTAGACCTTAAAATAAAAGGTGGCTTTAGACTTTGAACTAAATGATTGTTCATATAATGGCATGAACTAGGAACTGATTATTTAGCAGTGATAGTATACAGAAAAATAGCCTTTGACTTACTTTGTTGAAGTGGTATCCTCAAAGTTTATAACTTTTTTTTCATTAGGGCTTTTTTTTTTCCTTACAAAATAACCCTTAGAAAGGGGTCAACATTTTGTTATGCATGTCTTGTTACAAACCAAGCACGTATGGGAAAATCCTTCAGTTTGATCTAATAACTCTTTTATTAAAGCTTTAGCCTCCAGTGTATTTTAGGTACTGCAGTTGAAAATGCTTCCCATCACTTCCTAAATGGTTAATGCTTTTCATTTCCAGAAATGTAAGCACTTTGCCTATGGATTTGCAGAGGAAGTCAGAAGATTGAACTTTGGTGCTGTAACGCCTGGTTATGATTTTATGAAAACACTTAGGTACCTATCTTAATTCTTCTGCAAGATCATTTTTGTGTTAAAAAGCTCTCCAAATGCATATTTGCAGGGTGCATATTTCTTCTGTGTTGTGGAGTGCTCACCCCTAATGCTTTTGAAAGGTTTTTAAATAATAGTGGTAAGTAATGCTGAGCATTTTCTTTCCTCTAGGGAGGGCATAGAGTCTATTCTTCCTTCTGATGTACATGAGATAGCTGAGAACCGGCTCTATGTGTCTGTCACTAACTCAAAGAGTGGGGAAAATCACTTGGTTTCAAATTTTTCCTCCAGGGAGGACCTCATTAAGGTAATCATGTTGAATGTGGAAGTTGTAAATAAAAATGCTGGAGTTTCTTCAAGGCTTAAGAGTATGTTATTAATTGTACAGTAAAAGCACTGGTTTATTCAGGTTACCTCTTCTACTCCCAGTGGTTCTGCAACCATAATATAAACCGTGTTTAAAGCAGAGTTTGATTCTATAGCTTCACAAATTTTGCTAAAATTCATTTGGTATTTGTGTGTTTCCTTCATTGGTTATTCAAGTTCTACTTTGTAGGTGTTTGTACAAATGTTTCTAAAAGTAACAGGTAACTAATTGTTGCTGTATATGAGAACACAGTAGAGAGTCTCAAAATGTCGTAAAAATGTTTGCATCTCTTACTTCCCTGATATCATTATGTTTCATCACAAAGGAGAGTAAAAGAAGTTTAAAAAAAATGGAACAATTCCTACAGGTACTTGTGGTTAATAGTTATAATGTAGTGCTAAGTACTGTATATAAGCTGCATTTTAACTGTAAAGTATATCTTTCACTGCCCTTCTTTTCATCTGAATGCCACGTTTTAAATTTGGATCATGATTGCATGCATAAGCTGATACGAGATGGTTGGAGCAATTCAGATGCATGTGAAGCAGATGTTCTTTCTAGTAATTGATTGTATCTTAGTGGAAGATATAATAAGATATAGGTGAATAAAGGAGGAAATAGAATCAAAGAATTCCTTATTTCTCTATCCTCCTGGATGCTTAGAGCAAATAAGAGATATAGTTATCACTTTTTTTAAAATGGCATTTTTTAACAAAACCTCAAAGTGTGCTTTGGGAGTTTGCCTTTAAAGTGTATTTTTAAAAATTTTGACCCTGTTGTATTCTACATGAACAGTCCTCAAAATTTACAGGACTTTGTCATGCAAATATAATTACGTGAAAAGTTTATCTCAAATTATGCACTGTTATTTCTAGCTGTAGTATGCAGTGGTAGCAAGCATGGAGATTTTTATTGTTTGTGTTTTTGCAGTGAAATCTTCTAACCTATAGACAGTTAGAAGCATCAGGATGACCTTGGAAATATGTACATTTTACTAGTATTTCAATAGTTTTTCATTGATATAACCGTTTCTGTTCTATTATTTTGTTCTCTATGGTAGCAGTAGGGTGAGTTGGAATAATAGTAATAAAATTGCATATAACTGCTCATTGAAATACATTCATATTATCTTCTCTTCCAGTCCAGCTCCTAATACCTGTTTTTGTGCATGCCTTCAGCTCTGCCTGTATCATGAGTACAGCTGTCTGAATGCTGGTGGCTGCCACGGGAACAGGGAGGGTAGAGCTTGTTAGGTTATTTTATTGTATCATTAGGCATGACCTACATCCAAGGCATGGAAAAGGTACTGCTGTGAAGGTTGTTTTATAAACAGCAAAACATCTGTACCCCTTCCAGAAATCATTCAACTTCAAATGGATTTGATTTCAATGCTTAATAAACAAGCCTTATGGTTCCAAAGGTTTTCATAATGGCTAAACTGAATGCGTGTTGCTAGAATGTTAAGCTTTTATCTTTTTGACTATTCTCTGTGGACTTAGAAAGTCCTGTTTAATAATTTATTAATTTAATAATCTCCCACTTTTGAAATAGTCTTTCCATATGTGAAGACAATCATCTTGTATCAGCATTCCTAGACTTGCAGTTCTTAAACTGGAGGAGAAAGGGAAGAGAGGCACAATTTGTGTGTTTGTGAGGGAACAAGGCACAGAACACTGGTATATTTAGTTTGGGAAGGTAAGGCAGTGCCTAGAAGTCTACACTGGTCTGTTAGTAGTAGGAAAAACTGAAAGTGTTTGTTCTTCAAACTTGTCCTCCCTCTCTTCACTCTGGAGATCTCAGTGGCTTTATAAGAACAACTGCTTTTTTCAGTCCTCTTGAAAAGAGCTCAAACTTTGCAGGATTCACCTGGTTTTGACTCCATTCACTAAATCTTTTTTCTGCATTTCTCTTAGTTTAAAAGGGCCAAAGTCAATGAGATGCAGTTGAGGAAGAGAGGAGAAAAGGTGCCGAGCTGGGGAAGAAGCTGATGTTGGGAACTTGGGAATCTTGTCTGAGGCTTTTGTGAGCGAAAGGCCTTTTTGGTAGAAAAACAACTGCAGTTTCACATTAGAAAACTGAGAGAGCCTTTTTTTCTGAGCTCAGACAAAGGTCTACATCACTAGGAAGAGAAATAGGCAGGAAAACAGTTCTCAAAGTAGAAGTTGAAAACTTCATATATCTTAATTAAAACTTTTTAGGGAAGCAGAAGGGCTTAATACTGAAATAGCCTAAATTTTGTAAAAGTAAATGTAGGTCCAGCCAAAAAAGTTCAGGCATTTTCTTCCATAATCTCTATGGATTGTGGTTTTTTTCTGTCCCTGTTCATCTTTCACAGTGTATGCACCAGTGTATGCACCAGTTTGTGACCTGCTTCTGTTTCCATGATCCATGGGAACATGCCACCACACAAACGTATGCATATTCCCCCTGTTTAGCTGTATGAAAAATTCTGGCATGATGGACTTTGTCTATACATTTACCTCTTCTCCTGGAAATGCTGTATACTGATTGATTATATAAATATGGGATGGGTGGATGCATATCTATGGAGATACCCACACTGTCTCATAGGTATTGCTATGAATGGATAGAAAGGTATATGTGTGTGCATAGCTGTACATGATAGAAAAGGTATCTTGGTCTGAAATAATCTAAAATAAAAATTGAGAACAGCTATAAACAGCAATGAAGCCTTACACTAGAGGAAATAGTAGTTGCTTAATACTTGAGTATATAAATACAAACATGGGTAAAGGTATACATATGTGAATTTCCAGCATGTTCACAGTGTTTTTGAAACTTTGAAAATCTGGTTTATTAGAAAAGTAAACGCTATGTTGATATGCTAACAGAATTACTTGGTCAGCTTTTTCTTTGACAATATACAAAATACAATATATATGCTTTTTATTCATCATATGTATATTTAATTTCTTGAAAACCATAGATTTATTTCACATTGTGCAGAACTCAGTTCATACTCTTGAATCACATTAATAATTGAGTTAATTTTTGATATTTTGTTTTGAGAATTGTCACTGTCAAGTCATAAAAAACCCAAACCCTATTGAATAATTTTGATCACATTTTGACATACCACAATAAGAAGACGTTTTGAGATGACAATGGATTTATGTAAAACTATTGACTGGTAAATATGTATGAAAATATGTATTGGTTCTAAATTACTTTGTTGCCATTTTTAATTTTTTTTCCTCTTTTCTTTCTGCTTTCTTCTCTCTAGGTTCTGCTAGCAAGTAGTTTTATACCAGTGTATGCAGGAATTAAGCCAGTGGAATTTAAAGGACAGGTAATTTTTCATTAGCTGTTAACTTTATTTTTATATGTTCTTCATTTATGGTGTAACTATTTAATCTTAAGGGAAAACAACTTCAATACTATATTTAGTATTTCTTATAAGAAAACCTTTTTGCAGTTGTCTTTACTCAATCTAGCTCCTACAACTTTTTAGTCTTTCATACGTAAATATATTAACACTTTTTCTTCCTCTGAAAAATACATGATACTTCAGATCCCCGTTCATACAAATGATGCCTCTAGAACTTTTATGACCCTCACAGCGTCCCCTGCCAAAAAGCCCCACAAAACCCATATGTATTTGCTGCTAGCTGGGTAGTCATTATATCAGAAAGCTTGTCAGCTTTAGAATTATATATATAGCAGTGTATATCAGCTGAAATATTGGAAGGGTTTAAATCAGTATTGTTTGACTGCTTGAGTTACATGGAGACTGCTTGCAGCTTCCCAGGGTCTGGAATTTTGTTGATTGAGTCTGTAAGTCGCTTGTGCAATTTCAAAGGGAATATATAGCTATTTTAGGTTCATTCTGCCATTAGTTAAAGGGAAGAAAATGTCATTATTAAATTTCTTGTAGTATTCTTTCAATTAAGAAATTGAAAAGTTGACTCAGAGCTTTATCCAAAAGTTACTTAAAACCAATTTTACTGGATGAACGGTTCTATTATGATTTGTATAGGTATTGTAATATTTAATAAAGCCTTTTTAGATATTTTTTTAGTCTTGTAGTATTGTACTGCAGCCTTTTTTCTAGGGGACAGTTCTCATTTCTGAGTATTTTTTGCATTCAAAAGTTAAATCAATGAAAGCTTCATGGAAATAGGTTCTTCTTGAAAACTTATCATTCCCAAAGCTTCTTGCTGCTCTCCATTAGTGAGATTCAGAAAAGGCAGTTTCTGGGATAAGGTTGCTTTCACTTACTGTTCCTTGTTGGCATAATTAGTTCTGCATGTCTGCCCTGACCTTTTTCAAACTCTATAAAACAGTGCATTTGTGGATTGGGAAGTTTTTTGGAGGGTGTTTTTTGAGAAAGCTATTGCCTGTAAATGCTTCTGACTTGCATTCTTCAGTCCCAGATGTTGAGATCTGGGTGAGAGCTGTCACTTGCAGCAGCATTTCTGTGGTTTGGAGTAGTGGGTGATGAGGGTGTGTGGGTGTGTAGCAGGAGCCCCAAAGCACACACTGTATACATGTACGTGCTGGACACATGGCATGTACTGTCATGCCTCAGACATGTAAGCACCAACCCAGAAGGTGGATTGGATATGGATTTGGCTCTACAAAGTCACTTATTATATAGCATCACATTCCAAGTTTCCTGGAAGTTTCATCTGACAGACCAGGTTTTGTCTGTCTGCATTTACCCCAGTTTCAGGAGGTAAATTCCTTAGGCCATGAGTCCATGGCAGCATGGAATCAAGATGACTTCCTGCAGGCTGCTTGAGTCTACTGCCCTTATCAGTCAGTACTTTAGAGCAGTTGATCTGGGTTTTCTCTGGGCTGCATGTGTCACCTGCACACACATCACCAGCTCATGGAAGACTGTTTCTAAAATGTATTTCACTGTGTCACTTGTGCTATGTTACCAGCTACCACTGTGCCCATTGGTAAGTAAGTGAGTATGGTGCACTTTGCTGAATTAATCAAACATGTTGCTAGCCTGCCCATATACCTACAGAGACTAAACCCTCAATACATGGCACTTTAGTTTTATTTTTAGGAAGAGTATTTTTTGGGAAGCATTTGGCTTCACAGGGCATTAGCTAGTTTACCTGTAAATATGCATGCCTGCAGGCTAGACTCTTGGGATGAGTAAGCTAAATTTCATGTTAATATGGACAGAACATTAGCCTGCTCATAGTATGTTTTCTGATTAACGATTTGAAAAATAATCTGACTAAAGAGGAACTCTAAGATGGCATATGGGAATTTATAGTCTGTTAATGGCCTTAACCTGATGGGACTAGTTTATTGCTAGGATTAGGGATTTCAGATATCCTGGAACTAAGCTTCCAGTAACACTAGTGCAAGCTTGTTCCATGTAGAATTATCTTTCTCTGACTTGGTTTGGTATCCTTTGAGTCTCTGACAAGGTTAATTTTCAAGACAGATAAAGATCTGCGTAAGATGTAGTTGGCTGTGTCTGCTGATGAGTCTCTAGTTGGTGTGACTGTAGTTCTCATGGAATAGCTTTGTAAAAACCATCAGCTGGTGAAGGGGTAGGTTCCGTAAGGTCAAGACTTAATGTCATTGTCTGGCTTGGTTGTCATTGCAAGTAATTTCAAAACTTTCTCTGTTTTTGCATTGTACTAGAGTATTAATGACATCCATCCAGAAGCTACCAGAATTGGTCTCATTAGCTAAGAAGCATTTTTCAAGAATTGATTGGTGAAATTAAAAGAAGATGGTGCTTCACTTGTCTTTTTGCAGCAAATAGATGTTTTATAAGTGTTTTACAACTAGGAAATATGAGGGACTATAGAGCTAAAATATTTTTGAGTGAAAAGCAGTTTCTCTTAAATGCTCAAAAGCAACTAACAGAATCTACAGAAAATAGTACTAAATTAACAGCTTTGCTCATACCTTGGTAAATGTTTTGATTTTCAGGTAAGTATTGAAGTTACTTAGGGGGGGAAGGGAGAACAATAAATAATCAGAATTTTTAAAAATGAGAGAACTTCTGAGTTTTAAAAGTACTAAGTTGTACTTGTAAAAAAAATCAATAATCTCATTTGTTATGGTGTCTTTGACATGGCTTACACAGGGATTCTACTGTACTTTTCAATGTTGGAGATGCACGAAAAAGACACTCAATACTCTAAGGCATAATGCACATGAATCAATAGCAAATTATTATTTATAGACAGACACGAAAAAGCCTTGGTGCTAGACATGTTCTGGTATGTGCAGCTTTACTCACAGCAAAGCTATAGTGGGAGTTTAAGAAATCTGAAAGATAGCTGTAAATGATTCTGGAATTTTTTTCTTTTTTTGCCTCTTTTTGAAGGTGAAATGATCTTGCTCCTTATTGAGAAATTTGATGTTTTTGCAGATTGAAGAAATTCAGTGGTATATTGTGGTACTGACATCAGCTAATGTCAAGGATCAGGTGCTATAGCATATAATGATATATGCTATATAATATATGATATTTGTGTGTCTGCAGTACTCTACAACTTACATAGTTAATGGTTGTTTCCTTTGTAATTAATGAAGACAAAAGCACTTTTTCAGCACAATTAAAATGAGATATAATCGCTTGTTAGAAGTGTTTACTCTCCCTTGATGATAAAGGAAGTGTAGAATTACTAATTGACTTTAGATATATAAAGTTCAGTGAGATGCATCTGGTCAATAGATCTCATGTATGATGTCAGTGAATCCATCTAGCCAGCAGACTGATGTTGAATTTTGGGCTATGCCTGTAAGCTCAGAAAGAAATAGGAAGGTATAAATGCATTAACAAGGGATGTCACAGCTGTCCTGTTTATATTGGGATGGAATTTGGTGCCTAAATCTCATTCTTCACTGTACTCAACTCCTGCAGCAGACTTAGGTCTGCTCCCTTTATGTCATAGCTGTTCAACTCCTTCCCATCTTTATCCTTCCAGCTACTGCTATCTTGTGTAGTGTATCTAAGAAGAAATGAGGCTCTGGAAGAAAAATCACAGAAGAGGAGAGGAGTTATTTGTGGTTTAGCTTCTGCAGTCAGAGTACCTGCACATACAGATTGTACAGCTCCTGTTATCAATCAGAATAATATTCTAGAGGAGTATAAGTTATCTGATATGGTTTATGTGTAATATTAACAGTCTTGTCTTTACATGTATGTGTTGAGAGAAATTCCATATGGGGCACTTTATTTTTTAATTAACTAAAAAGTCTTATGAGTAGCTTGATAAATACCTTACATGCAAATTTGCCTATTATATCAAATGCTCATTGATTCGAATCTCTGTGTGTATATTTTCAGTTCCTTGATATTTGACACCTACTGAAGTTTATTCATTGTATTCTTAGAGGGAAACTTGTAAGTTTTCTTGAGAGTGGAGGAGGCAGGGGTAAAGTATTGCATTGTAGTCATACTGTACTGGTGTTACATTGAAAATATTTCTGTTTTCCCATAGAAATGGGTTGATGGTGGCCTTACCAATGGCCTTCCTATCTTGCCTGTTGGAAGAACTGTGACAATTTCCCCTTTCAGTGGTCGATTAGATATTTGTCCAGAAGATAAAGGGCGTGTGGACCTGTATATTAAATTAGCAAAACAAGATATGATGGTAAGTTGCTTGTTTATTAACTTAAAAACACTGGAAAGTACTTCTGCAGTTATGTTCATATTTAAGAGTCTATTTTGTGCTTACGTGTCATCTTACGTGAAGTTTTGGCATTTTCTGTTTTGCAAACGGAGGTTAAGCCTTTTCTTAAACACAAGGAAAGGTGAATGTAGAAGAAAGAAGAAAGTTTGAAAAGCATTGATCTAGTACAAAATTGAGCAAATTCTAACAGGCTGTTCAGTGTAAATAATACTAGGTTTGCTTTACACATCAGGTATCTTTGACTAGCCAAGATGTTTATAGAAAAAAATAAGTGGAATACCTCAGGAGAGGAGAGCTGCAGAACATTTCTTCATACTTACTTAAAGCAATTGCTCTAACTGAATTTAAAATCCAAGTTCAAGTAGGACATTTAAAATGGTATATACAGTGACTTGTCACTGCATTGCACAAGAGAGCTCGTGAACATTTGTGACTAAAATGCATTTCCAGAAGTTTTGTGAGAAGTAACAGAAACGTTTCTGTATATTGAAACATGAGACTGATTTTTATTGCTTCCTTTTTATTGTTGACATTTCTGTCTTTGCAGTCTTTGTCTCACAAACTTTAACCACAGTTTTGCTTTTTCAACATGCTGGAAGAAAATATTGAATAGTGATAGACCTAGTGGTCAACAATATTCCATTAGAAAGAAAGATTAACAATAATTAGTAATTAGTTTAAAACTTCCTTTCTACCCAGTTCTTAATGTTTCCTTAATTTTACAGAAATTAATGTTATGTAATGCCTTTCTCAGTTGGATCAGTTTTTGAATCTTTGTTTCACAGAGAGTTATTAAGCATGGTAGTTTTTGGTAAAGATCATAAAGTGTGAAATTATTGATTTTCATGTATCTTGATATGAAATCATATATTTCTTGGTTGTGTTTTGTATCTAGAGGATGAAAAATGAACTGGTTATTAGTTTAGTGATAAAAAATTAATTGCACAGTTACATTGCTTCTGGTGTCATGTGCAGACTTGTGCAGAATCCCAAGCGACATTTTAAACTATTCAAATTGAAGCACCTCTGCTTTTAGCATTGTAAAAATGATTTCTAAGAATAATTTCATTTCAGCAATATTGTAATTGCATAAATTGAAGAGTAGTACATCTTATTTACCTATATTGGAATGTAAATAGTTTTCTTTCTCTATATCTCCTAGTGTCAGAATTTGAATAATTGCTTACTTCAAATAATGAAGATGATTTTGATATTGTTTTGCAAAATTATTTATGATGATGGCTAAGTACTAATTCTATAAAGAAATTGTTCAGAACATTATATTCTTAATCTGTTGTAAACAATTTTATAAAGTCTATATTCAAGAATAAAGCTCCATAGTCTTTTTACTTGATCACAGTGACCACTTAAGATGCTGAGTAGTTCTTAATTTGTTGGTAGTACAACCTACGTTTATACTCATATGCTAAACGTTGCCTGGGAGTGTTCCCAAGAATGTGGTTGTTTGCACTAGTAAGTTGTCAAAATATTTCTTTGCACAAGTTTAACATGTGCCAGCTACCAGTCTGCGAGACAGTGTTGGGAGTGTTTCCAAGCTAAAGTGTTTCAGAAGCTTTGGACAGTTTTACAGGCAGGCAGTCTGTCTTGGATGCTATGAATTTAACTCTGTGTGTGTGCACTGTTTGTGCCAGTTTGTCCTGGCACTCAGCAGTGACCCTGGATGTAGTTAATTCCTGATGTAGACACAGCCATGCCAGTCTTTTCATTTTACATTTGATCCATGAAACAGACGACAGAACAGTCACGTCTAGATAAGTTGCATTAATAAACTAATTTACAGCTTCTTGCTTTGTTGCAGCTATCTCTGGCCAACCTGGTAAGACTTAATCAAGCTTTGTTCCCACCAGACCAGGAGAAAATGGAATCGTTGTACCAAAATGGCTTTGATGATGCTGTACGCTTTTTATTGAAAGAAAACTGGTTTGAGTAGATGGCGCATAGAAAATTAGCAAAACATGATGGCTGTCAAAACACAGCTATAGGCATCCTAGAGAATCTCAGGGATTGCTGCCCCAGTTCCTGTTCATGAAAATAAACATCCCAATGGACTTGCATCTGCTTCTGCTGAGGAAGTATCAGTTGCACTACACAGAGCTGTATGAGCATGTCAGAACAGGAGCTGGATGTGCCTGCTGTGGATGTCTTGTTTTGAGGAGTTTCCACTTCGATTCATTTTGCTTCAGCTGGGGACTTGAGTGTGAGATTTGTAAAAAGCTTGTAAAAAGTGTTGTCATAATTACAGAGGTTTGGGAAATTCTTTTCCAGTGTTATTTGAGAGGAGAGTTGATGTTGTATCATGAAAAATTGCAATCTGTATTATTAATTTAACAAAATTCTGCATATTAATTGGATGCTTGCAGTGTTAGTGAACTAAAATATAGCTTGCACTGTTCTAAAGGACTTGAAAATAGTACTAGCCACAAGAAAATAAAACATATGCACTCTTATGTATTTTTTCACATTAAAAGTTCTTTTTTCAGTGAATGTTTTCTTTTAAAATTTTAAATATTACCTGAAATTTTTAGCAGAGATGTGATATAAAAATAACTTGTAAAGAAGGGTGTAAAAACTGTTATATTTATTATGTTTGCTTCCTCTGCCAAAACTGAATAAATATATTTTCTTGAAACTTTTGTAAAGAGTTTATTTAAGTGTCTTGGAATGCTATAATGATCTGATTATCTACTATCAGTCTGCTGGAGAATAATTGATGACAGTCAGTGAGTAATGAACTCAGATTCACATTTCTTGTTATTTTAACATTCACGTTGTATTGAACTACCTTAGGTTCAAGATTTACTGTCTCAATGCCCAAATGCTAAAATCTTCAACTGTTTATATAAAAGCAAAGAGTGTTTGATTAAGAAGTGTGGGGCTTAAGTTGATTTATTAATAATTTAAAAAAAATGTTAAAATTGTAGAAATTGGAGGTTGAATCAAGCGTGTATGAAACTTTAGAATTCCTAAAAACAACTGAAAAAAAAATCTTTTATACCTGTTTGAAAACCTCTGCAAGTAACCACCAGATTTATATTAATGTGTAGATTGATTACATTAGGAATCATAAGCAAGGATTTAATTATTTTATTATTGTTTTTGATAATGAAAGAAAAAGACTGACATGAAGTGCCTTAATTTTAGAACAGCGTTTGTTTCTAAATGTGTGAGGTTCTGTGTACAATGATAGTGATAAACAAGATAGCTTGCATGACTTCCAGATTTTAGGATAGCATTTTTGCATGTAAAACTGAAAGAAGTTACCTTTGTAACCTGTGTGTTGCCCACTTGCATCCTCATTTGTACAGAGGATAGCTTCCAGCATGAATTGCAGTAGTAAATAATGCTATTAAAAAAATTATCTTCTTTCATTTTCAGATCTTTCTGATCTGCTGTGATCAAAGTCTCTGATCTAATGGTAATAACTGTCCTGGAATTCTGGTGAAATCTTGAAACAGCTCTTTTTCATTCAGAGAAACTGAGAAATCTAACAAGATCAGTGCCTCTTAGATTTTCTTTTCTGTTTACAATAGTTGTATTCTTCAGGGTGTGAATATGATCCTTTTTTGAATGGAGGAAGTTCAGGGGGTTTTTACCACTTCACAAGACCTTCAGTTTATATGGATCTTTCCTAGCTAGGTTGCCTGAGTAATAGCTGGAATGTTCCGTTAGAATGTCATAAATAAGATGTGCTGAAAAAAGATCCTTGGCACCTTATTTTTCTCACAAAAGCCTAAGATATTAGAGAATCCTCTTTACCAGGTCCTAAATAAGTGGAGTTGAAAATCAGTTTGTGATCTCTGTCAAAATAAACCCCAATGAAATAACTGGATTTTTAATTTCAGGTACTTCCTAGATAGATTCTGTTGCTTCCCTTCTTTTAGATGTGTTTTAGGTGTAGTCCTTGTGTGGCTGGAGGCAAAACCTACACTCAACAACATTTTGTCTTCTGATGGATTTGCTACACAAATAGGCTGCATAACTATTTAAAAAAATGTTACTAATACCTTAAAAAGCCGAAGGGGATGAAACTTGCAAAAATTCATACCTGCTTTGTACCATGATGCTGTTGATAAGTGTTGCAATGAAGATGATTGCAAACAACACTTTAAATAGAAGATTCTGTTTTTGCTGAAAAAGTAGTTCTGCTGGCTGTGTTGTCTGGGAAACCATTGTTTTGGTTTGTTTGGTTTTTTTGATTCAAATTTCATGAATTCTTCTGAAAATCAGTACAAGCACAGTCAAATCTAGAAGATGAGGCAGGCTAAAGTAATATTTTTCTCATGAGAATGAAAATACTTTTTATTACAAAGCAGATATCTGTACTGATATTTCTTCAGATTATGCTAAGGATATGCTAAGGTACTTTTTTGTGTTTATATATTCTGAAGTGTGTTTAAACAGGTAGGACATACAAAACATAAGCAGCTATTTTATTCTTTCATAATTTTCCATATTTCAGAAATGCAATTATTCTATAATTTCTAAGACCTATGTTTTCCTAAAAGACTCTGGATTCTGAACTCTGCTCTGACCTTGAAAACTTTGCTCACCTTGTTGATGTGTAGAGATTTGAAATGAAGATCACTATGAATATATTTGCTGTTTAATAAAAACTGTAATTGGCTGGAAGTACTAGACTAAGCAGTATCCAGATGTAGGTACATCCATGGATATCTGATGCCTGGACAAGTGTTTTATTTCTTCAGGAGAAGTTTTTCATATGCATATCACACCTGTCGTTTCTCCTATCTCACTCTTCTCCCTCACTCCTCTTACGAACATTAATTTTGATCCTTTTTTCCATTTTCTTTCCTTCCTCTAGGGAAACTAAATGGCATGTGTGCTATTATTATATGTATTTTTCCTGGGGTCCAGTGAAGTGTTTTCTGTCCAGTTTTCCAGAATGCATCTTGAAATCCATAATTACTGTTTAAGTCTAGTTGAGGGTGTGTTAAATAATCCTTAATACCAGATGAAGTAATTGGAAGTTACTGTTTCAATTACTATTTTCTTTTAGCTTGTCTGCATGTTTCCTATCAGAGAATATATTTAAATGATTTGAAGGTAAACTTGAGTCCTACTAAAATTATCAGGAATTCTCTCTCCAGTCCCTGGAGGGCAGAGACTCCATTGTTCTGATACTGGATCATGAACTTGAGGTTCTTTAGTGATTTGTAACTGAAGACATACTCATGGTCCAGAGGGATCTGGGCAGGCTGCAGAATTGGACTGAAGAGTCTCTCAGGTTCATCAAAGAAAGGGGCAAGTTCCTGCACCTGCTTTGTACAGATGTACCCCTAAGGGGTACTGCGGAACAACAAAGAGACCACGAGCCAGCAATATGCTTTCATGGCAAAGGCATCCAACAGCATCCTGCCTGGCATTAGGCAGAGCACTGCCAGCAGCTCAAGGATGAGGGTCCTTCCTGTGTCCTCTGAAGATGCTGGACCAGATCTGGAATGCATTCTCAGTTCTGGGTTCCCCAGGGTATGAATATTATGGACTTTATGGAGTGAGTCATCTGCAAGCCCATGAAGAATGATTAAGGACTAGAGAGCCTGGGAGCACTGTGATAGGGTACCCTGGAGAAGAGAAGGATCAGGGGAATCTTAGCAGTTTGTATAAATAGCTGTGGACAAAAGAGCCATGCTCTGTTCAGTGGTGCTCAGGGACAGGATCAGAGGCAATAGACACAATATGAAACACAAGAGGGTCCATCAGAATATCAGGAAGGTCTCCTTCCTTGGAGATACTCAAAAGACATCTGGCCTACCTTTTCTATCTTGAGTAGGGATGTTGGAATATATGATCTTCAGAGGTCCCCTCTAACCAGTGGTTCTGTAATTCTTTGACTTACTGCAGTCCATTTTTATTTTATATAAATATTAATGTTCTTTACAGTACAATATGCCATTTAAAAAAAACAAATTTAAAAAAAATTATTTTTTATACTTCTAATATTAAACTCATTCTGAATTTGGTCCTGATGTTTCATTCTGTGGTAGGCTTCCACAAAAATCCATGGAACATAACAAGTTACTGATTGGAACATAACAAGTAATGTCTTTGCTGTTTGTGTTAGATGATAGAACATACTATGTTTTATGTTTTTTCAGTTCCCCAGAACTTGCTAAATTTTTAACCTTTCAGAGTGGAAATTTATGTCCCACTTCTTTCGAAGCAACTTTCAGCTGATTCTGAGAAGAATGTGAAAAACTGCAGAAATCACACTGACCTTCATTTGAAAGGCCTTGATTTGATCAGAAGTGGAGGCAGTGTTATCAAGTGGAAAGAAAAGAGCCCAATTTAGATGTATGAGTTATCTGAATTAGATGCTTTTTAAATGCACCTTCTAGTTGTGCTCTGGATTAGCTATGAACTCCTGATGGTTTTTGAGAAAATGTCATAGCTGAAAGGCTTTGCTGGAGGCATTGACCTTTTGTGCTTTTTGTACTTGGAGGTGACTTTGGTTCAGTGACTGCTGCCTTCAGTTCTTTTCTTCAAAGAACTGCATCTGTGACTCAGATGGACTTCACACCTCACATCTGAAATGATGGAATGGCTATATCTGTCCTTAAAGCTCTATGCTAAATATATAAACATTCAGTGCATTTAACCCCGTAATATTTAACCCAGTTTATAATTTTACCTTTAAAATTAAAAGTTAGGCATGTATTATATGCAATAAAGATTTAATTTTTTGAAGAGTTTCAAAACGGGAAATCTGAAGTTCTTCTGAAGAGATAAGTTTTGCTGGAAAATAAATGAACTACACATATACATCCACAATTGAAATTTGATTTACTGACTCTGGAAACCTGAATATGTATGACTGCAAATTGAGTCAGTTCCCAGTTTAGATAGAGAAGGAGGGAAAACCATTATTTACTTCCCAATGTCCAAATAATAACAATAATGATTTTTCAAAAGATCATTACTGTTCTTCCCTATCTGAATGCTTGCAGTCAATCTTTCCCTATGAAAGTCACATCTCACTTTGTCCAAGTGTGGTAGCCAGCACTTTCAGCAAAAGGAAACAAATGCTCAGATAAATTTCTTTAAATGATTTGGCATCTTTACTGTCACAGAAAGGAATAATTTCAGAAAAAAAAAGGCTAGTGATGAAGTTGATGCTGAATCCAGTGAGCAGCATGTATCTGTTCTTACATCACAATTAAAGTATAAGGCTGTAACCTCTCAATTTATTTTTTGAACTGTTTCACGTATCTACAGTTGTAAGCAACTTTGAAACATAGTGTTCAGCTTGCATTATTTGACTGTGAAAAAGGTTCATTTCCTTCAAGTCACACATATTTAACTATGTCAAGGCTGCATTTTTTCAAGTACTATGCAAATTATGATAGTCTCTTTCTATGCATCTTAGTTGTATTGTTATTTCCTTAGGTTACACAAGTATTCTAAGCACTTTAAGTCAAGTTTAAAATACACATTTTTAATCCAAATAATTTCTGTTACAGTCCCAGATATGACACATAAGCCCTACAGCAGTAAACCATTTAGCCTATCTACCTGCCAAGATTATTTTGGTTATTAATATTTCTTTAAAAACATACAAGCTATGACTTTTAAAATGACATTAGGTATTTTATATTGGAATGAAAATGTGCATTACAAGATGGCATAGCTGGCTAAATAGCTAAGAGGGGAAGGAATTGCAGGGACTTGTAAATGTGGGGGATATGAAAGGAGTTAGAAATAATGTCAGACAGTGCCCTGGGAGTGCGTAAGGAGTTCCTCTCTGACAATCTGTCATTACAGTAGGCAGATACTGTTTTACAGAATTGCATTTTTAAAACCAAAGAAGCTGCCTTAACCTGGGTAAAAACAAAATTGTAACTGTGTGCTTTTGTTTGAAGTAGAAAAAACCCAATATACATGGTCAGAGATGTTGGCATTGAAAAGAGGTTTGAATACCTTTAGCTTTCACAGTATTTTGATAATAATTACATACATTAATGCTCATTTAATTTGTAGCTGTGTGAACTACAAGGTTCTTTAACTTGAAATAACTACATGAACAAAAAGCATTCCAGGTTAACGGAGAGATTTTTACGTATGTTTCTTTTCTACCTTGATAGAAGTAGCATCACGTGCTCATATCTTGGTTACAACTGCATGCATTTGCTTCTTCATATCATCTCCCTTCCAGTGTCACATAGAGTTCTTATTACTGACATATCTTCATATTCTTGACTAAACCCATTATTGACTGGTCTTGATGGCTGGTCATAAATCCATTCACTTTGCATGGTAGCGCTGCTATCTGTATTTCTCAGCTTATTCTTGCTCTTTGTATGGCAGTGGTGAATCTGTTGCAATAGGCACAACAATATATATTGTTAGGCAGTAAAAATGTTTCCATCAGATACCTCATCTGTTTAGAGAAGCGATGGCTAGCTTCAGTGGGATATCAGTCTTGTGTTTATTCTGAATTGGTTTTAAAGTTGTTATGCATATTGCAGTTGAAATGAAATGTGAGAATTATATTTAACTACACCTTCATGAATTTTCATAGACTATTAATAGCTTACATATTACTAACATTTTTACTACTAAAAATAATAGCTA
Organism: Cichladusa arquata; assembly: GCA_026413545.1. Lineage (NCBI taxonomy): Eukaryota > Metazoa > Chordata > Aves > Passeriformes > Muscicapidae > Cichladusa > Cichladusa arquata. The sequence continues at coordinate 21,199,556 of JAOTQP010000001.1, forward strand.
AGTTACAAATACCTGTGTAGTTATTGTTTTATAGCTTATTTGGTTCTAACGTAATAAATACATAGAATATGGCCAGATTATTATGATAGAGCAGAATAATTATGGTAGATTTTGGTTTAAAGTTTAGAATTAATATCTTACAGTGTTAGATTAATTAATTTCAGTTAATTAGCATAATAGATGATGAATTCTAGGCCTTTACAGGTACCAAAATAAGGGCGATTCATATTGTATACAAGAAATGGGCTGAAAGTGTGTACCAGTGGTTTCATGTAATGCTGCTCCATTTTCCAATATTACTCCTCAAGATTTTTGTATACTGTTACTTTTGAAAAAAAATAGGGCATGGGAGTGGTGGAAGAGATATTTTCATTCATTCCTAGGTGGTACAGACAGGGTTTTTTGGAGATAGATGTTTTCTTTTGGGGAGGATCCCCAAACAAGCACTTGCAATGATGCAGTTGTCAGGCACAGGTGTTGGGATAGTCCTTGCTGTGTCCTACTCTAGACTTGGAAGCTCTGAGAGAGTTTGGCAGAAGTAAGAAGCAAGGGAACAGCTGAGTGGGATTTAGGCTCAGAAGAAGCAGGTCAGACCTGTTTTTGAGGTGTGTACAGAAGCTGCCTTTAACCTGCTATGACACACTGGGTTTAAACAGTGGACTGTAAGGGCCAAAGGACCTTTGAGTCACCCAGTCCCACTTTCATTAGTTTACACTCTGTTTTTGACACAATGTACATTTTCATGACAGGAAACATTTGTCATTTAACAAAGAAATGACCTTTTAAAAGTTCCTAACTATATAAATTTCTGTGTTGTTCTATGCAGTAGGTTTAGCCCAGCAAGCACGCAAGCATCTGCAGAGTGGCTTGCTTGCTTACTTCTCCATCCCCAGATTGGGACTGGGAAGAGAATATGAAGAACAAAACCAAAAAAAACTCATGTGTCAATATAAAAACAATCTAATATGTGAAGGAGAGAGAAAAAAAGAAAAAAGAAGAAAGCAAAAAACCTAACAAACAAAGTAACAAAAAACCCCCACAAAGTAATACAGGGGAAATCACTCACCACCTCCATCCAGCAAAACAATGCCCAGGCAATCTCTGCCGCTCAAAAGCAACTCTCCTACCCCAGCTTTTATTGCTGAGCATCTCTTGCCCACTCCCAGCCTCCTCTTTGGATCAGCAGAGTGAGAAGCAGAGAAAGCCTTGATGCCATTGAAGCACTGCTCAGCCAAATCACTGCTGTGGTATCAACACGGTTTTGTGGTTACAAATCCAAAACAGCACCATTTGGACTGCTATGAAGAAAGCAAACTCCATCCCAGTTTACTGCTGCTTGCCAATTGTGCTCACAGTGATTAATTTTAGGAGACTTGGTTGGCTCACCTTGTTTATTCAGATGCAGTACATCCTTTGTCAGGCTTGTGCTGCTGCTGTATTTTAGCAAGGTTTGACTCTACTACATCTCTCTCTGGCATGAGTTCACTGTGCCACTCAATACTCATATCTTGTCTCCTACTGCCTGAGTTCTGTGAACATTTCTCGTTTTGTTGTGGCTTTGAGGTAACAATACTTAACAACCAGTTATTAAAGAAAACAAAACCTAAAGCTTGACCTAGAAGGGCAATCAGATACCATAAATATCTTTGTAATTCTTGTAACTGTTGTCTCTGGTGCTGGGTCTTATGTGATAATGAAGTTCTTAGCTGTCTGACAGTATCAGCAGAGAGAAAATGGTTGCCATAATTCCAGATTCAGTAATACTGAAGTAGCAGCACCTTTAAGCAGCACAAGCAGAGAAAGACAGAACAGTGAAGGAAATCCTGTCAGGATTCGGCCCTCTGAACAATGCATCTCTCTAGAGTTAGAGAGATTGGTTTAAATCATGTTGATTCATCCAGAGCTCAGTTTTGTTCCCCTAAGCCTGTGTAAATTTGGTACCTATTCCCTCTTGATCCAATTTAGCACATGTTTTTTAACTTTTAAGGGATTCTACCACAGTAACTTCGAGGAGAGATATTGTTGAAGTGGAAGGAGTTTTTGAGGTCTTATATAAAAGTATAATTTGGAATTACACTTCCAAGTACAGACCTTGTAAAGATAAGTAGAGCATGTTGTACTGCTGAGGGTTAGGCATGACTATAGTGTCATCCATGCTTTCAAGGACTTGTGATGCTCATTTGCCTCAAGTTATGGTATAGCTCAGCTGGCTCCCATACAGATTTGTTTGTTTTCAAATGGTTTCATTTACATGAAGATTATTACAAAGTAGGATCAAAGTAGAGCTATTCATTAACTATCATTTTAAGATTTGATTCCATAAAAAGTACTCAATTAAAATGACTATGTAGTTTTTCCTGAAGTGGGGGACAAAATCACAACTAGAAAAAAGTGAAGGATTTTTAAAATACAATGGGAAGCATACAAACTCACCCTAGGTTTAGACATTGTTGTACATACAAACAAATGCTTTTTTGTTCTCTTGCTAAAATCTTTCCAAGTATTCCAGCTGTCAGGGTGCTGCACTGCTGGTCAGGTAAATGTGCAGAAATGGCCCAAACCAGCTAGTGGGTGAGGTGGGGCAAAAAGCCCTGGCATGACTGGTTGGTTGGACAGAACATGAGTAAGACAAAAGATGAGCAGACAGCAATGTGTGTCCAGAGGAACTCATAAAATTAGGAGCTGGTTTTCAGAAGCATGAAATAAGCAGGATGTGTTTCAAGCTACAAATCATTTTAGGTATTTGTTTTCTCTTTTGTGTCCAGGTTAAAGTAACAAGATCACCCAGTAACATAGAAAATAGCTTTCCTGTTTTCAGTAAGCTCAGAGAAAAACCCCTTGTAATTTGTTTGTATGTCACAGTTTCCCTTTTTTTTTAATGGCCATGTCCTCAAAACAGGATGGGGGCTATACCTCTTGACTCTTTACATAACAGAAAATAGAGAGACTTCTTACTTTATCATAGGTGAATATTCAGGCTAAGTTGCTTATTGTTTCTTTCCGTCAGACTTTATCCATCTATCCAACTTTAAGTTTGTATTATTTGTTTTTGAAGTTATTACTTACACCAAAAGCTGTGATAACTGTAGTGACAAAGATGGTATATCCAAGAAGAAGTAACCAACCCCACCAGATCTTATCTGATGTTGTACAGTCTCTGCATTTCAAATCTGGAACAAAGAGAATGAAAATTAGGTCTTTCAAATAGAGAAAAAAAAATTTGTTTTTCTGATAAGATTTAATTTGTATAATTCGTGAGAATTGACCAGAAAGAATAATTGTCTTTGTCTTCATTGCATTTTCTTTTACTGTTTTTTCAGGACCAAAGCTTCTCTCTTTTTACTCCAGACATCAGATTTTTGAACCTGTTGCAAATTACTTATGCAATGGAAAGTAAATAAGATTCTCTGTTTAATAGAAGTGGGATATCTGAAAACATCTGTTATGTAGAAAAGGCAATGTAAATGACAGTTATCTTACCAAGTCTCAGGCAACTTTTTCTTCCTTTTTTTTTCTCTTCAGGCTAAAACTAACATATGCATATGGTGTAATTGTTGATAGAATTTCCTTGATTGCTTTTTTTTAGGAACTCTGAAGAATTGTTGGACAATTGTTAAATAAAAATGAAATCTGGAATGAGAAAACTGCTTTGTGGCATTTTAGCACTTGCTAACCTGATTTTTCTGGAAAGTTCATAAAGACAGTTTGACTCAAGTGAAATGGTGTATATCAGTCACTGAGGCTGTATGCTCAGCAAAATTCTGGAAATTCAATTCATAATTAGAAAACAGGGAAAAGTTATAAATTATTGAAAAACATTTTACCATCAAATGGAAAGAAAACTCTGCTTCCACATATCTCTACTTCTGCACTCTACACTCTCTAAAAACACACTCTTGTGTGAATTTACTATACATCTTTTGACAAACTGGAAGAGAAAGCCCAAATTGCATTTTTCAAGAGACCATTTGTTTATAAAGACTGAAGAAAATTATAAAAACAATTATCAGGGGCTCAGATTGGGTGTTTTTAAGATTGTCATAAAGATTCAGCAAATATTTGCGGAGGAGATTAAGAAAAAAATATTAAAATAAATACAGAAATACAGACGCCATATATTTTGATATATAAATACTTAGAATTTCATAAAATATATAGTGAATGTTCTGCAATTCAATGAACTGAACTGGTTTAGATCCACAGAAACTCACTGTCACTGAGAAGTCTGTCCAGCTGTATAAATAGTTAGCACCAAACAAAAGTTGTACCTACCCTCCCCTATGCATATGACTGTGCACTGCTCCTTTACACCCTTCTTTTGGCAGACACAAGCAGTAGGAGAGAAGGCAGTAAGGCTGAAGGAAAATTTGTTTCACCATGCACACATCAAGCGTGTTTTCTATCACTTCCTTTTTCGTCACTCCCAAACGCTCCTTACCATGCACAGTCAGTTTGGTGCCATTTCCACATTTGCCCTGTATTTTCTCTGTTAGCATCACATCACAGAAATAGGAGTTACTGGCGCTCTGGTCAACGTTGCTCAGTTGTAAGATGGAGAATCCCCTGAGGATGTTTTTTGTGATCTGCACCCGTGCCCCGCCTGTGCTGGGGCTCATCTGGAGGCTGGGCTGGTTGTGGCATTCCGGACCTTTCCTCCAGTACACGACTGGCTCCTCGTTCTCCTCGCCGGGGTACTCAAACACGCACAGCATCCACACCGTGGAGTTGAGCAGCACGCTGGCATCTTGAGGGTACTGCAGGACCGAAAGCTGTGGCTTGCTGCTGGCTGTGGGGTGTGAATCAAGCACAGAGCAGTCTCTCATCAGAAGGGTGGCCTTGGCCAGCTGAGCACATGGTGTGGCCAATACATGGATATGCAGAGAGCCACAGCTACAGGCGTCTACTGTGAAGGGTGCACGCCAGTGGAGAAAACAACACTTTTGCTACAGCCTTACAAGAAGCCACAAATCCACGTTTCCATTGTAAATGTCCTTGCATTTGTAAAATTACTTTCAAATGAAACAGGTTTATCTGTTAAGGGTTGCATATGCATTTTTATATGGACTATAAGAAATTGGAAAATCATTACTAAGAGTAGATAAAACTTGGTTTAAATAAATAAGAACAAAATAATAAGCTTTTTAAAATATCTGGTTACTCCTGTTTTTATATAGTCATTCTTTTTAGACTTTTTGTTATTTTACAGTATCATGGAATGTTTTGGGTTGGAAAGGACCTTAAAATTCATCTAGTTCCAACCTCCTTCCATGGGCAGGGACACCTTCCACTACATCAAGTTGCTCAAAGCCCCATCCAATCTGTCTTGAATGCTTCTAGGGATGGGGCAACCACAGCTTCTCTGGACAACCTGTCCCAGTGCTCCACCATCATCATAGTAAAATACTTGTTTTCAATATCCAGGCTAAACCTTACCTCTTTCAGTTGAAAACTGTCACCCTTTTCCTGTCACTACATGCCCTTTAAAAGGCATGTAATTTGAACATAATTACTAAGAAAGGAGTTTTCAGAAAATATGGGTCTTTGTTGAAAGAGATTCCTGAAAGCTAATATGAAATACCTTTTAAAATAGCAATAATCCAGAAAAGTTTATGGGTCTCACTTTTAACTTGGGCAAATAAATCAGTGTATCATCAGTGTAGCACATCAACAGGAATATTTCACTACCCATAGAAAACCAGTCTCATCTCAGTCAAATGAATGAGAGGTAGATAACTTTGTGAAGGGAAAAAGATGGCTCATATATGAAATATCTTTTGCATTTTTAACAGGCCATAAAAAAACAACATTTTTTTTCTTTTAAGTTCTTTGGTGTGACTACATACACTTTTAAAAGTTCTACAAGACACAGTTTTATAAAAATCCTGAAATAATATATTGTCCAGTTCAAATAATTATAAAAATCCCAACATAGATATGAACCCATGTTTTCTACTTTTTCATTCAGATACAATTTTAACTTTGTGTCAGATGCACTTTTCATTTCTATCTACTCTTCTAAGTACTTTTATTCATTTCTTTTCCCCTTATTTTTGCTTTCCTTGGAAAAACAGCACCTTGAAAAGTTTAAGGAGTAAAACTGAGCAAATGAAATTTTCATCCTTGATTATTAAATTGGCATTTCCTTCCTCAATCAGTTAGGGTTCGGTGAATTCTGGGCTAAAATAAATAAACAAAGATAAAAAAATCCCTACTTACCAGCAAAGTGAGTGAAGTAAGTAGCCATCATTAATATATCAAGTTGCATCATTTTCTTGGGATTGCTAATGCAGAGATTTTAAAACCTCTGCCAAGACTACTGATAACACAGCTTTCAGCAAGTAGCTGAAAAGTAAATTCAATCTCTGCAAAAAAACATGTTTTTCATCTTGTTTTTAAGGGGAGGTTCTTGTGGTTTCATTCACTGTAACTATTTCCTTTTGTACAATCAGACATCTTGGACATTGCAGCATATTAGCTTCTAATATAGTTTCAGATTTAACACAACTAGGATTATTTTTCTATTCTGAGAATTTTCTTCAGATGACTAGGAGTAGGATTAGTTTTATATAGCAGATTTTCTCGAAGCTGCCCATCTCAAAAAAAGGTAAAACCCTCTAAGGTTGGGACAAGTGCCTATGATGTAATACAGCTAAGTGTAATAATTCTGATTGCTTTTTCTCAAAGTTCCATTTACACATGGTGACTTTGCTTTTTCTAATATTGATTCATTTAGATAAGTCAAATGTACTACAGGAATGATTCAGAGGAAACATTATTTCTGTTGGCTGAAATGATGCTGAATGTCTAATTATCATCCTTGCATTCCAGGACACGTGAACATTAGCTACCAAAAACTATATGATGGCAAAGAGGGCAATATATTTAACCTCCTAACATATACCTTCTGGATTTACAGGAGCCCACTAAGTTAGTTCATATCCTTGTGGCATCTTCTGTAGAGTACTAAATTTCATCCAAAAACGTTACTCTTCAGCTTAGTTAAAAATTGTTACCCAGCCTCACTGCCTACAGATCTAAATTTTGGGGTTTGACTAAGAGATAACTTCCATGGGAATATTCAGTTTTGACCTGAAGGCTTTGAGAGGTAGAGTCAACACACTGAAGGTCAGCTGCTGCAAAGACTAATCACTGTCACCATGAATGGCTGTGCCTTAATTTGTATTCTGAGCTCTGCCTTCAGTTTCTCATCACTGAAACAGCTTTGCATCTCCTCTATCGCCGTTTAGTACCCACTCCCCCTTTTTTTTAAGGTAATGCTTATGCCTTATATAGGATAGTTTCCTGATATTTTTTAAAAAAATTCAAAATTTCTTGAAACTGTTGTGATTTAAAGCTGGACTCCTTTAAAACCTCTTTATTCAGTGTTAAAGATCTAATTTCTATTTTTTTCTCCCTCCATCTTATTTATAGATACAAGACTATTTCTCCACAGAGTCCTACTGGGAATTCCCTGTCAAGTGATTTTCTATTTGAAATGTATCTTTTCAGAGTCTCTGCGTTCTTATGTGGTATAGAAATATTGCACATTCCCTAGGTAAAATTAAGGCTGCAATCAAACCCTCCAGCTTTCCAGTAGATGCTATTTAAGGATGTCTCCTCAGTGGTAACTTTCAGAGGTGTTTTGTTAAACTGATCTTCAATCACTGATTGTATACTCTAATAATACTTTGCACTTAATTCTGAAAGAATTCCATTCTTTTAATTTACATTCATTCAAAGGTACATCCTGGGGGAAAAAGAAACCAAAAACTAATTGTGTTACCTCATTTTGTTATCAGCAGATAAACACATGTATTTAATTACTTTTACCAACATTTGAATATTAAAATATCTAATTGGATATGTTTTTTATTCATCATATCTGAAACTAACTAGGTTAAATAGAGAAACAAAAAGAAAGTGCAAACCAGCAAATTTCCTGTTATTAGATAGTAGCTCCTCAGATAACACTCCACTTTTATCTATAACATTTTGAAAAACAATGAGAAAAACCCTTTAAGGTACTGACTTGAATAGAAAAAGAGACAACTGATCAAAGACAAGCATAAATAAATTAATGAAGCTAGTCTGGGATTCACATGTGCATTTAAGCAGCTATTCAGTATCAGAAAAAGTGAGGGGTTTTTTTTGTGTTTCGTGAAAATGAATTTAATTAATGATATAACAATGAATTTATTTTATACTCTAACTCAGTGTTTATCTTAGTATCTTGATTCAATGAATTTGGTCCTGAAAAGGTTTAACATGGTCTTAATGATATGTAATTGCAATAGTGCTGAACTATACTACTAAGTAGAACTGCAGGCTATAAATAAGCATTGGCTTATTGGCTGAATATTCAGAAAGCAGAAAGGCATACCTACCGTTGTGACTACCTAAACATAAAAATTTCTATTTTAATTGCTTGAAGTTTCTGTCTTACTGGTATACAAGACAAAAAGCAGGTTTTATCTTTCTAAAATACTGGAGAAAATTACTAATGAGCTGAAACCCTGCCATAACCTTGAGGTTTGCCTCACCAGGATTTGTGTTCTTACTTATAGACAAGCTTGTGCTTAACTCTTTTTCTCTTCATTAAAGATGTTTGAGAAGAAGCTGTGTCCCATAGGAGTGATAAGCATGTGGCATAAGCACTTTCAGGAAGAGAGATCAAGTGACTTTTATACTTTGCTATGCAAGTGAAACTAGTGGCCGAGAAAACATGATGGCAGATTTGAAATAAAGAAGAGTTTAAATATGATGAAATATAAAAATGCTCTTCTATGGCATAGAAGAGGAACTATTAAAATGCCCTTGAATAAAAAGTGCTTTCACTCCCTAGCACAGAAGTGATATTAATCTTTAAATATTTTATATTTTCCCTGTGCATTAAATGGCTGACACACAAGATTTTAAGATTTGAAACTTCCAACAAGTTAGGAAACGGGCAATGACATTATAAATCTTAAAAGGAAGTGCATAACTTTGAGATACCTAACGGTCAGAGGATCAGTTTCAGATCTATTTCAGGACCATCTCATGATGATGAAAATAAGAATTGGGTCTATGATGATATTAAAGACATACTAACATATAGGTAAAATCACATTTAGATTTTCTGTCATGTCAGTTCTGTGTGGTTTCTTATTCTGGCTTCAACTGTGATTCTGGGAGATTTCGAAATTAGAAATTGATTACTTTAAAAGTATATATTTTAATTTTCTGCTGACAGAAGGATTAGATATAGGCTTCTAAAAAATGTCAATACATACAAAAAAGACCTTAATTCCCCCTAATTATTGTCCTTCCACAGGACTGGAGAAAAACATGGATGAATGTAATGAATAGACTGTAGCCCCTCCATTATCAGCATTATTTTCCACTATGCTAAGACATATGTGATAGTTGAGAATGTAACTGAGAGGCTGCTCAGTTACATTGGGAGCAGTGCCTATGATATAATACAGCAAAGTTTGCAATAATTCTGGTTGCTTTTCCTGCTCTGCAGTTGGAGTCTGGAGGAGTGGCATGGTTATGTAGTGGCTAAATGAAAAACACATACATAATTTGTTTTGATAACGGTATCACCAAGAGATGAGAAAATAAATGTTGTGCTAATTTCCAACTGAAGCAGTGAAAAAGGATAACAAGATATGAGGGATGAGTCAGCCTCAGACAGTAATATCCTTTACCAATAAGGATTTGGAGGTATTTGTGAGAAGAAATTAATCATTTTATGAAGTCTTTAAAAGTGGAGGTGAATGTGGCTTTATGAAATAAAACAGTGCCTTATAGTTTGACAACTACCCCAAAACAGCTACTTTACAGTATAGAACAACCTAAAATAGTCATCTCCTTAGTATCTGTTAAACAAGTAGCATAACTTGCATTCAGTTTATTGTTTATTCATTATAGAGTCCAACAAAGCAGGCTAGCACAATAAAATCTTCCTAACGGTGTAAACCTGCAGACCTCTGAAATAGCTGCCCTTGTGAGGCTGGAGACATTTGAGAAGGATGAGGCAAGAATGACACAGATGTTGTGGATCCAGCACTTTCTGACAATGGAAGATGTGATTTGCTGCTGCTTAGTGTGTATGGCCTCAGGATTTCTCTGTGTTTTCTACTCAGGGGTACAAGGTGAGAGAGAGTTGCAGCACTAGCACAGACTCAGAGAACCTACCTAACTCCAAAGCTGCTTTATGACCAGTGAGTGCTCTTGAAAACTTCAGAGGAAACCTGCAGATTCCCCAGTTAAAGATGAGGATGAAGCTCCTGCTGGGTGTCTCCTAATAATGCATTTTCTGTCCTAGTAAAAGTTGAAGTCACTACAGTAATTTTCATTGAAAAATACAGGACTATACATTAAATTCAGAAGGGAAAAGCAAATACTCTAATGGTACCCTACATTCCCAACTGGGAGAGAAAGTGGATGAAAATACAGATGATATATGGAAGAGCATGTAGTCTTATTTGACCAAATTTACAAGCTTATTTTAATTATTTAGCAGTTTCAAATTTTTAGAGCCAAGAGAGGGTATTCCATCAACGCTAGGCTATTTACCATCTCTTTACTAACCACTGTGAATTAAAAATGCCATTAGTCACTGGAAATCTGCAAACCAAGTTTGTGCAGTGTTCCCTTCAGTAAGTTGCTCCATCCCTGGAAGTTTTAAGGCTGGATTTGATACGGCTCTGAGCAGCCTGGTCTAGTGGAAGGTGTCCCTGTCAATGGCAAGGGGGTTGGAACTAGATGATCTTTAAGGTCCCTTCCAGCCCAGACCATTCTGTGAGGAGCAGATATGGATAGAGGTGCCAAGAGTGCATGTCAGTAGTGGATCTGCAGCTTGGAAAGTAGTGTAAGTTTCTTCTGAAGTCTCCTATCCTAGGAGTGTTATGTGTCACTACTAAATTAAAAACTAGTTACTGTTTAAACAAGTATCATAAGAAGAAAATACCTTGATTGAATTTTAAAAATAAATGTTATGCAAGCAAGAAAACTAACTGTAAATGGCCATTACTAGGTGGAATCTTAGCTGCTGGTTTAATCAGAAAGGCTGGAGATAAGGATTATATTTTCCACACAAAGCAATATTTGAACCTGTCACCAGTTCATTTCTCTCTGTGGACACATCTACATGCTTTCCCCTCTATATGAAGCATGCTTCCACATTCTGGAGGCTTCTTCCAGATTCTCTGAGTAGGCATAGAATAAGCTTAGACTAAAACACCTTCATTTATCTGTCTGCGTGGGTAAGGGGTGTTTGAGCAGCCACCACAGTCAATGGAGATGCTGCCATTGTATGTAGGGGTGTCTAAGAGATACTTCAGCTGGCCAGCTCATTGGAGTCCACAATATACTGAGATCCCTTTGTCCTCCTGGAGGTTCCTTCTGGAATCCAGCGAGACATCCAAAACAGTTGTTAAATCTAACAAACCACTCGAACTGACTAGGGGCACTGAATTCTATCAGGCTGCATGAATAAAAGTATTTCTGCCACAACTAACATAGTGGTTCAACATTCTGATCCTGGAGATCCCTGAAAGTGATAATTCCATAGTTTCACTAATCATGTATGATCCTCTAAGATTGCATGTAGAGACCCACTCCTTGGTATGCGTTCAGAGGATTCTCAGTGTGCGTGGTCAGCTCTGAACTGCCTCAAAAACATCTGTAATGAACATGTCTTTTCCTGATGTTTTACAGCACTTGCTTAAGAAATGAAAGCTACAGTCTTGCCTCAGCTTGCCAAGGTGAAATCTTGCATTTCACAAAGCATCAGAACACAGTACAAATCAAGCTATTATAGAGTCAAAACACCTTCCTTTGTTGTTTTTTCTCCATCTTCGTTCCCTTGGGTCTCATCTGCATTTAAAGTGTAGATACCTAGATCTGGAAGTGTAATTTACTCTTTTAAATTGCAGAAGGTTTACTGCAGTGCTGATGCACCAGAGAAGGCAATCAGTTTATCAAATAGCCAGAAACCATTTTTTTTAATAGATCAATATCAAACCTTTTAACATTTACACAGAAATCTCAAGGCAGGTAGTGCAAAGAAAAAAATTGTAATTTTATATATTCCCACTGAGAAATTACTTCAGTAAAGAACTCATGGATTTTTTTATATTGGTTTTTTTTTTCAAAGATTGCTTGAGATGTAACTACATTTAGGATGTCCTGTGATAAGATAGTCTCAACACTCTTAACACAAGAGTCCCAGAAAACCAATGAGAATACCTCTTGAAATTAGAGTTATCATGTTCAGATGGAAGGATACTGTCACACAGAAAACAAGAAGAAACAAACCTTCTTGCACATCCTGTTTGCACAATGATGGCATAATTGTCATGTAAACTGATGTTACTGACAACTACACGATCCCAGAGAAATCTTCACCTTGCATTATGTTTTAAAGTAACAGCCCTATCAATTGGATTGTGAAGTTATGTGGACTGAGCTTTATCTGCCCAGATGTTACCTTTTCCTTAATTAAGTGTGTGACAGTCCTTGTGACAGTCTCTCAGTCTCATGAATGCTGCCAGCACAGTGAAAACTCTGGAGCAGCTGCTCTTACACTTCACAGTCCCGCTGGCCAGAGAAAAGACTAAGTCAGGTATAAGTCAATCCTTACATAAGATACAAAGGAAATTTTATCAGAACTCTCCTTTGAAACTTTGAAACAGAAAAGATGAAGCCTTCCCAGAAGTAGCTCTGTTCACTGCCAAGTCAACAGGTGCTTTCTCATATCAAATGTAAACAACACACTTATCAAGCCTAATGTATGTGTTCTTCATCTGTTGGCAGGAAGAATAAAAATCCTATGAGATCTTTCTGTTTGTCAGTTTGGCCTTGAGACTTACTCACTCTCTTTGGAGCAATTCCTATGACAGAATATGATAACTTTCCCCTTTCAAGAAAGCATTAATTTCATTACCTAGCATTCCCTGAAAGTTTTAATATATTTTTTTAATTGCCATTAACTTCAAAAAATACTTGAGGTGCAGAATATGTCTTAAATATTACTCTATTCCTTGAAGTATTGATAGTTTCTCTAGTGCTTATGTCAGTATTGATGGACGAATATAGAAGACAACTTATATTAGAAACTTATATTAGAAAGCCCTGTGTTAGTGCCCTTCTAAACTCACATTATACCAGTATTTAGATATTCTATCACTTGCATATAAAGTCATGGGCTTTTATCTCTATAAAAAGGATATTTCCTGCATGGAAATAAAGAATTCGAAGAAGGGAGATAGAGGGAGAAAATTTTAAAGTTTAAAAAAGAGGAAGAGGTCATCCTAAAGATAAATGTCAAAACTCAAATGCATTTACATACCTTTAGATGAGTGGTCCCCAGTCTACAGCTTCCAGGCAGAATGTTTCCTATAAAGTAGTTAATGTTCTTTACAGATGCACAAATTAAATCCCCTGATGAGAGGATTGCTTTACTGTCTGAGAATAAGGGCTCTGTTTCCTAACAATATCTTTTATATTGGCAGGGTGATACACAGAGGCTTATATTATAGAATAGTAGAATGGTTAGGGTTGGAAGGGACCTTAGGGATCATCTAGTTCCAAACTCCAGCCCACTCTGTCTCTTACTTTAATACATTTATCTAGATCACAGTGCTGGCCACCTTTTACCTTCATCCAGCAATTAAGGATAATCTAAGAGTAGAACCTTTTTCAGTAGCCCAGCATATTTGTTCTTAGCCAACAACAATCACAGGTGTTAACAATAAGGCAACTGAATGACTGCTTTCTATCCCTGTGGAGAAGCCAGCAGCAATCAGAGAAACAGATGGGATAGGAAGAGTGGTAATTCAGACTCTTATACACACATGAGATTGAACTGCAAAGTAGTTGGTTGTTATGTTACACAGCGATTGTTTTATGTGTTACACTGTCAAACTGAAACAGTGAAAATGCTATGCATGTTAAACCACTGAGAGTGACTGGAGAGATAAAACTTCCTCTCTTAATTTGCTCTCATGTAGTGTAGGGATTTTTTTCCTTTGTTTGATGGATTGTTTTGTTTGCTTTTTTGTTTGTTTTTTTAAGGCTAGGCAAAGGAAAAACCCACAGGAAAATAGATGCTTTCTACTGCTAGTCTAATGGTTTTTCTGTCCATCAGAAATCTGAATGTCCAAAACTCTGTTATGTGATATTGGCTAGTTTTAGAGTAGACAGATAGTTTCAGAATCAGAGTTGATACAATTTTTGAACCTTTGAGGGCAGTCACACAGGGTGAATCTGAAAGGAAGAAGTAATCATGAGATTCTACATGTCTGTTGTGACAACCTCTCTGTTCCATGACAACCCACATGCATTTTCCACAAGCAGAAAATCACTGTTACATCTGTTTTATTCTTTCTGATTCAGAAGACAAGGCAAAGATTCTTCTGATGTTTTCAAATCCTGTTTTTGAAAAGGAAGTTTGAGCGTTACTGAAATTCCCTTCAATAACATTTAATAGTAAAGTTACCTATTCAATTGAAAGTAAGGTAATCACGTGAAGGATGATTGAGGAGGTTGAGAAAGATGAGTGTAGACAACCTATCATTTCTGTTTCCCTTATCTTTGTCCTCTGTTTCAATTCCATGTTGTACTTTTTATAAGATTGTTATGTCCTGTTTGAGCTATCAAATGTGGGAAAAATAATGGAATTGAACACAGTTCTCTTATTCTGGTTTCTTACATCATTAGTTTTTTAATTATACTGATTTTGGAACATTTGGAAGTGAATTTGTAGATACTGTTCATAATAGTTTTCTTTAAGTATATGTCTAAAAATCTTTATCAGCAGAATGATAACCACTACAGGTAGTCTCAGGGTGAGACTATTGATTTCTAGTCAAATAGTATAAGCCCCAGCATAATTTGATGGGAGTTATGTTAAAGTGTCAAGGAGACAATATGATTTTCAAATTTAAAAAATCGTTCAGAGTCAGAGTGTACAGATAGATTTAGTGACTTGTGAGTGACAAAATCTTGAGCATTTTTCCTGCCACATGATTGTACTCCTTAATGTCAAAAGGTGTTTGTTGCCCGAGATTCTTTAATTTTAGTGTTCATTGCAGATGCACGTTCACTGAAATAGTAGAAGCTTAAAGTGTGAAAAATTATTTTTATGTGATAAATTCCTGCTTTATTTTTCTGATCTTGTCTTTAGGAAGTATATTTGTCTATGGAGCTAAAGGTAAAGGAAGTGGGAGAAGGGGAAGGGGAAAAGGAGAAGGAGAGGGAAAGGGAGAAGGAGAGGCAGAGGTGAAGAGAAGAGGGAAAAGGAAGAAAAAAATTAGAAAAGAAAAAAAAAAAGAAAGTGAATGTGGGGATTGTAAAGTGTGTTATGCATGATGAGGGTGATGGGAAATTGTGAAATTACCAGAGACTGCTGCTGAAGAAGGAAGTAGCAAATTGAGTTTTATATGTCTGTGTCGTGTCTGTGCAGTGTAATAAGGGTAAGCTTAATGTTTTAAAGTGCCTTTTTATGTTTTCCATCTTTTTCTGCAGTAATAAAACTGGAAAAGCATTAACAAGTTTTTCAAATACAGTTAGGTATGCAGTCTTATTTTTCATTAGAGATCTGGCTTTTAGGATTTGGCATTCAGAGAAAGGCAGAGTCAATTGGTCAGAATTTGGCATGTGTTAAGACAAGCTTCTCCTTTTCAGTGCAAGCAGTTTTATGAGTGTGACTTGCTAGAGTTACTCAGAAGGTGGCAAAAAAATTCCCAAAAGCTGCCTTTTGAACAAATGTGCACTTCTCATAATTTCACCCCTTTACACTCTGCCCATCACCTTTTTTGGTGTAATGCTATTGTCATATGTTATAAATAATGTGAAGGATTATCTGCTAATTTTATATTAATAGTTCTTGTTTTCTTGATCATCACCACAACTGCCCTAGAATTTTCTAATGAGTCCTGTTACTGCCTTATTTAGTTGACAGCCTGCCCCCAGTGTTTTTGTTCTATTCCTGATAGCAGTTGCGATATGAGAGGTACATAGTTCCCAGTGGCAACAAATGTAAACAGAAAGCAAATAGACCTGTCTGGGAAACCTCAGAAATAACACACAGCTAACCAAAGAAACCACGACATTCATGAGGCAGCCTTCCTTTGATCATTTCACTAAGCTAATTGCTTTTATGGTTGGCAGGACAGGCTCTTTTAAAAGCCAGGGAGAAGAATTGCTCTTTTCCTAAGTGGCAGCATTGGTTTTGTGGCTACTTCATCATAATGACGAACATCACAAGGGCTTTCATTGTGTCATGTGGCAGAATACTATTATAAGGGGAACCGTTATGTTTCTCAACATCTATATAAGATCTGCTCTACTTTATCTATTAGCTCTTTTATTAGGGAAGATGTTCAGTAAGCAGTTATAAACTGTAATATTTTGTGGCAAATACCATAGCAAATTAATCTCCTGTTTCTCATTTTTAGCAAGAACAGTTTCAGACACAGGTGCTCTCTAAGATCTGCACATCCTTGTACCTCTGCTGCATCATTTGCATAACGGAGCTTTCCTGTGAGGTTGCTGTTTGCTCTGCAAGGCACTTCAGGGTAAGATTGTGATTGTGGAGAAACTACAGAAACTACAGAGAGATATTACTGCTTTATTTTAATGTCAGGGTGAATCTGTCTATGGTTTTTTGTGTCTTCACAGAGATCTAACCCAGGAACCGACTTTCTGGCTCACTGCAGGACCTTACCCTTGGCTCAGGTTTAGTGCAGTAATCCTGACTTGTTTCAGAAACATCAACAAAACTGAATGGCACTCCCCAGGACAATAAAACCCTGACTGGGTTATTGTTACCCACCTCTGTGTCTGGAGGAGGTCTTATCTCAGTATTTAGTTTCGAGGAATGATTTCACTGTTTTGTCACCTCTCACTTTCTGTGTAGCTGAAAGCCAGCCATGGTCCTACAGATGGCCTCAGTTCAGGACTGAGAATAAAATAGGCTAATGCCAGGAAAGGAGCTGCTCCCCAGGAAGTCTGGACATGTATCCTGAGGCGTGCATCTTGCTTACAATGCCAGAGCAGGTAATCAGCAGGGCCTCAATGGAAAAAAAAAAAAAGCCCAAGAACAAGGGATTCTAAGCACTTAGAACTGGGAATTAAGTCTTGCTGCAAAATTACCAGAAGTTTTAAATACAGGGAGGAACACCTTTGATTGCCTTATGAATTATGTCACCTCTGATGTTCAGATCTAGACCTAATAAGTTTGATATTTTAACATAGCTTGGCACTTTAACTTTCCCTACAGCACTACAAAGAGAGTCTTCAGACAAAAGTAATTCTCAAAAATTGTGGGGTCAGTACTTTTGTATCTCTTTTCTGGCTGCATTATACTATGATGTGTGAACTGTCTTTCTGTGGTAAGGATGACATGTTGTTGGATCTTGAGATTTTCAAGGAACTTTCTATAATGGTGCATGGCCTGAAAACAGATGGAGACATTTGGAAAAGTTTCAGAAATTAGATATTCCAAAACAGTTTCATTTTGGCACATATATTATCTATTTATATATATAGACTTGTATTTAGATGCATATATTTAGATTTATGGTTTAAATCTTTGTGTTTCATACTATTGCAGGAAAATATTTATGAAGATTCAATGTTACCTTTGTTCTGGCTTTATTTTGCTTGAACTGGATGTACACTTTCTCCTTCTTTATCCACACTGAGCATAACTACCCAAATGAATGTAAAATACAGAATGGTGTGTGGAGAATTTGAAAGGTGAACCATAAGTCCTAACTGAATGCCTAAATACCTTGATGTAGACTGAACATTTCTATATATTTTAGAGGTAGAATTAATTACAATTTATCTGCTTGACATTTCTTCAGTCAGTTTTATTCATGCATTTTCACTTTGAGTAAGTTGCATTGGTCTTCTTATAAATGTGCTGATTCTGTAATGCAGTGTTAGGAGAAGTTACCACCCAGGGCTTCCCCTTAATTACTTACTAACTAGCTAACTTTCTTATCTATTTACTTAATTACTTATTTTAGTTTAAAATTTCATAGCCTTTAAATGATGGGCTTTATATTGTACTATCACCAAAAGTACCAAATCCCTCAGTTGACCAGTGACTAAAAGTAAGGGCACAAGAGTCAAACTTCCTTTTCCAGTGGTTTGCAGTCTAGGTAAGCAGTGAATATATGTATTTATTTTGCTATGTCATTCACAAAAAAAGGTTTGGCTATTAGGTACGATGTTTTTCAGCCCATATTTTTCAGTTATTTCTTTCTTTTCATTTATCATAATATATACTGTCATTATTATTTTTATAAAATTCTGTATATGTAAGACAAATATGAGACCTTGGACATGTATTTTTCTACTAAAAAGCTTGTTAATTTTGCTGGCTGTACCAATATGGCTTTGATATATACCTGCACACAAGGTAACTGTTATTTTTGTCTTTGCTGCTTCAGTTAAACAAATGCAAAACTATTACATGTGCATCAATTTTGTTCCCCAATTAAATGTCTTTAACAGTATTTTCCCCACAGCTTCATTCTGTCTACCAAGTGCTGATGTACTTTTTATGCATGTATAGGGCTGAGCATCTGTTTCTATGAGAAAGTTCCATTAGACCATAATAATCTCCAGTTAATTGCACAGCAAATATTTATTTCTCACACATAAATTAATGAAACAAGTTCAGTGAAAGACCACATCAGCTTCGCAAACAACATCTATCGAGCTATATAAGCCCCTAAAGGCATTCTTGGCAGAAATCCTGTATCCTGAAGAATTGTGTACCCTTGAGAATACTGTCATCATTTAATTACTAGGTGTTAATGTTGTTGCAGATTTGTTTATTGTTGTTTTGTTTTTCAGCTAGAAGAACTGTAACAAAAAATTGGTTTTCTGTGTTTACTAATGTGCCGTGTCATGGCAACAAGAGTATAACTGAAGAAGGATCATTTTCAAGCTTCTAAAGTCTCCATTTAATCTTAATATTCAATAAGATTAGTAATAAATTAGTATTCATTATTCCTAGAGCACTTACTCCTCTTCATATATAAATGTTAAAGGAGCTTTAATAATCAGTTTTCAAATCCCCCACTTTGATTACTCTACAATAATGACAATCTTTCCTGTCTAAGAGCAGTGTGGATGTTTTTCATGTGTCTGCAAAATGATAGTTTCACATCCCACACATATCTCTATATTCCCTTCCCACCAGTGCTAATACTCCCTGTGCTGTGCTGTGTGAGAAGGCAATGACATCACATGAAGCTTCTTCCAGTAGCAAAGGATAATGATGCATGAAGTCATAAATTTTTTTAAGCAGAGGAAGGAGGAAGCTTAAATAATTCTGACTATTTACGTTAATTTTGGTGCTCTAAAATTTATACCATTTTGTTGACATTAATTTCTGAGAACCTCATAAATATTTATTTTTGCTTTTTATGCAATCTGCTTCTGAAGTTGACCCGAAAATAGGTGCATGGAGTTTGTATGACATATAACAACTCATAGTCTGTCCATAGAGATTCAACTTAAATAACTAGGAATTAATTAACATTTTAATTAACAGAATTTAATATCAATTATCTGGACGAACTAGCCCTGTTTATTGAAACATGGAAGAAAACAATGACATATTGTTGTTTTGCTTTCTTTTTTTCTTTTATGCCTTTATCCAAGGGCGATTTGCTTCTTATTTATTATGTGAAGCACACATAGCACTCCGTCCATGAAGGTGGAAAATTTGTTCTAAGTTTTTCCTGGCTGTACATAAAAGGGTAACCACTTTCACTAGGAGATATGATCATTATAAATTAGGAGAGAAACCTTTGGAAATGCAAAATTCTTTAAATCTTTAAATAAAATCTGCATCCTGTCTGAAATATGAGTAAGAAATGTCTTCTGAAAATAGATGAGTTATAATTTTCAAGTCTTGTAATGTGGAAGGATTGAGTAAGTTAGGACTTCATATCTCTTGTCCATGGGTTAGATAGTTTATTTAGAAATGAGAACTAGCCACAAGGAATTTCTAAATAAAAATTTAAAAATCCTATTTCTTATTGTTGTATCAAATTTTCAGGAAGAAATACTGCTCATTTCTTCCCACAACATTTTTTTGTAATGAAAAATTCAATTAATAGCATGGATTTTTAAAGGCATGTAAAAAAAACCCACTTAAAAATAAAACCTGCCTATGTTTTAATGTGTAATATGTATTTTAAAGGTGTTGATTCCAGTGGGAATTATCCTTGAATATATTATCAGTCATCAAATTGCCATATGTTTTGGTAATGATTAATTTTGGGGACACACAACAAGCAGACTAAAACCAAATAGAATTTTCTATATCTCTAAAAAAACCACCAAAAACCCAACAGCAAAAACCACTCAGAAATATTACAGGTCCATGTTATCTTTCCCAATTCTACATTTAAATAAGTGATAGAAATACACAATCCAAAATATAATACCGTGTGACATATGGAACAGTCTGTACCTAAAATAGTCTTTCTGTGATATATGTATTACTGCAGAATGTGATAAGGAATTGTGGTGTGAAATTTTCACTTGGTTTCCTTAAAGGATGCCTTGCTTTGCTTTTACTAAGGATTAGTGATTATCCCAAACTCTTATGGAGTTAAATCTTAATTTTACATAATTGAATATTCTATAGATAAGGAACAAAGATGTAGCATTTGCAGTTTGGTAACAATCATTGAGTGCTAGGAGGAAATTGATATTATGCATCAGTGAAGAAAAAGATATTCTTGATCTCCCTCCTTTCCACTCCTGTGTATTACCTCTGCTATCTTGTGTTATGGGGAAATATTCGTGAGAGAGGATGTCCTGGTCTAAGTCAGATCTGTGAAAACAAAAAGGAAACAAGCAAACAAACAAACTAACAAACCCCATCACACGAAATAAAAGCAATCTGTCAAGTCAACTTAAAGTGAATCAGAATATCTGCATTGTGAGGAGCTTGCCAGTGGCATAACACAAACCTGTAGACTGCTCATTAGCAGCAGTAGAGAACCACTCTGTCTCCTTTGTGTGTTTTAGAAACTATTGTAGTGTAATCTTGAAAGCAGAAAATTCTCAACTGGCTTAAACTGTGTCACATCAAACATTGCAATAGAACTGTATATTTGCTAAAGTGTATGAATAAAGAAGATCAGAGGCTACAGAGGGAGAAAGAGATAGGGAAAAGAGGAGAGAGAGAAGAAAAAATGTGCAGTTTTCCAGTGGGAAGGGGATGGAGAGGTTTGTACAGAAAATTATTTCACAGTCACCAGTTCTGATTACAACCTGCTCAGGTTGTGCTCACTGCTTCTGCTCTGGTTGCAAATGCTGAGATATTTGTGTGGCACTGAACCCCTGTCCAGGACTCCAGGCTGTGAGGAAAAACAGTGAATGGAAGGAGAGTGGAAAGCAAGCAGTGGGCTTTGGAGTAGCTTCAGTGAGAACTCACTCCAGACTTTTTCTCATGGGCTAGATGTTCTCCTAAACAGGGCTACTGAGTGGCCTTTTTGAATTACTGGAATGGATCTTTAATTACTTCTACTGGGTGGAAGAACAGAAAATTTACCTGATAACATCAGTCCTTGCAGTCTTAGTGTACCAACAGAGATCTCATAAATAATTTTGTAAAGTCCATCCTCTTTTCATAGGTTTTAGTTTGAAGTGGTCCTTATCCAGTGCCAGTTAGCAGAGCTAAATCCTTCACTAACCAAACTCTAATACCATTGAAGAACAAGAGAAATTAAATATTTGCCAAGTTTTTATTGAAAAACTAGATCCAAATTGACACAATTCTTAAATCCCCAGGCAATCTCATTTTAGTCACTGAAAGACGTTTTCCCCATGCTTTTCACTCTGCCTTACAAATTACATCTGAATGTTAAGACTTCAATTCAGTAGGTATAGAATTCTATATTCAGTTGAGTATAGAAAATTTATCACTTCACTGTTGTCTCAGTCATTCTTAGTCACACAACGTCTTAAATTTAAATGCAGATCTCCTACAATTACAGTTTCCTCCTTATCTGTTTCATAAAAGAGAAATAACCATGCAGCATGCTTGTTGAACAGATTTCTATTCTTCAAGTGACACAAAGAAAAAATACAGTTATTATTCTTATTTCTTAGGCATGTACAAAACCTGAACTGAAACACCCTCCTACTCAGAGGCACAGGATATTTTATTTTATGTTATTAGATATGTCCTGAATGCAAATTTTTTCAGTTCACTTACAAAGAATTTTGCATGGTATGGAAGAACACTTTTGTAAGAAAACTTTAAGAAAACTGGCAGGTTTCTCCCTGACTTAGTCAGTAGAACTATTTCCTCTGCTTTCCACAAGACTAGGACTTAAGCCTAAATTTCCAGTCACTTTTCATATGTAAAAATTTGTAATATTTAGGAAATGGTGAAGACCTTTTTGAAATAAATCGAACAATATCCTTAACTTAGTGAAATTTAAGTCTTCTGAAGCTTTGTATTCTCTCTCTTTTTGCATATCGTTTTGTTGGGGGTTTTGTTTTTGTTTTTGTTTTTTTTTTTATTTTAAGATGTTAGCACTTCAGTTCCTCTATGTGCTGGCTGAGAATGAGCAGTTATATCTTAAAGGCCTCTTTAGTTCACAAACTGAAGCAAATTCAGCAAATGTGAGGTCTTTCTGCACTTTTCTATCATCATGCATTTAAGCTTTCTTCTGTTATTTTGAAATATGTTTAAGTTGAAAATTTTGTTCTAATTTGATAGCCGGAATGAAAAATATAAGGAGTAAAAAAAGAAAGCAGCAGATGATTAAAAGCAACAACAACAAAAATTACAAATAAAACAAAGAAAAACTATTTGAAGTCACAGAAATATTTTAGGAAACATAAACTTTACTCCTAAGTTGGGTAAAATTTGCAGATCCAACAGGAAACAGTTGTCTTTTCTTAAAGTTTTCAAAGGTCTACATTAATTAGGGGAAACTTAGGTATATAATTTTCTCTCTCCATTACCTCCATGTTGAGTAAGATAATATGCCTTGCAACTGAAACTATACAATTAGGAACTTCTCTGTATGATGTTGTATACTCTAATTTGTTTGGAAAATAAAAAAATATTAAATTAATAATATAATAATTCATATAGTTTTTCTATTATTATTTCCTTTGTGCTCATTGAAAGTCTCTCAACAATTACTTTATTCTCTCTCTGTGCATGTGTGTGTGTTTGTGTTTGTGTTTATATGACAAGATCATAATGCTGAAAAGCAGAGGAGAAAACTAATAGTGACTTAAAAGGAGATCTGCCTCCCAAAGAAAGCCCTAGGAAATTCTGGGACTTACCCACTGAACTGAATTCCCTCTTAATTGAAAATACCATTAGGAATTATCACCTTTTAAAACAAATGTGTTAATCAATTTGTTTCTTCACCAGTTGTAGTGAACACACCTTGGGCTCGAGGATGATAAAGACACCCTGTGTGTTTGCAGGGGGTTTGCAGGAAAAGCAGCTCTGAAATGGCACATCAAAGGATAAGCTTCACACCAGCTGTGTTATCTTTTACTGCTACACCCACAGCTCTTCCTGTTCACATTCTCACACTTGCATCTAGGGAAACCAATAAATAACAATTATTTTCTACATATTCAGAGTATCAGTTTATGACACAAATGTTGATTTAGCAGCAGTTCTCACAAACGTTAATATAGAAATGAGACCAGAAGTGTTGGTTCCAAGACAGAACTGTGAGATAGATTTTTTTTTTAAGTGAACAATCCCCTTTGGAGTTTTTTTTTGCTCAGTATAAAAACAGGAGTTCCAGGGTTTAAAAAATACACTGCAGAGGGTTTTTTATAGTTTGGGGGCTTGGTTTTTGGATTTGTTTAAATTAAGATTTGACAAGCCATGCACTCATGGACTTGTGAATTTCAAGGTGTTTGCTTACCTTTCCATCTTGACAGGATTAATTTATAGTGGTACCTACATTTCCATGGTGTAGAGGGAAGAAGGATACCAGTATTTTATTATCCATGTGGAAGATGGGTAATACACGGACCAGAAAAAAAAACACCTTTAAATCCTGGTTTACTTCAGCTGATGCAAAATCTTTTAAATTTAGTAAAAAACATTTTAGTAGTACCATGTAAGATACATTGCAGCTACTATTACAGTAGCAGTCTGTTTGGATTTTGTTGTTCAAATTTGCAGTGAGCTGAGATCAAAGCTTTTAATATGATACAGAAAGACGTTGTGAGTTAGATTAGAACCCAGTCAGATGTGGTCTCCTATGAGGAGAGTTATGCCGCAGACTTACCTGGAGTGGCAGGTAGCAGAGTATGAGAAGCAACATTATAATTTCTGATTATAAAAATGGGAGACATATGAACAGTTGTAACAAATAAGTATTCCTGTTAATTTTTAAACTAAGACTACTTTTGTGCAAAAAATGCAAAAAAATACTGGAAGAATTATGCCAGTTTGGTCCTAAGACTGGAAAAGACAAAGGAAATTAATAAGTAAACATAAAATGTTCCTTAACATATTCTTTCTTTATCAAGATTTTCAAATAAAATAAAGTAGATCTTCAAAACTTTCCTTGTTCCTATGGAGTCACAAAATCCATCCCAGTGTATCTGTTATGTGAAACGATTGAACTTTTGCTTTGGTACCAATATCCAAAGTACAGTAGGCTGTTATTTCCTGTATCACCATTAAAGAGAGGCTCTGTAAATTATACAACAACTGTCAAAAGACTTTTTCTACCTGACCACTTCTTTTTCCTGAATATAGTGTCATTCTTTCTATTTCTTTTTTT
>JAOTQP010000001.1:21228048-21250981 GCA_026413545.1 Cichladusa arquata
ATGCAGATAAAACAAAATGTAGTTAAATGAGCTTTGTGGTGCATGTATTTACTTTTGGTGCTCACTTCAATGTGGCCTTTTTTTTTTCTTAAATTTTCTGTCATGGCATTTGTAAATCTCTTCCCATAAAATGTGCCTTTAAGACCAGCACTATAAAACCTGAGGATCTTAAAACAGGTGCTCCACAATCACAATGCAAGGGAAGAGTGTATATTGCTTTTAAGGGCTACATCTATCTATTGCTTTTAAGGACTACATCTTTACATGTGTATCTTGAACAAGATTCTGAATTGCATGTTGCTGAATATTGGGTGTTGACTAACAGCAAATGTGAAATTAACCACTTTGGGCTGGTTTTGAGGTGAGAGATTCTAAGCCTTTCTTTCTTCAACACACCACAGAATTAAGATATATGCCCTTGATTCCTGGAGGAATTGTATCAGTGTAGCAGAGAGGATGTTAGTAAGAACAGATGCTGTGGCAATGCAGAAAAGAGAAAGAGGATGAGCAGAGCTTTTGCAGGTCTCAGCATAACCATGGCCATCTGATTTCTCATGTAGAGACCTCATGTATTTTTCTTGTTTTTCCTTTTGCCCTCACCTGTCGCATTGGTCTCTGTTTCTGAACTGATTTGTCATGTATTGTTCTTGACTTTACATAGTTTTAGCTGAGTTCTTGAGTTTACATAGTTTTAGTTCACTTTTTGAAGGAGTGGTGGGAAATCCAATATGATTACATTTATTTTTTTATGTTTGGTTTGTCATAGTCATATGACTTTATTTATAGTTATATTGTTGCTTTGTTCACTTTCTTTTACCTGTGTATTATTTTGTGGTGTACACTTCTTGCCTTGCTCTGTGGGCTATTATGTGGTTTTTCCTTGGTGTGAACAAAAGGGATTATTCAAAGCCTTATTCCCACATAGGCTACAGTTGTGGGGGCAGATGGATTGTCTTGGAAGAAGAGTGGCATAGAAAAATAAAAATCATTCATGAAAGGATGCAAAACATAGGAAGAAGACTGCTGGCATATTCAAACAGAAGTTTGTCTATTAGGTTTAATAGACACTTCTTTTGGCATGCATGTACCCCTTGTTCTCAGAGAGCTTTCTGAGAGTGGGAGCAAATGTACTGAGTTAAAATGGAAGGGAACAGATGATGGAAAAAGTATATGACAAGAAATGTCTTTTTCTTGAAGGTTTTTGGGTTTGGAGAAAAGAAAAATATCTTTCCTTCCCATCCTACCCTCAGTTCTTGGTTAGGAAAAGGATTAATCAAATAAAAAACTGAAAAAAAATTACTTAATTTCCAGCCTCCTCACCTGTATACATTAAAGAAAAATACTATTTCCAAGGGGAATGACAGAGAACATTTCAATAAACAGAAATAAAGCTGTTTTGTGCTGTGTGAATAGCAAGCTTATGTACAGCTGTCTGTGAAATCTGTCTTGGATAGCTAATGGCTGGAATAACCACTTTTCTAGGCATGGAGAAATAAGCCTTGTTTGTGAGGCAGAGTTGATGCTGCAGCTGATGGAGTGGCTGTAAGCTGGAGTTCTGTGTGCATCTTGAGCCAGGCTGTGTTGCTTTCATTACCCAATGGATCAAAACTATACAGGAAGGCATGGTTCTGACTCCAAACCAGGTGAAATTAATAATTTTTATTTTTACACAGATTATGCAAAATGTTAGGATTAGGCTACTCCTAGGAGTCTCCAAGTATCAGACAACTGGATGAGCAGTTTCTTTTGATGTTGTGAAAGGTCAGGGCCTAGCCAAAGTGTTTGTGACTCTTGGTTGTGCAGAAACCTGTGCATTGATGACAGTTGTGATGGTTACATTGTGCTATTCCCACTAAAGATTTCATACACAATTCATAGATGGTGTCTCTTGGGGTAAGGAGGTCTCAGCCCACCCATGTGTGAAGACTTTTGAACTGTCAAAACATAGTCAATGAGAGTTTATCTGCAGTGAGGGTTTATAGCATCTATAAATCTGCAGAATAAAGCACCCCTAAGAGGGTATTAGCTTTTATTACCACTTGATACATTTTTCACCTTACTTGGCAACACTGGTTTTATGAGAAGAGGATGGATTGTAAGCATGGCATGTGCTAGAAGGAGTTTTAGGCACAGAAGATTATCAGAAGCATTCTTAGTGTGCTTAGCATGTGTTGGTCCCAGAACTGGCAATTAACATGCTATAAACATACTCTTTAATTGGTGGTTCTCTCCCTTGTATCAAGTTTCTCATTACAGGCAGAATCTCCCCTCTTTGTTCCAGTATTATGCAATTAGTCCATTTTTACTGAGGATGTGCTTTGTGCTTTGTTCACATTCTTCTTGCAGACATAGATATATTCTTCATGTTCTTGAGAGATTCCTCTGTCAAATCTGCTACTTACAGTGTTTATTTAATTTAATGACACATGCTGATTTGCAAAGTGGGACAGCGGATGAAATTGAAAGAAAAAAAAAAAAGACGAAGCCAAAATTGTGACCCCAACTGTTTATGTCCATATTGTTCAAGGTTGCAATATTCTTGCTGTTGCCATTCTTACCTATAAAGTTCTTCAGAAGTATAATGCTGAAAATTGTAAGCAGAGACTGCCTGACAAACTGTCATGGTTTAAAGGCACAAACACTCACAGCCTGACCCTCACAAAACAATCTCTCTGATGCCACTCTTGCAGCAGTCATCACTGCTGGACTTGGCTATTGCTGAACTTCTACAATTGCTTTGTCTAGTTTCATTACCAGCAACTCAGCTGCCAAAATCAATGCAACATACAAAGGTTTTTAGTCACTTAGTCAGAACTCTCCACATTATTGTGACTGTGTTTGGAGGTGGAGTTCCTAAAAGTAAACTACCATGTAGGGAAAGCACTATAACTACTTACAAGGTCAACTGCAGGGCGCTAAAATTATTTTATCTGCTTGCAAGCTACTTTTCTTACACTTATGCCTCATTTTCTATAGTAATGGGAAAACATGGTGTGGATCTTTTTATTCTTATAGCCTCTTTAAAAAGAAAAAGTATATTTCAGATCACATTCCCTGAACAGGAGGAACAACAAGAGCACAAGAACTATGAACAATCCCAGCAGAGTAGCTCAGAGACTGTGACTGCTGAGGCTGAATTGACTGATAAACACTGGGTGATGTGTGTTTGGCAATCTCAGCTGAGCTCACCTGATTGTTTTTTTCTTCCTCATTGTCACTAATGTGCACTTTCAATCCTAAACCAACTAAGCACAGTGGAACATTAAGCAGAATATAATCTAATAGGTATTGCAATCCGAAGTATCAAGTACAGATAAGTTGACTTGTAACACATTTTTAAAAATGAATAATTTACTAAAAAGTTGTATCAAAAAGCACACTTCTGCTGCACTGGTTGTAGAGGGTGTGCTTTCAGTTCATAAAGAATCTAATTAACTCATAAAAATTATCCTTTATTTTTGCCAAGAAATCTCCTATACATGCATTTTAATATTGTTCCTCTTAAAATTAGTTTCAGAATACACTGAGAAATCTATTATAAATGTAAAATAAGAAAATATACCTGGCCGAGGCTTATTCTTAGCATAGAATATCTATAAATACTTCTTATTTGAGTTAAACAGTCATTTTTCCTGCCTCTTTTGTAAGTATATAAAAAGTTTTGTCCTCATTAAGACACAGAAATATTTGATTTCTCACAAACTCCTTTAGAATTATTTTATATTGGCTTCTTGTCTTCTGTTGTATTGCCTGGTATTGCTAACATCATGTTATCTTAAATTTTAGTCTATTTTCTGTCAGAGAGGAATGAGCATATGTTTCTGTTTCATTGTATGTGCTGCCAGTCCTCTCATATGGTTGCATCTGTAACAGATTTGTCAGTGTTAATCACATTGGAAGTTTTTTTACGCAGACTTTGTACTGCAACAATAACAAATGCAAAAATTGAAGAGAACCAATATTTCATGCAAAATCATATGCAAAACAACGCTTTCTGAACCAATTTTCATCTGTGCACAGTTTTCAGTACTTTTTATATTTGCGCTTTATGCACAATGATTGTTTTTATCATAAGATCATAAAAACTTCCCTGGAAGTAACGACAGTATCTTTGCACTGGCGAGAAATAAAGATAAGCAGAAGTTTCAGGGTCAGGGAGGGGCTCCTAGAACGCAAAATAATTACACAGAAAAAAATTACAGTGATTACTTTTCTGTTTCATACAACTTTACTATCGAATGCTCCTTCACAGGGAAGTGTATGGAATTCAATAATAGGGAGACTCTCTGGAAAAATTAATTGGCACTCATTACCTGTACTTGGGTAACTGAACCCTGGCCTCTGTCTCCTATTTATCTGCCAATTGTATCTTTCCCTTACCCTTAAAGAAGGAATTAGCAGGTCATTCTTGTTTCTCCAGAACCCCTTCTACTAACACTCATCCATTCATAAGTGTGCCAGCAGGAAATTCAAACCCATGTCAATCAATCTGCACAATCCCTTTCCAGCTTTCTGCCTCCACCTCAAGTTTGGTTTGCTTTTTTTTCCTAGTGCATTGATTTTGAGCACTAGGAACAGCAAGAGGGCTGTTTCCACAACTATGTTTAATGACCCTAAATCCTTACAGTGCATTTTTTCCTGCAGTCTTCAGTCTATTCAGAGTTGGTTTTCCTAAGGAATGGTTATCAATTCTCATGAAATAAACCAGCCTTGAGATAGTTTTCAACCCGTGGAAGTGGAAAGAGAGTGGAAAATATTCATATTTCACACACTATGGCTTTGTAGAGCATTGCTTTGGCTGAAACATATAGATTCAGTTATTGAGATGCACCAAAGAGCAAAGAAATTTACCCCTTCTATTGAGAACTTTTCATTAGGAAAAAATATCATTCTTTCTTGATATGCAGAAATGCTTTGGGTTGGAAATCCACAGAAGTACATATTTACATACTGTCATTGCAAAATGCATACGGATTGCTAGTGACACTTAAGGATGTTATGTCATCATCAGATGATAATCTGATTACCTCATTAAAATAGAGTAGCTGAAGTGTTAGGCTAGAGTATTTTCTCTTTTTAAACCATATTTGCAGCTTGCAGTCAAATATGCTGTAAAGCAGAAAAGACAAGCTAATGTAGACAGACAGTAATAGCTTGTCTTGGGTTTATAGTTGTTGAATTGGAAAGCATTGTTTCTCACAGGAGCCAGGGAGCAGCATGACTCCCTGAACCTCTGGGCACAAATGAGCGGGCTTGTAAAAGAACTGTTTCAAAGCAATACAGTACATAACATTCAAAAGGAGAGGAATGTCTTCTCTTACAGTGGAAAGGAAATAATTTAATTTACATGTCTACAAATGTATTCTATGCATCAGAAGGTAAGATCTGGCTTAGTGAAGGATTTGTAATTCTGTATCTCTACAAAATAAAAATTGGAAAGATAAATAAATTCTATTTTATAAATAATATTTTTTTTTGGTTAAGGTCAGCAATACCTGATCTCTTACAATGTGACCAGAAAATTACTTTTTTTACAGTATACTGTGCTTAAACCCATCTGGGCTGCTTTCCAGAAGTGCCAGCAGTATTGGAATTGCACTAGAATGAACAGCTTGAAACTGAACTTAGGTTTGAACTTCAGCATACAGAAATTACTTTAAAAAAAAAAAAAGATAACTATAGGTTACTGCAGGGAAGAGCAAAACAAAACTTTGTATTAGTTTCTTTTTCTTGTGTTACTGCTTTTCAGCTTCAATAAAGGTCAAGTTTAATTTTCTTTCCTTTGAGAAGTGTGACTTTGGACTTTTCCATAGTTATAACTTCTTCACAGCAATACAAGTAAGAGAACAAACCTCAGACCTGAGTTTTAGTCAGTGGAAGAAAACTGAGTGCAAAATGGCATGTGTTGCATATAACCCATCTGCAGTGTTTGTGTTAAAACCAACTCACTGCAGCTAATAAAACACAAACATTCAAATGCAATATCATGAGTGCAGTATCTGACTCTGTATATCTTCAGATTATCTTAGTGTTTGCTTTGGTGATCAGGTACTTAAAGAACAATTCAACTCCAAGATCATTCATTATTCTTCAGATATTATTAATGGTTTGTCTTTAATATATGGACTTATTCCTGTAAGTCCTTGGCCAAGATTTAAGATTTATTACAATGATAAAAATTTTCAGATCTCAGAATAATTTTTAACTGAATGTGTTCAGTATGAGGGTAACCACATATAATCTTGAGTGATGTATGTATTAATTGTAGAAAGGACCCTATGTAAAATTATTCTAATTCCATTTTCACTTATTTCTTTGGATTTATACAAGTATGAATGAGAACATAACTAAACTCTGAAGATGACCATCTCCTCTGTTTCAGTGAAATCAGGTCTGAAATCAGGTCAGTCCTATCAAAGTTACACACTTTGATGTGTTGCATAATTCCACTTTCTCAGCACTTCTGTGCTCCAAAACAATCCCTGCAGATCTCCCTTTCACGGGGCAGGTATCTCATGGGGTTTGTGGAAGAAAAGGATGAAATGAAAAATTTAATTATTCTGGTGAGCATAAATAGTGTCATGGAGCTGATACCTCTGTACACATAACAATGGCCAAAAAAATCCACTTCAGGAGTAGATTCATTTCATGTGCAAACTAATTCAGTATCTCTGAAAGCAGACACATACAGCCTGCCACAACAGGATGATCTAAGAAATCTGTCAAACTATTGTAGAGAAAATGATCAGGACAATATTTTACTCCTTTGTTTCTCTAGCAGAGGCAAAGAGAAAATCTTCCACCCCAGAGTATTTCTTACAAAGTAGCCAAGGAAAAATTATAAGAATCACATTTGTGTATTCTAGCACTCAGATTTCTTCCTCTTGGTTCAAGTGAAACTTTCATTGAAGGTTTCTGCCCAAGGCTGGCTGGAGGGCATAAACATTTAAGCTCAAGCACACTTGTTATAAAATTACTGCAGGGAGAGGAGATCACTTCTGAGCTCTGAATGATACAAGGCTCTCCACACAGGCTTGTATCTCAAGGTCATTGCTTTCCATTTAAACGCTCACACTGAATGATCTTGAACAAAAGATTTGTTTTTCTCTTTTCTCCTTGGTGAATGCCAGTGGCATTCTTCTGGCTGAGAGAAAAAATCAGAGTGATTTTACAACTGGAAGAGTATTTGAATCAAAACTGACACGTTGGCACATCATTTCAAAACAAAGGAGAGTTTTTAACACATTAGTTAAATGGCTTTTTAAATTTTCTAGTTGTTAATGTTGTCTGTCAAAAGTAATGGACAAATAACCTTGATTTCAATTTGATTTGCTTTAGTTCTTTCATCGCTTGTGGTCATTAAATAGTTGTTTTGTCTATGTTTCATTCATGACAATGAAATTGGACATTTTATTGAGGAGATAAGAATTTGGCAGGAAACTGGAGCCTACTATAATTTTTTTTTTTGTAATATAAACAGTATGATAAATGATCAGTGCTGTATTTTTCCCAAGTCATTCTTAGCCCTTGTTTGTCTTACAGTCATGCTTTTTTTGTTTCTTCTCTCATTATGCCACAGCTGCAAAGATATTGTACATTTTTAAGCTGTGTTTAGCTTCCCTAACAGACACATACAGATGCCAAGAACAGTAGATATAATGACTGCATCTGTTAATGTTTTTCTGTACAGACAAAAGTAGATATCTATCAATTACCATATTTTTTTCTGGGTAATACCAAATTGCAATACATTCAATGCTTAATTTCCCTCGTTACTATGTAGTGAATATTTGCTTTATAAGCAAATAAAGACACTTTTAAATTTGAAAAAAAAAAAAAATGAAAAAGGAATAGGGAGACACCAGAAGTGAGGCAAAGTTTGTCAACCACTACTGTCCCATATAAATTTAATAAAAGAACTGTATACAATAGAATGGAGCTGCTTCATTTTTAAAGTTAAAGATGGTTGCTTTTTGTCATTGATAAACAATGGAATAAAGATATTACCTGAATTGGAAAAATTTCTTTTGGTTAAAGGTAATTTTTAAATTTAAACACTCACTCTTTAAAAAACCTTTTTCCATTTGAAGAGTAAATAATTTACCATCATTAAGAAGAAAATTTAGCTCTGTCTTATGTACTTGATATTTTTAATTTGACCTTCTAAATATGTGAAAAATTTGGAAAGTAAAGTATCTACATTTTCATAAATCTTATGTAAGAGAGATATTATAGCACTATAGAATAGTTACAGTAAGAACCATAGAACTTGTTGGAAAGGGTTGGAAAGGACCTTAAAGATCATCTAGTTCTAACCTGCCTGCCACGAGCAGGGACACCTTCCACGAAACCAGGTTGCTCAAAGCCCCATCCAGCCTGGGCTTGAATATTTAATATATAAATATCCAAGCTCAGAAATGCACAAGAAGCAAATTTTAGATATTACTTTTATTGAAAAAAATATTTAAAGGGAAATATTTCACACACAAAGGACAGAAGGGCTTTTTAGTGGTGTAATAATCCAATTATCACCAGAACCTGTATACTAAACTCCTTTTCTTGAAATTTCCCAAAAAACATAGTGCC
Organism: Cichladusa arquata; assembly: GCA_026413545.1. NCBI lineage: Eukaryota > Metazoa > Chordata > Aves > Passeriformes > Muscicapidae > Cichladusa > Cichladusa arquata. The sequence goes on from JAOTQP010000001.1 coordinate 21,236,635, forward strand.
ATTAAATGTAAGTTTACTTTGATTGTATAACCTGTATCTTTGCATAAAGCTTTCATAGTATTAGTGATCATTCTGCTGGCATAGGCTGATATTAGTTATGTTCCACATCAGAGACTGAGAAATGATTTCTAAAATCTTATTGTGATTAAAACAAATATATAATTTAATGGTCATAATAATTTTTGTGGTAAAGCATTGATAATCTGTCTTTATCTGAACAGCTCTTCTTATTCTTCATGCAAAAAATGATCTATCTGTGTAAGGATTACAACACTCTACTACTTTTGGAAATCATTAACTTTTTTTTTTCTTGGATACTTTCTAGATTGTGTTATTTTGAAGGTTGGTTACACTTGCGCATTTTTTGTGAGTCACCTTTCCTTCCATGGCTACAAAGCCTGGATGGAGTGGGGGAGGAAAAGCATACTTAGATAAATCCCAAACTTCCAGATGAGAGGGAGCCTTGGCAGACAGAGTGCTTCAAACTATTCCACTGCCAGACAAACAGCTTAGAAAAGCAGGAAACTTAAATGGTCTTAGAATTGTCTATAATAATAATAATAACAATAATAATAAATTTTGTAATTAATTAATCATTAAAGTAGATATTCTTCTTGTGGCAGCTGAATGTTTAAATGACAGAGAAGTAGTTGCTTACTGAATCATACTGAAGATATAATAATCGTTTAGGAAATGCATTTTTATTTAGTTGAGTATTAAGGAGAAACATTGCTCAATTTCAAGGAACATGTATTAATTAAAACAAAACCAAAAAAAAGGAAATTACATATATTTTTTTTTCCTGTAAATAATGGACAAAAAGGGATGGGGAAAAAAGGGGGAAATGAGCAGTCTTCAGTATATTCAATAGGCAGTTATTAATTAATTACATATTCTGATATAATTATTATTGATAGCAATAAGTCACAAATAACGATGATTATGTTCTTTCAAAATGTTGATTCAGATCAGAGTTAAGGATGTATGGATGCCTTTTCAAACCATAGAACATTTTCACTTATATTCAGAATTGATTACTGTAATTTTGTGCTAGCACAGAATTCCTATACAATTTAGCCTACACAGGTAATTTAAATGCATTTAACTATTTTATATCAATATTCTAAATGTATAGGAAAAAATAAAAAATCTGATTCAAAGTTGGGGAATATAATAATTTTCAAATTCTGCAGTCAATCTAGATACATAATTGATTCTATATTCTCCATATTTCCACCAGACTTGTCAAATGTAAAACAGAAAATTCAAAAGTACTGATGATCTTAGAAGAATTTGACTCAAATAATACCTGAATCCAAAGGGTTTCAATACCTAACTGTAACCAGGTTCACTGATATCAACCAGGTAAGTATACAAAATGAGAACACATTGCTAAAATTTATTTCATTTCATGATTCCTACTGCTGCAAAGTGCAATATGCAGGGCCCAATATAGCAACCTAAGCTAAATAGGTACTGTCTACAGACCTTGAATGTGGGAAACATAAAGAAGTGTAAAGCGATAGTAAATATAAAAAACACTTTAATTGCACTCTGGAAAAGGAAGTAGTCAAAAAAAGGTCATGTGGCTCATATAAACTTTCATAAAGCTTTTGAGTCTTCTAGAGATCAGGAAATACAGCTACCCAAGATGAACTCATGAGGTATGATTTATTTCTTGAAATTCTTCTATTCTGTTTCAATTATTTTTGCACACCTCAAAGCTAAAAGTCAATTCTCTCTTGGTTTTGTTCAAGGAGCATACATGAACATGCTTCCTGGTGGAAAATCTCACTGCAGCCTTCATAAAAATAGGGAAAACAAACTCTAATAAAGAAAAGGCATTCTAAGAATTTGCCAGGCTTCATTTTTAGCTGTGCTTTCTTAGAAATTTTTGGGAAATAGCCCAGGTAATGCAGAAAGAGGTAAAGGAAACCTTATAAAGAACATGCCGAGGAACTGGGTAAGAAATTGGCCAAATTATCTGAATATGTAGAAAAAAAAAAATCTAGTTTTTATAATTCCCTGCCAGTCTGCCAAGGATCAGACAGTCTCGTGTCCAATTATTCTAAAATAAATTAATAAATGTTCATTCTATGTCCTTAGTAGAAGATTATGGAACATCATCTTTTTGAATACTAATTTCTGTTTGTCCAAATGAACTTTTCCCAAAGCAAATGACAGGTGTAGCACTGAGATGCAGATTTTTGTTTAAATAATATTTTCACTTTCCCTGTGAAAGCCTGAAAACTTTTCTAAAGCTTACCTTTTCTTGAAGCTTGAAGCTGATTTTGCATTCTCAATAGTCTGACTATTGCTAATGTCTCTTACTCACCCCAGGGAGTGGTTACAAATGAAATTAGAACCACCTAAGGCTTCTAAACAGGTGGTCAGGGTAGAAATACCATTAATGGTTGCACATTTATGGTGAGCTGCATGAGATAGGCTGTGTTAAATCTCCTGGTCTGATAGTTACACTGCTATGGATCACTGAGCACTAGAAATGTATACTTCAGGGGGTTAAATTGCAGTATCAGCTTTTCTGGTAGATACAGCACACAACCCCAAAGGAGATGAAATGGCTGCAATGTGTGTGAAATTGTTACAAATATATCTACAATATTTTTCCATAGTAGTCAATATAAAAGTAAGAAAAAAATTTAGTCCCAAAATATCAGCTGCTGCAAATGGGCAGCATACCATGATCCAAGTCTAGTTAGTAAGACGAAGTTTTCATCTTCTCTTTTTAGAGAAGATGAAAAAAATACTCAGTGGTGTGTATGTAAAAACAGTTTATTGTATATTACTTGAGGAAGAAGAAACCAGTTGTTTTTCCAAAATATGGGATTACGGTGTAGCTGGACTGACATGAAATCAAATGATAATGACCTGATATAACCTAGTTCTAATATTATATTTGCTGCTACTGCAGCTAATGCCCTGGACCCCTCTGGCAGTAACCTAAACCAATGGCTTTTCTATTGATCTCCACTGGAGCTATTTGCTGAATGATGTTCATCTGCTTGTTTTACGCCCTTGAAATCTGAATCTGTACTGGGTAGTCATGATTTAAGATTGATTTTTGTACTGCCAAGAAAGCCAGGGAAGTAGATGAGGCCACGCTGGAATGCAGCCCTGAGAGACCCATCCAGCTTGTGAAACTTGTTCTTAAACACTGAAGTACCTTTTTCCAGCAAAGATTCCTGTTTGCCTTGGATTTTTTTCTTTCTGTAAACTGATCTCTTCTAACTTTTAGTGAAAAAAAATATATTATAGCATTTTGCAGGTGATACTGCCATTGCAATGAAAAAATGCTGTAGAGCAAAAATGTAATCATCTTGAAGGTAGTTCCTTATCAGAAGCTGAGACTGGATGAAGGTAATGTAACTTCCTTGAGATCTGAATATTTTCTGAAATGATAAATTGCACCAGGTAGGATTTATTTCACAGTTTTATGACTATGCATCATTAATTTTAAAAATGCTGTTTTTAGGAGAAGTACTTGGGAATTCCCTAAATCATGGACAACGAGTCTTAAAACAAAGCACGTACAGATACCTAATTCTTGAATCCTAACAGCCTCAAGATTAGAAGAATGGTAGTCCTTGCCAGATACAGACCTTGCTTTTTTCTAGTGCAGTGTTTCAGGAGAATCTTGTCAGTACTTAAGTGGAATCTGTGCAGGAGGCAATCTCATTAATTTCTAGTGTAGCAATACTAGAGTGGTAAGAAAAGTATTCACAAGCCTGTGATGTGGATGAGGCTATCATTAATCTTTGCACAACCAACTTAGGTAAAAATAATGCTTTCACTTTGTTTATCACTCAAGTTTGACCTGAAAAACACTCCAAGGTGAAAAAAATGTGTAAATTCCAAAAAGCTGTGGAAATACATATGTGATTTCTAGAACACTTTGAGGGATTGGTAATACAGAAACATAAATGTCTTAGCATGTATTTCTCTGTATATCAATAAAATAAACAGTCTTATAGAAATGGAATTTAAGTAATTGATTTTAGTTTATTTTTGTGGTGTTTGGCACTACCCTTCACTCTACTTTTATAAGTATCTGATAGATCTGATAGAGGCTTCATTGTCAGAACATCTGAAAATATTTTTATCTTCATGAGAATGCGAAATATTAATCTATTTAAATATCTGAGCAGAAGAGGAACTAATGGATTCACTCAACAGTAATCTCAGAATTGAAACCTTTGAACTGGTAAAAATTACTGAAGATCCCATTAAGTCAGTGTAGTGTTTCCTCAGAAATGCAAGTTACTGCAAGTGTTACAGTTATGCTGCTCATTAGTGTGCTGGTTTGTATTTTTTTTTTTTTTTTTTTTTTTTTTTTTTTTTTTTTTTTTTTTTTTTTTTTTTTTTTTTTTGTAAGGAAGGGAAGGAAGCAGTTATAGAAATAATTCCCTGCAAGAACCTTGGCTTCCTTTAGACCTGACAAAACCAATCAGTGACTGGTTTTAGGAACTGATAACCTAGTGCTCTTAATGCTCCTGTTTACATTCCCTGCACGAACATGGTGGAATGATCATTTCCAAGCAAATGAAAGGCATGAAGGCAGTAAGGAATAGCTAGCATGGGTCAATAAAGGGAAACCATGTGTGAGCAGTCGGGTCATCCATGAAGAAATGTTCGTCATGCTGCATGAGGGGAAAGACGGAGATATCGTCTACCTAGACTTCAGTAAGGGTTTCAGTGCTGTCATCCTTTGGTTCTTTATGAAGAATCTGATGGGATATGGACTGAATGAGCAGACAGTGGGGTGGACTGAAACCTGACTGACTGGATGGACACAGAGTGGGGTGATTGGCAGTGCAAAATGTTGTTGGTACCTGAACTGGCATTATACTGTAGATATTTACCAGGGGTCAATACCGGGTCCAGTGACTTAAATGATGGATTGTGCCCTCAGCAAGTCTGCCGATGACACTAAATTAAGAGGAGTGCCTGATATGCCAAATTGTTATACAGTGTCCAGAAGAACCTCAACAAGCTGGGGAAAGGGGCTGACAGGAACATCGTAGTATTCAACAAGAAGTGCAGTATACACTTGGAAAGGAAAATCTCCAGGCACAAGAACAGGGAAGGGAGCCAGGTGGAAAGCAGCTTTGCAGAAAAGGATCTGAGGGTCCTTGTGGACACCACATGAATGTGAGGCAATGGCAAAGACCAGTGGTATCCTGGGCTGCATTAGGAGATATGTTACCATCAGAACAAGGGAGGAGGTTCTTCCTTCCACCCAGCAGGGCGAGGCCGGTACTGAGTGCTTGTGTCGAGTCTCAGCTCCACAGCACAAGAGGCATATGGAGCTACTGGAGGAACTCCAGACAGGGGTCAAGAAAGGCATGAAGGGACTAGAGCAGCTCTCCTATGAGGAGAGATCTCTGGCTGCCTAGCCTGGAGAACAGCAGGCTCACAAGGATCCATGCACCTGGAGGGTGGGTTGGAAGAACACAGAGCCAGGCCCTTAGCGGTGCCCAGACAGGCAATGGGCTCTGGGTGGCCTTGCAGGCTGTTTAGACCAAATGAGCTATGGAAGTGCCTTCTAACCTCAAACATTCTCTGATTCTGTGAAGAAATCTAGGCTAGTTTAGGAGGCTGACAGATGATACGAAACATACTGGGGGCATCTGCTCTTCTGGAATGGAAAACCAGATACCACACAACACTTGAAGTTTTTCTCCAGTTTATTTTGCTGAAAAATTTATAAAATAAGTCACAGAAAAGTTATCAAAATGATTTAATTCACCTGTGAAATAACAATAAAATCAGCCTAAACAGTCTCATTTCTTCTCTGTAGTAATTATTTATTTTATTAGTAATTAATAAATATTTATTAATTATGGAAAAAAATTGTACTGTTATTACTGACCCATAAATTTCAGTAGGCATGAAAGAATATATTGATAGTTCAGATAAAAATATAATGGACAATATTTATTTCCATATGATGTACTGCATTACAGTCTGTGAAACTAGCAAAAATCAACTACAGTATGTTTAGCAAAATATAGTTTAGTGTTAAGTACTACTTTCCTTGACAGAATTACAAGGCATATTATGCATAGGTGGATTGAAATATAATAGAGTGTGTGGTAGCCACTGATTTAAAAAAACTGATTTAAACCCATACATTTTTAAAGTTATTTACAGGCTTTTATCTGTACTAGGGCAAAAAAGATATTATCCAACATTTGAACCAAGCAACATAATTTGTATATATAAACCGTTTGTATTATAGATTAAAAAATGACAAAGACATTCTTAACTCATCTGAACAACTGAAAATAAAGGGGTTAAAAAGCTGCTTGGTTTTAATGAAAAAAAATTATCTTGTCAGTTGATTGCTGTCCTTGTTAAAGAAAATGAAGACAGAATCTGATGAAGAGGAGAAACCAAGTGTGACTGTGTGCATCACAGTGTAACTATATATGGAGATCACAAAATATGAAAATCATTATAGCTTTGAAATTTGTCTCTATATGCAAGTGCTCTGGATGCCATCACTTAGCTTCTGTCATTTGTTGGAAGTGATTTATTTCTCAATAGGTATAATGCTAGTATTTTTCTTTGCAAAATAAAGGTTAAAATGATTAATGAAAAATCTTGGTATAGTCATTCCACTGTGTAGGGGCTGATCCATTGCATACATCAGATAACAGATTTCATAGAATCATAGAATACTTTGGGTTATAAGGGACCTTTAAAGGTCATCTAGTCTTACCCACAGTTTGTGTCTCCAAGTATTATCTGTGCAAAGAGAAATCATCATCCTAAAATAATGTATACAGGAATTTAAAATTACTACATTCAACTACTTTCAATAAATAATTGTTTCCCATACTTTAATAATTTAGTAATATCTTTCCTTCATCAAAAATCTGACACAAGACTTTTGCCTAGGAATCTGGAAGCTGTGTCTCTCTATTAGTAATTGATTGAAGACTATATGAAACTTGGTGAAATAAGAATAGGATTTTCATCTGAAGTGCAAAGCATTTATGTAACCTTAGAAGGATGTGGTGGTGTATTCATTCCTTGCTTCCTTGGGACCTTTTATGATCTCAGAAATTCCCATCAGGCCTTGGCCTTTGTGTAGTGATTTGGGCAGTAAAGTGTCCCTTGACCCTACCAGGAACTCTTTCATGGCTACAGTGAAGGCAGTACTGCCTATAGCAGTACTTTTGTTGTCTGACCAAGGTGGGGAATGGGTAGTAATCTGTCATCCCCATCCACCTTTGGACATCACTTACCTTTACTGTATTCCAAGTGGAATGGTGCCATTGTTATGGGATTTCTTAACAGTTCCACCAGTTACCTGCCTGGGTTGCAGTCAGGACAGAAACTGACTGATGGATGGTGCTGTGCAGGTCTGGAGTTTGACTTGATGCTCCTTGTGGGTCCCTTCCAACTCAGCTTTATTCTGACTAAAATCAATCACTTTTCAACCCCATAAACAATGGTCTCAAGCAAGGCCCTTTGGGCTCTCCTGGACCACAGCAGGCAGTGCCAGTTTCTCCTCAGAATGGGAGACCTGTCAGAGCTCTGGAACTGCCACGTTCACAATGCTCACAGGACCACCACTGAAAACCAAAAATGGGAGCTGGCTGATACCCCCACTCCTCAATAATCAACACTCACTTGTTGAGAAATATCAAGAAATTTGACATGAGTATTTCACAGAACTCAAGGGGAATTTTTTAATAGGTGCCTTTGTATTACCATATACAGATATATATCTCTTTGTGTTTATGTGCGTGTACATGATTGAAATACCCCATATCTAGTATAATACAAATGTTGCCATCTTGCATCTATAATTGTGGTGAAACCCATTGACTCATTCTGTAAATGTTAAATTAGTCAATGATTAAGAGCTGCTAAATCCTTTAGATATAAACTATTGAAACAGTCTGAGAATGAGATTGGATTTGGCCATACCTAAGCTCCATCAGAAGTTTAGAAAACAAGGGTTTCTGCTCTGAAACTCGTGACTCCAGTGGGAGGCTCTCCCTCAGTCTTTTGCATCTCTGGTCTCTCTGTAAACTATTCTAGTTTGATTCCAACTCAATTTTCCTTTGTATGTTTCATCTGTGTAGTGAATAATAGAGTGAACTTTGACATTGAACTTTTTAAAGTCACACCTTCATAAATTTATATGAAAACTGGTTTTGTTAATACATTTGACGGTGATTCTTTTAATGCCTTAAACCACTAGTTTCTGACAAAGGGTTAGAAGCTTGAGATACAAGAAATAGTTGATTTATGTTCTGTTTTATGTCTATTTGAATGATAGACAGTAAGAGCAATGACTTTCAAATAAATAAAAAGCTAATGGTTCTTGTAAAGTTTCTTTATGCGTGTTGTGACTAGATGATATAACTACACTCTCAAAGGAAACAAAATGAGTTTAAATTACTGTAAACTTAGCTATGTGACATAGCTATAGATATTTTACTTAAATACAAATTAGTCTTTATAGATATTAAAAGATCTACACCGAACAATCAAATAATATCTTTGCATATATAAAATATCTTCCTGCTATCAGTGATGAGGAGTAGAGTACAGGAAAAAATATCCATATAATGTAACATATTTTTTTATATCTTCTTCTTCTTTTACTTGAATGTGGCTTAAAAACTAAAACTCTCTGCAGAATATAGTCCAGGCTTCTTTGTTTGTTCATAATAATTCAAGCAAGAAGTGCATATACTCTCTCATTATGCCGTTTTGAAGCAACTTGAAGTTGAATAATACAGGTCCTCTTGAAAAAAATGACAAGTAAATATATGTTAGAAAGAGAGCGAGAGGAACATGTGGAAGACACATACAGCGTTTACGATAGAATTTATTTGTGTCTTGTTTTCATAGCAGTGAAGGTGTAGATGAAATGGAAAAGATGGAACAATGTAATAAAGGCAATTTGTATGAAACAATGCACTGAGATTGTATCACACTGTGACCAACCAAGCTGCTCTCTGCAATTACTCTTTCTCTAGAAAGAAGGTAGCACAGACTTCGAAGACTTCCATTTGCATGTGGAGAAGATCAACAAAGATCTTGTATATTAAGAATATGGGAAGAGGGGGGAGAGGTGCTATTCTTTGTACTATTCTTTTGTCCTTATTACAAGTCAGAGAATAAAACATAGAATATTTTATTTTCCTAATTATCCCACTGCTGGACATGTTTCCAATGCATGTATATACAGAGATTAGAAAATACGGATTAAAAACTACTTTTCTGTCTGAATGTTGGACTATAAGTGGATTTTAATGTTGAACAGAGGCTCTTATTTGATAGGAAAAAGCCTTGCAACCAGCCTTAAGATGCATATCACCTGGCAGTGATGATTAGAAGTGTCTCAGCTTTTAGCTAACTCTGAATCCATGACGTTCACCCAACAACCAGCTCCATTGATGCTCCATTACCGGCAAAGACAAAGGGTAGATATTCAGACCTAGAATCCTAAGTTATTGCAGCAAATAAAACTTTTTATTTTTCTTTTCTTCCTTTTTCTTTTCTTTTTTTCTATTTTTTTCTTTTTTCTCTTCTTTTTTCTTTTTTTTTTTTTTCCTGAAACAGCAGTTGAACTTTATGAGAAAGTGCTCATACAGCAAGTTTCACAACACAGGAGGAATAAACTTAGAGGAAATAGAGTTAATCAGCTTGAGATTTAAACTTATCTGATTCTTGGATGCTTCAGACGACAGAAGACAATAAATCTTTGTGCTAATCTTTGATTGTGGGAAAGCAATCATTCTTGCTCATAGCAGCTCTGTTTAATATAATAAAAATCAATAAATAGTAATTTATTACATATAAACAAACAAAACACTCCCTAAAATTCAGAACTTTCTCTTTTTTTTTTCTCTTTCTAAAACAATGTTTACCATGACTGTTTTGGTTCCTGAGGTTTCTGAACAAGAATGAGTTCCATTAAGTTCCTTAAAAAATTGCCAGGGTTTACAGCGGAAACAGATTTCACACCTCAGACTCCTTCCTCTCAATCCCCTGTGCAAATCCTCAGCTGTATGTAGATGCCAAGTCTGCATGGCCAGCTCTTAAGTGCCTAAAAATCATATGAGGACAAGCCCAGAAGTACCTTTGGCTGGAAGGACTGTGGCACCCTTCATTTTCTCCTCTTCTCTTGAAAAGCATACTTAACACTGACTTTTAGAAGAGAGTTTAGCACACCACAGTGTCTACAATCCTCTTTGTCTGGACTGCCAGTTGGAGGATAGAAGAGGTTAGAGCTTTTGCTCTCAGAAATAGCCAGTCCTAGAAGCTGGGTCTAACTTCCACAATCATCATAACTAACATGCTTTCTGCAGATCTTTCTTTTTTTTCTTTCTTTAAAATACTTTTTAACAGTCCTTCTCTTGTGTGCTACCTGAAATCATCTGAATAAAATGCACAACGAGTACTGGGAGCAGAATGTAGGATTCACTACTAGCATTGAGCTTAAACTAACACTTCCACTCTTCCCTTGAGAACAAGAGGGTCATATGCACCCACTGCTCGTTGGGTAGATTCTCTTCTGGGAGTTGGAAGAAGTCAGTTCAAACCCCACAAATGTGAGGAGTGAAAGATTCCAAATATCACTTTTTCAAATTAATTTCCCTGTGTTTTTACACATTAACATATAGCAAACTAACATGATAATACTAAAAGGAAAGGGAAAAGTGACCTGTTTTTCATTTCTAGAAGGACTAATTCAAGTCCCACAGACAGAATTCTGGGCTGAGGATCAATCGCATCAATTTGCAGTTCTGCACTCCCTGCTTCTTACTGCTTTTTAAATTTTTAAAACTGTTATTAACCCACCATTTATTTTTAGCACTGTAAGACTTCTGTGGCAGTGTTAATATACTACATTTAATATCCCATTTGAAAATTAACTAAGGTTTTCAGTGATACTAAAATTAGATTAAGAATATCACAAAAAAACACACAAAAATTATTCAGGTTGGAGGCAATATAAAGAATCTGGGATAAGATTTCAATCCAATTTTATTTTAATTCTGGACAAATAAATGGAACCAAACACTTTAGTATAATAACTGCTACTAATCTCAAATAAATCATGAATAGCAATAGAATGCTGCAGTTACAAAAAGTTTATAAAAAACCAGACAGTGATAGAGGACAATGCTGCTGTATACTTTGAAAAAACCTTGCCATGTAAACCCAGTAAAATTTATCATTAGTGCACTGATTAAGCTGAGTTCTCTTTCATTTCCTAGAAAAGGCAAATGACCTGTGTAATAAACTGAAACAAAAAGAATTAAAGCAAGACTTCCTGTCCAATGAAAGGAAGGTTGTTTATAGAAATTAATTGTTTGTACCAAATGTAACTCCTGCAAGCATCTAGGGTAGTTTGGTTATGTAATTTCTCTCAAGTCTTTAGTGCCAAAGTTTCAACATTTCCTTTCATGGCCACTCTGCAGAAAATGTCACAGTCAGAAATCTTTTCAAGATAAAAAAGTCATTATGAGCCAGCAACAAATTAACCGTAATAAAATGACTGCAGATCGAGTTATATGCCACTTGACTCATATATGACACCCTTGCAATAAAGTTTTTTTTATTTTCAGATTTTTATTTTAAAAGTTTATCACTTGACTTGCAGTTTAGTAATTTTGTTCAGATAGGGTGAAAAATTGCTTAAGGTTCCTCTAATTGTCAATTCTTGTTTATCAGCTCTAATTATGGAAAATACTTGTATCATAAATCACACACATGCAGAGCAGCCTGTGGTACAGACTCTAAGGCAAGTCTAAGGTGTAGAGCACTATGGAAGACAATACATGGTGAATTTTAGTACCACATGCTGAAAATTTCTTTCTTTATCAGAGAAGATTTCTAATTGTTGTACACTCACAGAGTGTCACTAAATAAACAGTAATGGGATGGTGCTACCTTCTTTTTAATCATATGGAATTCAAAGAAAGATGATAATTAGAGAACTGTTAAGTCATTTTATATCTGGGATTCACTACTCACAATTCTTGTTGCATAAGTAAAAGCCCAGACTTTTAGAAAACTGCAGGTGTGCAAAGCTTTTGTGAAAATCTGGATAAAATCACTTTGCTGCAAAGTTTTACAAGACAGTGGTAATCAGTTTGCAGGATTAGGTTTCTAGACCATTTTTGTGACAGTCCAGGTCACTTATTTCATGTGCTGTTTTGGTCTTCCTGGGTGTAAAACAGTGCTCCTGCCCAGGCTAGCTGGGCTCTGTGATGTGCTCTGTCATCCTTGGCCAGGCTGACCCAGCAGCTGGAGCTGGGGATGTTGCAGGGGGCATGAGAAGAGGTACCAGAGAGGGAGACTGAGCATTGGTGGCTTCCTATTACTATAAAGGTTTGGGGAGGGATCTTCTTCACTACTACTTCTTCATAGAAAATCCCTGAAGAATGACTGGAGAAGATGAGCAGAGCAGGATCATTGTAATGACAAGGATTTGTATGGAGACACCATGACAGTGACAGTGGAACAAGAAGGTTAATTAAGGAGCTAGCTTGTGATACTTTTGGGAGGACCATTGGACTCTGACTGGTATCTTGGGGAAGGTAATTTAAAAAGCACTTGCTAATTCAGGTTTCTCTAAACTACCATTTATTTTGCCTGACTCCCAAGCCCCTTTATACACGACTGGAAAAATAGTTAATTATGGGTGTCCCAATGTTGTCATTTCTTAACCCAGCTCTTTGGCTGGATAGATGAACTCATGCACAATGCTCTGCCCAGCTTTAACTTTTGTTTGCATTGTTATATTTTGCTTTCTTCTGCTGAGACTGACGAAAATAATATTTTGGGTTTTTTTGCTTATGTGGATACACTTTCTCCAGGTATGCCTCTATGGCTCACTCCAAGAGAATAAAAGCAAAGGGCTGTGTGATGGCAACACTGCTTGGCCACAAATATCATTGAGTGGACCAGGGCCGAAAGGAAAATAAGATATTTTATTGCTGGTCCTGCAAATATCAAGTTCCCTACTTTGTCGTTTCACCTTCATTTTACAAGCCTTTTTCTTTCATAGTCTTTTCACTTTAAATCTCTCTGTTTAAATTGTCTGGACTTGAATGTTTGCCTCTTGGAACCTAATACTGTTGTTAAGACTTAAAAGAAAAGAATTACAATTTTGGTTGGTTGCAAAGGGCTCTTGTGAGTAGTGTAATTCAGTGCTGAAATGCCTCTCCTTGAGGGCTATTTCTGAAAGTCCTTCCTGAGCAGAACTTTGCTCATAAGCCCTGGAATTCCAGTCTATGGAAATTGTATTTCATAATTCCTAACAGGACTTTTCAGAGAATGTATTTGTATTGATTAAAAACATGGACAGATCCAATATATTAAATGGCAAGGTTACATTTTCAGATTAAAATTCGTTAAAAATGAAATGAATGCCCTAGTGTGGTGTCCCAGAACCCTTCCCTGGAATGTGAAGGGGTGATAAACCACCGTTCATGATTTTCTCTCAGAAACTGAAAACATTAAATGCAGGGAAAAAACTAATACTACAACCTGATCAGAATTCAATACGGTGATTATTAAAGAGGGTGGTTTTTATTTTCTAACTACAGGCTTTTTAAAACAAAAAATTGATGTTTTTTGAAAGAGATTAATTAATTAATTAATATTTAGTAATTAGCTAGAACTTCATCTTGTATATGTACATTTTTGTTTGCATATCATAGTCACAGAATGCTACAATCAGCTGACTTGAAAAGATCCCAAAAGGATCACTGAGTACAACTTCTGGGCCTGCCCAGGACCATCCCCAAAAGTCACCCCATTTGCCCAAGAATATTGTCCAAGTGCTTTTTGAATTTTGCCAGGCTTGGTGCTGTGATCACTTTCCTAGGGAGCCTGTTCCAGTGCTCAAACCTCCTCTGGGTGAAGAACCTTTTTCTAAGGTCCACCCTAAACATCCCCTGGCAGAACTTCAGGCTGTTCTTTTGGGTTCTGTCACTGATCACCACAGAGCAGAGATCAGTGCCTGCTCCTCCTCTTCCCCTCCTGAGGAAGTTTTAACTGCAATGAAGTTTCCCCTCAGTCTCCCCTTCTCCAGGATGAACAAACCAATTGACCTCAGCTGCTCCTCACATGGCTTCCCCTCAAGGCCCTTCACCATCTTAATTGTCCTCCTTTGGACACTCTCTAATAGTTTAATGCTTTCCTTTCATTGTGGCACCCAGAACCGTCCCCAGCCCTGCAGGTGAGGCTGCCCCAGCCCAGAGCAGAGCAGAACAATCCCCTCCCTTGCCCAGCTGGCCATGCTGTGCCTGATGCCCCCAGGGCAGGGTTGGCTCTCCTGGCTCCAGGG
>JAOTQP010000001.1:21253595-21313291 GCA_026413545.1 Cichladusa arquata
CCTTTCCTTTCCTTTCCTTTCCTTTCCTTTCCTTTCCTTTCCTTTCCTTTCCCAGCAATATCTAGGCTATCCAGTTGTCTGTGCTCACTTACAACTTGATCTTGGTTTCTTCCCTCTTTCTTTTTATTCTTTTATTGTTATGATAATTACTAGAATATAGGGACAATATATACACCAATTTCCATGTTGAGTGTGTAGTTCCCTAACAAAACTTTGTTAGCTTTTCTTTTGACCCTTTTGGCTTTTGATGTTCTTTTTTGACCGTGGGCACCTGAAAATCTTGGGTCCTCCTTTCCTTGTACGAGTGGGACATGACAATTACGTTCATCACTGATTTTACATAATGTAGGAATAACCTTGCAGTCTTTCATTAGAAATAGTGTTCCTGTAGAAACAATTTTGATGGTGAAGGATGGATATTAATGAAGAGAGCAGTGATTGACATCGATGCAGGAGAGAGAAAATGGGAGAAGCCGAATTGCAGTTATTAGTAATCAAAGTTCAACAATAATTAAAATATTAGCAGAATTCCCAATGAACAGAGAGTATCTCTGCCATGTGTGTGACTGAAATATTTAATATGATTTAAAAGATGAAGTGTTGAGCTTTTGTGATACCAAAAGATGTATTCTTCTTCCCTCTGTAATTGTTTTTTGAGCCCTTCTCCTCTGTAGAATATCATTTAAATTGGAGGACTGACTTGAGCTGTTGTGTGTCTGAGGCTCTCAGTGGTGAATGAGCATCTGTCACAACACATTGTCTCCACTGGACTTGCACATATTATGGATTTTGCCCTTTGACTATTATTTGTTAAAAAGCCTTTTGAAACCTATCCTCCTCTCAGTTTATAGCTTATCCTTTCAGAGGCTTTTGTTCTGCTTCACCTTGATTCAAACTCTGTACTTCTTAGTGAAACAAAAATTCCAACCTAGATAATATAAAATGCTTATTTAATTCTGTATCCTTTCCTCATTAAGCAAAACAATATTTTGACATTGTATAAAAACAAAGCATTATGTTTTCTTAAGGGAAATTATTGAAAAAAAATAAATTCAAGTACTCATAGAATCATAGAATCATGGAATGGTTTGGGTGAGAAGGGACATTTAAGGTCCTCTAGTTCCAACACCCCTGCCCTGGGGAGGAACATCTTCCACTAGTTCAGGTTGCTCAGTGCTCCATCCAGCCTGGTGTCACTAAACCCTTTGCTGTCCTCCATTCAGGTTACCCTCTGAACTGATAGGAGAGGGATCAGTGAGCAGGTTTGGTCCTGACTAAAATGAACTTTAGGTTCAGTTGGCCTTTCTTTACTGAGTGAAAGAAATTCATCCGTGCCTATAGCTTGTTATAAATGCTTCTTCTGTGAGTTTTTATTTTGTTTATTTTTTACTAAATGACTTTTATTAAATCAAAATCAGTCAATGCACTTTTGCTGGCAAATAATTAAAAAAACTTTTGTTATATATTCCCAATGTTATGAGTCATATGTGAGAGATTCAGTCTCCAGCTGTAAACCACAGATAGTACCAACAATTAATGACATTATCCTTTCTTTTTATATTGACATTTTTTCTTTATTCCTCATCTCTCTGTGGGTAAAATCAGTCTATTGTGACAGAAAATTCTGCCTTCATTCAGAACTGATCATGTGGAGGGAGGAATTTTGAACAAGGCTTGCAACACTGTTCCTGTGCCATTACTCCTCGTGTTTCATTGCACATTGAGTTGCATTACTTGAATTTGAATAAATGCAGCTCAGTGCAACAGCCCTATCGTCACCCTGCAAGGCTACTTGTTTTCTGGTACTAGGTCAATCAGGCAACACTTCCAGTGTATACAGGGAAATCCCAATATACTCACTTGAAGAGAAAAACCAGAGAAGGCTCCTTTTGTTTGGGGAAAAATCAACACACAGTTTGAATCACTGAAGAAAATCACATTCAGAGAACATATTGCTGTGCTGGGGATTTTTTGTTTCAGTAGTATTAGCCAAATATATTTCTAGGTATGCTTGTATTTTTACCTGCTTACTTTCAAATCCCAATGACAAATTACATGACACAATCAGAAGCAACGTAGTGAAAATTTAAATAAGATTTTGAGGTCTCACTGTAGTGCTGTGTAAGGTGAATTAAGAGAATTTAATAATTTAAAGAAGTGTTTTGTTTCAGATGCACACAGACTTCTATCCTGTGCCCCTTCATTCCATGTCAATGTACAATTATGAACTTCTTTTACAGCCTTCACAGTGTGTCCTTTCACAGTCCTCTGGCTTCCAAGATAACCAGCATTGTGTCCCACAGTGCAGTACACGAGAGATGGCAGAGTTGAAGGCAGAAGTAGGATTCAGTTCATGCATTTATGTATTTGGATGAGAGGTAGAGCAAAATTTTAGGATGATATATCCTTAAAATGCTTAACCTGAGGTGAATAAAGCACCTTCCCTGTTTCCAAAGCTGGCACAGATAAGCCTGCTCCTGCAGGACTGCTGAGGCTTACTACTGCTAGACTGAAGACATGTTTTCAGTCAGGTTTAGCAAGCTGTTAGTAACTTGAAAACTTCACAACTGTCATTTTGTATAAACCATTTCCTTCTACAAAAAGAAATGTAAATGCTATTATATGAGTGCTGGAAAATACTCAAAACCCTATCTGCTTACCCATGCCAAAATCTATATTGCAGAACAAAAAGGGGTTGTGCAAAACTGAGATACAATTGATGAATTTCTCATGGAAATAGACTGTCAGGCTCTTAATAGTAACAAATAAATAGAATTTTTATAAAAAGGGTTATATTCCTTAAATGATAAAAAACAGCTCTGGAGTCCTGGAAATATAAAATTCAGCAGACCAGCAATTTCAGTGTTCAAACACATAAAGCAGTTTTGATGAGATATGTTTAACTGACACCAAGAAGCTTATTTACTTCTCTGTTTTTGCTTCAATTACTCCATATGAAAGGGAGGAGAAATGGGATTTTATGCAGCATGTAATAACTGTCATACAGGAAACAGGCTGATTTTAATGACACATCTTTAATATTGCAGGTTTGCCCAATTGCAGTTGAAACTGGAATTTGTGTAACTGTCTTACAGGTTCATTTTTGTAGATTGTAAAGCAGCATGGCTGTTTTACAAAGAGGTTGAAGCCTAGACAACAATTTTATCAAGGGGTGAAAATTGCTAATCTCTAGGGTGGTAAATGAGCTGGTCTGGAGATTTTGCCTCCCTGGCTAGATTAATTAAATTATTTGGACAGATTAGGTATTCTTGTGCTGCATTTCACTTGTTTGAACAGATGGCAAGAGTAAAGTGCAATGCTTTACTTGCCCTCCCTGATGATCTGCTACCTTGTCTGGGCAGTAAATGTCTTAACTGTGCAAGTAATGTTGATCCTGCCTCACAAAGGTGTTGAGAGCCTGGATATCAAAATGTTCTCAGCACCTGTGCTGAGGTCATAGCTGTTCTTCAGTTTCTGTAGGCTGAAGGGAAAATTTTAGACCCTCCAAAGGGCAATTCAAGTCTTTGATGAGCTTGAATGTCATCTCACGCAGCTTGTGTCGGTCTGTGCATTGCACAATATGATCATGCTTAGACCCCTCAGAGAGGTAACCCCTTAAGAGACTTGTCCAGTTCACAGGACCCAGCCTTTCAAGGGCTGCAAATGCAGACATGAGATTTAGTTGGGCATGTAGACAACACATAAAGTTCAAATGTAGAAAGTACATTTAGTTCAGATGTATTTTCAAGCAGGATGAAAAACTGCCTCACAGGCAGTGTCTGTCTGTATGTCTTTTATGCCTAATTATAATTTAAAATTTGACCTACTTGCTATCAAATATTAATTTACTTACAGTTGTTTCTGGATAAAGGTGATTTATCTGTACAGAGCTGCAAGAACATCTTCACGGGTACATTGGATTAATTACCTTCTTGATTATAGTATATATTTATAGATGGGGAGGCAGAGGATTTCAGAAAGGTCTAATGATAAGGAAGTCATTGATTCTATTTCAGTTGTTCATCAGAGGGCTCAAAAGTAATTTGTTTAAAACAAAGCTCCTCAGATCTCTGCACATTCTAGTCCCTAGGAAGTTTCTCATTGTCAGATCCAGGTTGTGTAACAAAACTCTCTGTTGAAGGGATTGGATTGCATCTGTCTCCACCTCATCTCTGAAATTTAAGGTGCACCTTTCTCCTCTCAAGAGAGGAGAATTTCACTTAGCCTGGTCACCTCCTTTCAGGAGGATCCATCTGCACCTATTGTAGGTCTTGAAGGAAGCCAGCAAACAAAATGAGAAAGAACATATAAATAATTTATTAACCAGCATATGGAGGTATAAAATCTTCTTTTACTTTAATCTTCATTAACTTTTTCTCTAAAAGGAGGATGGAAGCAGTAAGAGTTTATGCTTAATGATATAAAACTAAACTATGCTGAGAAAATACTACATTCCACAGATCTTATTGGTGGAATCACTTTTATGGATGGGAAAGAATTTCAGCATGACAAACTTGTAGAAAATTAATGAATTGAATTTAAAGTCTGTTTGTGGAAAATTGTCTATTTCAAATGATGCATTAGAATAATTTTATTTTGATCCATTAATATTTTAATGATGTTTATATTTAAAAAATCAAAATTTTAAAGGTTGCTAAAGCTAAATATTTTATTTTTTAAATTTGAAATTAATATTTTTCACCATGAGGCCCACTGAGCAGCAGAATAGGTACTCCAGGAGTTTGTGTAGGCTCCTTCTATAGATGTTTTCAAGACTAGAGTGGAGAAAGACCTCAGCAGCTGGTTCTGACCCTAGAGCTGGCTTTGTTTTAATCAGAAGCTTGAATAAGAAACCTTATGAGGTTTGTTCCAGATTAAGTTATTCTGGATGGATACAGAATTTTGGGGAGGATAGGCTGGGACTGAAAGGAGAAGGAGTCACCCTTTAAATGAGAGAGAAGTGTGGTTGTATTGAGCTTTGTCTTGGCACAGGTGATGAGTCAGCTGAGCCTGTGAGTCAGGATTACTCAGGCAGAGTCAGATCCGTGGTGTTATGGGTGTCTGCTGCAGACAACCTGGTGAGAAAGAAAAGGTTCTTCCTAGAGAACCTTTTCCCTGAAAAATAGGGGGGAAAAAAAAGGACCCTAAGGCATGATTTTAGAAAACCAGATTTCATGCTGTTCCTGTGTTTTCTTGGAAGGATTCCATAAGAGAGAGCCCCGGAGAGAAGAGTTCAAAAGAGCTGATATTCAACATCGCCCAGTCCAAGCTCAAGCATGGCTTTTACTGATGAGCAGGAAGCCAAGTAAATTTGTCATGAGACTTGCATAAATGAAGAAAGGATTAATGACAAATTTCAGACATAAAAATGAAGTGTAAAAGAAGTGGAAACAGGGACAGATGACCAGGAGGGAATAGAAAAGCATTGACTGAGGCCAAAATACTCAATGCCTTCCTTGACTTAGTCTTTACTTGTAAGATTGGTTTTCATGAATATGAGATGTCTGAGACAAGGGAGAAAGTCTGAATCAAGGAAGGTACCTTCATGGAGAAGTATCAGACTGGGGAACATTTAAACACCCTGGACAGACATAAGTCCAAGTGAGCTGAGAGGATGCACCCCCAAGTGCTGAGGGAGACACTGGCACTGAGACACCATGGTCATCTACGAAAGGTCACTGAGACTTGGAGAGACTGCTGGGGACTAGAACAAAGAAAATTTGTCCTTACCTCAAGAAGAGAAAGAATGCAGATTCAGGGAAATTCAGGCCTGGCAGCCTCACTTCATCCTTGTGAATGTGATGGAGCAAAACTTCCCTCAAATAATTTCCAGATCCGTGATGGAAGAAGAGGTTACTGGGCAGTCGTCAAAGGGGATATCTTTCCTAATCAGCCTGATAATTTTCTGTGATGAGACTGTCTTGGTGCATGAGAAGGGAACAGTGAATATTGTTATTGATATTTTTCATCTTGACTAGCAAAAGTTTTTACACCATCTTCAGTAACATTGTCATAGAAAAACTGAAAAAGTACAGGTTAGAAAAAGAGATGGTGAGTGGATTAAAAACTGAATTGCTGGCATCAAAGCTTTGTAATCAGCAGCAGTCAGACCAGTTTCCCCCTCTCACAGGGATTAGCTTCAGGGCTGCCTGGGGCCTCTGAACAACAAGGTTATATAAAAAAAATGAAAGAAACAAAGGTATTCTGACAAGGAGGAAGCAAGATCTTCCTTTTTTCCTATGAAATGCAAACCTAACAGAACTAATATTCAAGAAGCTTGAAAAGTCACTGATTTTTAACTAGTTTGTTTGCATCATAATGACAGCAGAATAAACACACATACAGGGGTATATTTCTGAAAATAGATAGATGAATCCAACCAAATCAGAAAAACCTTTCTTGATGAAATGTAGAGAACTTAAAAGGAACTTAGAAAATTCTATAAATATATTATTCTGCTTTTAAATGACCTATATGATTTAACACAGAATTTATCTCACTGAATAAATTAGGAAACAAAACCTGATTTCTTTTTACAGAGTATATTGACATTTATACATGCAACATTAATTTAAAAGAAAAGAAAAAAAAAAAAGAAAAAAGAACAAGTAGACAATTCAGCAAATATTTCAGTTCTGAAAATGACCAAAGAAGATAAAATTTCTTTCTTTTATATCATCAAACAGTGATAGTTCAGTTCAGGAAACTGTTCCAAATCTTACCTTCTACAATTTCTATATTTCATGAATAGTATTACTGGAGGTAAATAGCCCAAATAAATTAACCAGAAAACCTGCACAATAGCCCTAACAGTCTTGTGCAAGCCCTGCAGAATGGAATTACATGTTTCAAAAGGAAAAACAAAAAAATCCGAACAAAAAAAATAACTACATAATAGAAGCTCTGTCAGTGTAGATAAAATCAATCTATAGTTATCATGAGTATTAGCAGAGCTCCCACCTGGCATGTTAAATTTCTGTACATGTGAATCAACAGTGGTTTCACCCTTAATTAAAGTATGTATTGCAAAAGACTTGGCCTTTTTCTCATTTATTCCTTTTATCTTATTCCATCCTGAAATATGGTGTTTATACAGCTACAGAAGTTTTGCCAGCAATATTTCTTAGATCTTCTAATAAACCCTTGAGCCTGAATATGCTTTTCTTTTACAAACTACCAAATTTTAACACACGTTTTGCCTTATTCAAAACGTTTTTCCTTTCTTCAAATACTTGATAAAAATTTCCTACCAAAGCTCTAGAGGGTTGCTATTTTTCTGAAATGTTACAGGAAAAGTAGTTGATATATATACACCACAGAGTCCCCTTACAATCAGTAGCAGGAAACACAAAATCCCCAAAAGAAGGAGCAGAGAAAATAGCAATCTTGATTTAGAAAATGGAAAAAGAAAAAAACCTACTATCAGACTGAACCTTCCTGCTGAAAGCTTTTTATTTGTTTGTTTGGTTTTTTCCATTTATATTTATCAGAGGGTAGTATCAAAGAAGAGGGATAGTATTTCATCAAAAAGATGTTTCCAATTTTGATCTTAAACATTTATGATTCTGTTAGATTTACAAAGAGTGGTGTTTAGCCATCAATCTGCTTCCCATGGAGAGAGATTTGAAAACATCTTGCTGGTCTTACAAGGCACTGGTATTACACTTCTATCATTTTCTTTCATATCTCTTCCTCAAAAACTGTTTACAAGTAGTTTACCTTCTGATATCTGTGCTGTGGTTTTCTAGACTGTTAGTCATTAGGAAAAAAAAAGTCACAAGTATCCACATAACTTATGCCATATATCTTAAGTAAATCAGACAAGTAAAAGTGACAGTTTATTTCCCCTGAATACTTATGTAAGGTTTCTAATTTGATTAGCTCAGGTGTAAAACTAGAGGAGATAAATTCCAGGCTCTGAGAACTGCTGCAGAAATTCAGTTGTGTTTTCTTTCCTTTTCAAACCTGTTTTCTCTATTCAGATAATTTTTTTTACCCTGAATATTACCTACCCTCAGCTACTAAATCTTTCCTGATTATGATGATTTATAATTACCTCTCAAGAAAGAATCAGTTTTTTAAACCCAAAAAGCAGGTTCTGTCTGCCAGGCACCAATTAGATACTTGGTATGTCATTCAGCAATTGGAAGATTTATAACATTCCACAAAGCCAGATTATTGTCTGTTGAGAGTCTTATTTAAAATAGTTTTAAATAGACTTGTCAGTGATTGAACAGAAATTATAGGATTTAATTTCAGTCAGCTATTGATGTTTACATCTGATCTAATTACCCAAATTTTTCTTTAGAACCAATGAAAAAGAAAATATTGTGTAATTAATTTGATCTGATTTTGATGTGTGCCTTAGTATGAGTCATTTTGTAACGATCTTTTTCTCTCTTTTTTTACTATAAAATGATCTCAGGTGACCTGCTCAGACACAGATGTCTCCACAGCCTAACACCCTGTGGTGCATTTTCATATAGAGCAACATCTTACTGCTATTGCCTCCCACTGCTAGACCCCTTTGTAGTGACTGTGGTTGTTTGGCTTTTGCCTTCCCTTGTAAGCTCTAAATGTAAAACAGAGCACAGTGGACGACAGGATATCGAGTGCCAATGTACAATACTGCATTATATGAGAAATATCAACCATAACAAAAAATATAATAAAAGTATTACTAGAGGTGGAACAGAAAAAGATCAGGAATTTGGACTATTTTTTGAAAACTGAAACACTTACTCAAGTATGAAATTCACTTATAATAAAAAAGAAGAGATTACGACCAAAAAGTAATCAACTCATGCATTAGTGTCATCATATACACTTAAGTAACAATCCATCATATTCTGATTAGTAGTTTTCCTAAATGCTAATAAATTACAACTACAGAACTCTTAATCTAAGAGCATGGAGTCCTGCAGTTTCTGAAGAGTGATATTTCATTTGCTGTAGTGAAAGGGTTATAACATCTCTCTTATTCTCAGCTAGCTATATTTTCATGCAATTAACTTCAGTGTCTTTCTCCACTCCTAGAGTGACCAAGTAAATCTCTTTACAAAGAGGATAAACTGATGCATCCAATCATCAGTAAAAAAAGCGCACACTTTATTAACATAAAACCTGAATCATTCTATGGGAAAAGCCACAGTGACTTTTTCATTATGATTTTAGTCTGCTAATTGTCTAGATTTTACACTGAAAAGAAAGCTGTGAAAGCTGTGAAAGTGAAGCTCAACAAAAACACATTTATCCTGGTGCTTTAGAGATCCAGCCTAATGCTTTAAAAAAAAGTAAATTACATAGCTGGTAGGTTCCAGTTCTTTTCACATACAGGCTGACAAAGAGGAGGGAAAGATGCAGGACAGAATGACAGATTTTGAAAATCTAAAAACATTTCCAAAGCTGGCATGGAAGATATAGCTTGCAGGACAAAATTATCCAGGTGAATTTATTATGTATTACACTGCTGATTGTTACTATGTGGTTGAAGGGGTAATGACCTCCTGTTTAATAAACCCATCAAAAATACTCAGAAACCCAAGGCCAATGAGAAAGGAAAAAAATTTTTTTGACACCTGAGAGACTATGTCTTAGATCTGCTAACAGTGAGAAAAAAAAGAGAACACCTGTCCACAAAAAAAAGACAGCGGTTTAGCTGCTTGACAGC
Organism: Cichladusa arquata; assembly: GCA_026413545.1. Classification (NCBI taxonomy): domain Eukaryota; kingdom Metazoa; phylum Chordata; class Aves; order Passeriformes; family Muscicapidae; genus Cichladusa; species Cichladusa arquata. The sequence goes on from JAOTQP010000001.1 coordinate 21,263,266, forward strand.
AAAAGATAACAGGGAAGTATTTAATTAATGTTTAATATAATATAATATATATATTAAAAATGTTCAACATCCCTCAATTTAATCTTGTTAAACCAGATTAGATAACATAAACTTGTGTTTCCTTTGTCTTCATAAAAATGAAAATGAAATTAGACACATCTTGCAGTGTTGATTTGTTTGATTGTGTTATTTGGCTTGACCTATGATGGTCTACCAACTATTTTCTAGTCATTTAACATAAATATTTAATTTTAATTTTTTTGTCATAGGCACAGAGATGCATTGAGAGGAGAAACCTCACAAACTTTATACAAGACCTTTTTGTTTATCTGTTAGTTGTTACAGGCTCAATGCTGATAAAATCACACCTATTAACTGTGGTCTGAGATTGGTTGCAGACAATGTAGACAAAAATCAGTATCAGTAGCCAAATGATACAGTCTTGATTCCCTAATTGGGATGTGTGCAATAAAAACTTTTATACCTTGTGTAAACACACTGAATCTTCTGTAGGTTATAAACAGGCACAGAAACCTCCAGGGAACTCTCATTGGACCTCTTTTACATAGGACTTCACTTTAAGATCCAATATCACATCAAAGGACAGGAATCCACCTTAATAGAGCAACAGTAACATATTGATGCATTTTTTTTTTAGTTCAATCCTATTTTTCAACATCCTTTTCCAAAAAGAACTCCAAAACAGAAGAGACTGTAGTATCCAGATTTTGAATTCCATAATCCCATTCAAAAGTAATTGAATAGTTCTTCCAAGAAATTCCCCCTTAGTGTACTCCAGAATTCTCATTTCTCTCTGTTGAAGAACCTCATATATATCTTGTATTCTATCAGTCATTGATTAAGAATCTTAAAAATTTTAAAATCTTTTTATTTTTACCATGTGCCAGTGCTTTTTCAAATAAGAACTTTTGTTCATGATGTTTACTTTAAACATCTAAATCACATTATAGAGATTTCTGATTATTATGCTCCATCTGGTTACATGTTCCTGTTGATCACAAACTGAATCAAGACACTTATCCTCACTGGCAGAAAAATGCCTACACTGTGGATGTCTAAATTTGTCAGATTAATCCCTCCCTTAATGTTTTGCCTTGTGTCAGCCTTAATGAATATTTTGAAGAAGAGTCTTTCATTGGTTTTTGTAATATGATCAATATTGAAATCTTCTGCAAGGCTATAATGACAAAATTACTGATATATTTCAGGAATTCTTACCATCTCTTCCTGGTTCCTCCATTTGGCAGGCCATTGAGGAGCTGGAACAAAAAAAAAGCTATCACTTCCTGGCTGAAAAGGAGAAAACAGGTGTGTAATGTAAACAAATACATTACACGACGACATAAATACTGTTTTATTACTAATGAAGAGACTGATTGTACTGGTGTTAGCGACAGCAGGGTTGAACAGACTGCAAAAAGAATGAAACTAAGGACAAGCTTTATTTTCTAAGATAATTCCATTAAATAATAAAAATTTTAGAAGTATAGGGCAAATGAATCAGAGGTGGGACTTACCAGTCCTTGCAGTTATGGAAACCCTGAAAGGTCTGAAATCACAAGATTTAGTGCTTTCTACAGCACACACGATGTGTCCAGAGGCAGCAGCCATTTTTGGTGTCCAGAAAAATGCTGTCAGTGACTGTAGGGAAGGCATAGTATTTCCACAAATTGCACATCAGGAGCCAGTATGAGAAATTGCTTGAGCATGTGTTGGTGCATTGACCTCTGTCCCTCCAGGTACATGCAGGGATCTGCTGTCTTCTCCAGGTGTCACACAGACCATTACAGTACAGAGCTGGCATTGAGACATCCAATAACAAAACTGCTGTGCTGATGTTGTAAACCTGATTCCAATTCCTTAGAGCTGCAGAAATCTTGCTATCTGAAGTAGAAATCTTGGGCTTAGTACCACCATGCTGTGATAATCAGAAAAAATTTAAATTCCACATTCTGTACATTCTGTTAAGAAAAAAATAATGTTTTACATGTCCCTCCATTTGCTCATCATGGTGTAAATATCACCAGAAGAGCCTGCCTGAGAGACTGCAGAGAGCAGTTTCAAGGACTGTTTTATTTTATTGGGTCAAAATTACTGTCTGTGTAATGGCTCAGGTAAAAAGCAATAAAGCCCTCTCTGGATACTTGCCTGGTCTTCAGCTTTGTTAAAAGTATATGCTGAAAATCAGATTAGCTAAGAAACTTTATAGAAGTTGACTGCTGCCATTGCTGTATTTGTATTGAGAATGCCAGTGTTGCTACTCATTTCTGAAATGCTTTATACTCCTGAATGCATAATAGTGTAATCTCAGCACTACTTAAATCAGTAAGACCTGTTAAACCCCAAGAAGACAGTTACTTGAGAAACTAGTGCATTTTAGTCCTTGTCACTTCTAGGTGCACATGATTGAGACTGATATTCCTATTTGATGTAGCTGAAGCAGTGATAAGATCTTATCAAACAATGATAAGATTTGTTTAGACAGGTGTCTCATATGGTGAAACCCTTTTTATGGGTCCATGAAGTCAACTATCCATGGCAATGCCAAACAACAATTAAGGGCCTGATCGCCTTGTCTACCTACTTGCCTAAATTCTGTAATTCCTTATAGCTGTAGAACAATCTAACCACAGCACTACAACGATTGGGTGGCAGAAAAATGAAGGGAGGAAGGAAGAACTGCTCAGGAATGTGCCAGCTCCAACAGACAGGTCTGTGTAGGGCAGGATGGAACCATGCAAAGATGCTGGCAGCAGCTTAGCTGCATCAGCCTGGCAGCTGGGTTTGTCACACTGGGCTCAGCACTGCACCAGGGGCCTGTGCTGATTCTGACTCTCTGCCAGGTTTACTCAGCAGTAGCTCAGATCTCTGCTGTGATACCATAATGCTCTAAAAATGTCTAAATTCATGGTCCTCCCTGTCTTGAAAAGACTTCCTAAGGGTAAAATGTGGGGAAAACAGTCAGTGCCTAGCAGTTTTCTGTGTTCATTGGATATGTTTCACTACCTGCAGGACTCTGGGATTTTCAGCAAACAGAAGTCAGCAGTGCCTGACAGATGCCACAAGTATATGAGGTGAGCACCTCCCAGCAGTTTTTTTAAAGGAACTTGTGTGTTTAGGTCTAATAGAGTGTCAGGAAAGGACAATTATATTTAAAACTCCCAGAACACAAATCACTTCACATTTAACACTTCTGCAGAGCACCCTGAGATCCTCAAGAGTGCCTTGAGTGAAAAAGGTGACACCCTGTGGGCTGAGCCATGAAGACATAAACTCTACTGTGATTTCATCTAGGGGGAACTTCACTTTTTACCTTCTCTTTGGCAGTAGTGTATGTGTATGTATGTGTACCTAAAAAAAAAAAAAAAAAAAGAGCAAAGTTAGGTATGGCAAGTACTGCAGTTTCTCAGTATGATCAGATTTCTGGGATGTCTGATGGGAAGCAAACCAGAAGATCACAGTGAAAATTATTGTAGTTCCAGGAGTATCTCCAGTCTGGGAAGAGAACTCATTATAAATAGTACCAGGCATGTACACTGAAACTTGGAGGTCTGCTAACTAGAAAAATCATTAGTACCTAGCCAAAATCAGGATATGTTGATTGACACAGTTAGAGGGAAAGAGCAGGAAAGCAGACAAGGAAGGTGTGCTTCCTTTTCTTGGCAGTGAGGTCTCTCATTTATGCTAGCAAGAGGCACTAACAACACTACCAACAAAAGCAGAAGTTTGAATTGTACATATTGCAGCATTTTCTGTTAACAGATCCCTTCAGTTTCCTTAGAAATAGATACTCTGATATGGGGTGAATGTTGTGTATAATAGGTCATTTGACAGAAATCTGTCAAATGAATCTATTATCAAAATGGTAATAATAGGTAGGTAATAGGTAATAATATTTAAAGAATATATGTGTATATATATATATATAGGAAGTATATGTAGGAAGATAGAAATATATGTAGGAAGATAGACAGGTAGATAGACATAGATAAAAAATATATCACATTTATATTATTCTGATTATATTCTGAGAAGAAATATGGCTAATATCCCTTGTAATTTAACAAGGTTGTTAGAAATCCTGTATTCAAAAGCCTGTGTTTATTATCCACATCTGCTTTTAAGTTTCTTCAGGCTACAGTAATAGTGAGATATCTGTAATCTACCTCATAGAAACAATCTGATGATCAATCATCTTATGCTAAATGTCAAAGAGCAGCCTGCAGTCAGCTTCTGAAATTTAAATTTAGGTATTTGTCAGTTTTTGGTTCCTGATAACAAACAGCCAGTCTGTTAATTTTTTTAAAATATTTTTTTCTTGAAATACTTTTGAAAAACTCTATGAGGCTGCAAATGCTGTGGGTGAATGTTTGAAGGGATTTAAATTTATTGCTAACAGTTTTGTCTCGAGGGAACAAAGATATTTACAGGAGCAATATCCAAATTAGTTCTGATTGTACAGAAATACAAATTTTTAGTATAACAACAAGAAAGAAAAATCAGACATATGTATCTATTTTCTACTAATTAATAATATGACTCTATTCATCTGATGAATGAAGACCTGTGTTCAGCCTGGACTCTTAGACTTACCATTAATCCAGATGACATCACTTCTCTTTGTTGTGAAATCAGAGTATGTCTGAAGTTAGAGCGATAAAAGAAGGTCAAGTCACATTTTATTCAGAGCATATTTCCTAGAGTAAATTATAACACTAAAATATGAGTTGGCCACAACTTGTTTTTCAGGCATATCTCTACCTTACCTTTATTTATTTTTCATGTCTTAGACCAACATGCCCTGGAAGAAGTAACAATAAAAAACCTTCGTAATCACTTGCCATCAAACCAGTCACTCAACATAGATGACCCAGACAACTTAAGCAAGAGATGTGAAATGCCTTGCTATGAGAAATTAATATCTGTGAATAATGTTACAGAAAGCACTTCCAGGCCCTCTGCTATGGATCTTATTTTGATTAAGGTAATGGGGTTTTGCAAATGTGAAAGTTTCAGCCAATTATACCATGCACAAATAGTGTGCTAAGGGCACAGGCATAGCTATATACCTTTCCATCCTAAAGACCTTCTCAGTTTCTGACACTTTTATCACCCTGCATTACTGTTCAAAGTGGTAATGCACTCTGGTATTTGGATCTATTGCATATTTTTATGTAGTTTTATATATCATATAAAAAGTGCTATTAGAACACTGAACTAAAATAGATACTGAGACCTGATAATGAAATCTTTGCAGATATTAATAGATAATTTTTAAATTGTTTTTACCTTTTTTCATCTTATTTATAAAATATTGTTTGATAAATAAATGCAGGTATAGCTTTCTGTCATTATCCTGCATATCCACCAGTGATAATTTCTGCTACACTATTAGAAGTCAAATGCAATCAGAACCATACAATTTTAGCGGCACTTAGTAAAATAGGAAAGACAACCTTATAGTGAATAATAGAAAAACCTTATTAATTAAATAATGGTTCCTTCTTCTAAGCAATACTTGTGTTTGTGCTTCTTACAGGAAGATTTCCTGAATTGATAAAAATATTTTAGCACACAACCGTTATAGATTGCTTATCACTGATGATGGACCAGGTAAGCTTGTTCTTGATGAAGATGAAAGCACAGCTAAAAATCAGTTATTCATTTATTTGTTTACATCCATTCCTTTTCAACAAATAGGAAGGTACGATAATAGGAACAAACTGGCTTTTATCTTTGCTGAGGGAGTCTGCAAGGCCAAGGGATAGAGGCTATGCCTGTGGATAATGAAGGGTCAGGCACTATCCTGACTAGATGAACATCAAGAAATAAAATAGTGATAACTGTTTGAGAAACACTCAGATATGGAGGCAAAATAATGCAAGGAAATAATGAGGTCGTATTAAGATGATGCAAAAGGCAGCTGCGACAGAACAGATCTTCTGTGTCTTGCTACACTTCTGAAGAAGAGCTGTAGGCTACATATTCTAATCCCTTGTAGACTACATTTACTAATCCCTTAATAGCAATAGTGAAATGACTGATTAAACTTTTGTTAATTAATTTTTGTGGGGTTATTTTTGGCAATAGGAAAAAAACATAAATGCAATGTTAAGTGTTGTTAACTAGACTGACAAATCTGCCCAAGGGAGTTCTGGCTCTAGAAAATACTAATATGTTTGAAATGCTTTACAAGACATATATGACACCTTAAGTACTCTGAGAAGAGGCTTAATCATTCAGTGCTCTGAGTTCATGCTGCCATGGGTAACTTTCTGACATCTTTTCACCACACTTCCTTAGCAAGGAGGTAAAACCACTTACTGAATTTCTATTTCCTTCTGCCTCCTCCTGCATCCATTCAACTCTTGCAAGTCTCTGCCTAAATCAGAGCAGAGCTTGTTAGCACACACTGTAAACCAGATTACTAGAACTGTCATTATTTTTAAAGCTTTCAGAGTGGGCTCACAAGCACTTGCAAATGAAGACAGGAAAGATCATGATAATGCAGAATGGTAAGAAGTAATGAAAATGCAGAAGTGGCAGAAACTGAAGATGACTTTTAGGAAGGAAGAGTACGTAGCTGTGACCCAAATAATGCCTCAACTTCTCAGGAGTGTTTGTCTCCTGCAGTGCACTCCACACCACCAGAGCACAAGGTGATGTTTATTTGAGAGTGAGTGGAGGGATGCTCGCTGAAGTGCATCTGTCAGAGTAACTTTCTCATAATCACTTTTAGTAGTACCAGAGTACTACCAAAGGAAATAATCCTTTTAATTGGTGTTCACCTATGCCAGTGCTAGGGGCTCCAGCTAGTCAGCTTTCTTCCACATCTTTATATCAGGACCCTGGTTGGCAGTGGAGCGCTGGGTAGCAATGCCTTGGGAAACCTATCCTTGCATTGCATGGCTACAGCAGGTACTTCAGCACACAGACCAGTGAGGGGGATATTTAACACACTCGGGAACCTAGAGAATAGACAGTGCTAAAAAGTGGGCAACTGAATTTTAATATTAGGCTTGAGGGTTTTTTAATTGTTCAATTCTAAGTGGCATATATTTTTGCTTGTAGACACCCATTTTATTTTCTCATACATAAAATTAAAGAAGTTATTCAATTTCCTTTTTAAAGTATTTCAGATACGCACTGCAGAAAAGTGCAATTAAAAATACATGTAGTAATGATACATGAAAATACTTTTGCATTAAAGTTCTTTTGATTAAATATTTATTAATAATTGTAGTGAAAATATATAAAGATTTGTACACTCCAGCACTTGTATATTATACAAGCAGTGGCTTCTTGTCTGTTGTGCATTGATTTACAGCATTTGAAGCTACCACAGTGGAGTAGTTAGGAAGTATCTTGTGGAAAAAAAAAACATGATAAAAAGATACAATGGAGAGGGAAACAGAAATGGAAAAGCAAGAAAATGGTTCTATTTGCATCAATGCAAAATAATCTTTTCAATGGTTTTGTCTAGGAATATCTATCCAGACTTCATCCATGTAGCCTGAAAGGGGCTATATAAAAATATAAAAATACATATAATATATATATACATATATAATTATAATTATAATATAATATATATAATATAAAAATACTTTTTTTCCTCTTGAATTTGCATCAATGGCTTCAAGCAATCAATGGTTTCAATCACGGTTTCAAGCAAGTCCACCCTTAAGGAATAGTGTCTGCTTTCAGCTCTACACACTCCACTCAGTATAACCAAACAGAAGTTGTATTTATGCAGAAGGAAAATATCATGCATGAAACAAAGAAGGAAAAAACATGAAGATATGCAGAAAATAAATGTATATGAATTCTCATATCTTTAACAAATATCTCTAATTTATTAAGATTTTGAAGCATATTCACTACAAAAGGAAACTCTCCAGCTCCATAATTTTCCCCCTCCTTCCCTATACCTTTAAAAATGTTGAGGCAAAGACAACAGAACAGGGATTGGTTTCCCAGAGATGGTGCTGTCAGCATCATCCAGCTCGAGTCAGGCAACCTGGCTGGTTCAGAAGGTGTGGACAGGCTGCAGCTATGCTGAGCTGTGAAACTCCTTAACATCTTTGGGTGTTTGCTATGAAGTGTGCCTGAAAATTCTCACAGAAAAGGCATTAGCCATGCACTTTTATGAAATGGATCAGGCCTCGTGCCCTCCTGACATCTGTTTTTACTGGTTAAAATAAAATACTGACTGGATTTCCCTGTTTCCAACAAAGTCATCATTTCCCATACAACATTTCTGCATCTTCAGATGTGTAGTTCCTGATTTCACCATTTCTGACTGAAATGAGTGTCTTTAATAACACATCCAGCGCTGTGCCATTCTGATATTATTTTTACTCCTTAAAGATGGAACTTTCTGCACTGTTATCTCTGATGTACTATTTATATCAGAAGTGGAAGCACAGAGCAGCAACCTGTTCCAGGCAGGAAGGGACCTCAGGACATCTATAGACCAGCCCCTTACCCAAAGCAGGTCCAGGCTGCTCATGGCTTGTTCCAGGGCTTTAAATCCTTCCAAGCAGAGATGTCACAATGATAGCATAGGGTTAAAATGTTTCTAAAACATGGGAACTGTATACAGTAGATTCAGAGGGTGGAAAAAAATGTTGGGTCTGGTAGGCCTGGGAAAGGGAACTAGGCCCTGGGAAAAAATGTTGAGCTTTGTCTCTATTAGACCATGTGGAACTGCACCTGCATAATAATCAAATGATAAATAATACAGTTGTTAAATATAATGATTGTTTGGTAATTGAATAGAATTATTGTTTAATCGCAATATGAATTATGAGAAATTATGTAATCGTAACAAGAATAATGAGAAGGGATGTTTGGGGGACCTGATGAAAATTACAAGAATTCATGCTTGGATAAGATCAATGTATACAATAGAACAATATGGGTTTAATAATTAATATATAGTTATATACCGAAAAGGGTATAAAAACATGTCCATCTCAGATCCATGTTGGAGTCAGATTTGGGTTTGTATCCCTGATTCCCAGAGCTCCTCAATAAAAGCACCTGCTTACAACAGATGCTAACAACATCTTGGAGCACCTCAATGACATGTCCTCATAGGCTGTGAGGGTCTCTTAGATGCCACTAAATCTGTCTTGTCTCTAGGCTGAGCAGCCCAGCTCCCTCAGCCTCTCTTCAGGGAACAGGAAGAGTCCCCTTCAAGCTCCCCCATTTCTCCAGGGGTTTGCTGTGTTTGCCCAAGCCTGGACACCGTCTCCAGCTGTGCTCTGAGGAGCACCCTGTGCAGGGGGACAGTCCCTGTCCCTGGCCCATGTCCCTGCTCATGCAGCCAGGACTCTGCTGGCAGCCTTTGCCCCAGGACATGCCATGTCCAGCTCCTGCCCAGTGCCACCTCAGGGTCCCTCTTTCCCCAGGCTGCCCCATGGCAGGGACCCTGCACTTGGTGATTTTATGGGGCTCCTGCCAGCCCACGCCTGCAGGTCCCCCTGGCCTTGCCACAAGCTGTGCTGAGTTGCATGTGGCAGATTGTTATTGTGAAGAAGGCTATGGAAACATAATTGTACATATAACTGACTGACCTTACAAATTAATTTCAAAGGCAAAACCTTATGAATAAACATTAGGAGTAGCTACTATGCAGTCAAGTTCTTTGCCATAATAGTCTTATTGTAAGGGGCACTGAGGGATTCAGAGGATAGCTGTGTATAGGTTCAAAAATCTTAAAATAATTGCAAGGCTAGAGACTAGCATACTCCCCCATCACTTCCACAGATCTGATTAAACAGTCTCTTAAAGAGGAAAAAAAAAAAGACAGGAAAAAAATGAAGTTTAATGTTGTACTCTATTTATTTTAAAGAAAATTACTTTGGTTTCCCACAGGAAGATGATAATTAAGGAAACAAAAGAAAAAAAATAACTGAAGATAAGCAGCAGCTTTTTACATGTGTAAAGAAGAGCATCAGAGACTTTAATCTTTTTTGCCCCTTGTGATATGTGCTTTGAAGGAGAAAGACTCCTAAGTGATGGCATCTGGCAAATGAGCTGTGATCTTTCACCCCAAAGACACCCCTAAAATATAGGTATTTGATATGTTCAAATATAATGTTAGTAACTACAGATCTGTGAGCAGCAGAAGGAATAAATTTATGCAGGAAGGCTGCCCTTGTTTGAAGCTTTTGTCAAAACTGAAGCTGTTATTCAGCAGAGCTGTTAATGAAAAAAGTGCCCACACAGATCTAGAAAAACAAGTTGGGGGCAGAAAAGAAAAATTCTGGAAGTCTACATGTAAATGTGACAATGAAGGTGAAAAAAAAGTGAGATAAAAAATTGATTTTATTTATGACCTTTTATCAGAAGAATTTTATTTCAGTTTTGACCTTTGAAATTTTGGTTATCATATATTTTGTTATATTTGAGTAACCTTATATAATGCATTCAGTAATTTACTGAATGTTTTTACAATTAATTCATTCTCTGTGATTTAATTGTTGTGGAAAATACACAAGAATTTTTATAGAGAATTAAATAAAATTGCCTGATTTATTTTTAAAATGTAGTTAAATAAAAAAAATCAATATAATATTTGAAGATCAGCTCTGATGTGTACAGTCAAAATATTCAGATATACGAAGATCAGATGATTATCCATATGTTACAGAAAATTTACAATGAAATAACGTGCAGGGAAGGATTATGGCAGTTTTATAGAAGGTTATATCTTTAGTTATTTTAAATAGTTTTACATGGCTTGACTTATAGCTATGAATTATAGTAGCTCTGTGGTCTAAGGAAAGCACTAGACATATCGTGCAATTGATTTTTATGTTCAAGCATCTATTATGTGAGATTTGATGGAAAGAGTGCAGAGTAGCCTGGAAAGGAAGTGTTTCTATGGGTGTCCTTAAACCTAGAGAAAAATCGTAATTTAAACATACATTCAAATAATAGGGTATCTAGAGAAGCCAATAGCTTGCATCAAAAATACCAGTTCAATTCACAAAGAAAGAAAGAAAAATTGTATAAATTGATATATTTGTATTCTGTTTTGCTATTTCACCATTTGAAAACAGAGGAAGAGAATGGAACAAGTGAAAGGCTGTTATTACAGCAATGATATATTATATGCTACTTTACATTATCAGGAGATAATGCAATAGCATTTTTGTGGATGACTACAAGTCATAATTCCTGACACCTATAAGCATGTCCACAAAAAAAGGTCACAGTTATGGGCTGTCACAGTCCACTGAATAAAATGAAATGCAATACTATGCTGCCATAACTACTTGAGTTTTAAAGGAGAGTAATAATTTATTGAGCAGATTAAGAATTTGAAAAGAGTCCACTAGTAAAAAGCTGTTTAAATACCAGATATATTCTTACATAAGGCAGAGGGTGTAAAGCCATTTGAAGTAGAGGATTATGCTAGAAGAAAAGTCATGTGTGGCTACAGGGCAGATGGAATCACCACACCATTGTTCTGCAAGAAGCCAGTATCTTGATGCAAATAAAATTTTGGCCATGCAAATTTTATGGAGGCTTTACAAGCCACCTCTGACCATACAAAACTGCTGAAATTGCTAAATGTTGAGATTTATGCACTAAATTTTTTGCTGTGTTGGCACTGCCTAGGTGATAGGCAGGGAGGCAAGGGCATCACCAGACCAGCTGTCAGTACGTAAATAATCTTCATGGATGTGCTATATTGCTTACTGATGGGTAAAATTATATTATACTGGTCTTCACTAAATGTTTTCCTCCTAAATTACTACTCACCACATGTTGATGTTTAAAGAATATTAATGCTGTGGGTTGAGTTATACTCAACCGATGCTGGCTAACACATTAACTTCCTTTTCTAAAACGCCTTTGAATTTCTCCATAGGACTGGGTATGGCTGAAACAATAATTGCCTCTAACTTTAGGGTAAGTGTACATCCTGGTAAAACAGAGACACCCTTCTGAGTCTTACACTGTGGTAATTATATGGTCAAAGGCAGACTTCTTGCCTTGTTTTTGTAGGAGTAATGTGGGAGGGTATTAATCATGTTCACCTGTAATCATGCTATCACAAAGCCAGAGTGGCTGAAAAGCCTATTTCTTTGAGCTTTTCCTTTCTGCTTCTTCTGGACACTCTTATTGCAGAAACTGTGTTAGTTCATAACCTGGCATATTAACTTGTCAGCCATCAATTTTCATTCGCATTATTATTTTCAGCCTTTTACAGCACTAGTTGAGGGCAGAACATGCTGCCTGACGAAGGAGTGGAACAGCTAGAGCTGAAAAGCTTTGCAGAAACTGCAGTTAAATCCAAGAGCCCATGAGGCACAGCCCTGGGGAGGATGGAGACATGGAAGAAGAGGACAGTAGTGAGCCAGATGGGAACCTCTAGATTCAATCATAAAAACTCTGATGCCACAGCAATGACATCTTTCAGGTTAAATGTAGGCTGAAAGGAGTTTGGCACCACAAGCAAGGGAACTTTTTCTCTTGTCTAGAGAGCAGACAGTTTGGCTATTATTCAGCAGTTTCTCTTTTGGAAGAAACTTTTACAGGATTCCAAATTTTGATTCAAGTGCTTAGGTCAAATAAGAATAACAGCTTAGAATATAATATAACGTGTTTGGTTCATATCCTGTACAGAAAGCCAATTCAAATGAGATTTCATTGAATACAATGGTGCTTGATGTTTGTTATCTACTTTATATCATATAGACAAGAAAGCAGGGCTAGAAATGAAAGTGCTACCATACATATAAGCAGAAAAGGTGAAATCATCCATTTCTCAGGAAAGTATGCCGGTACAAATAATGTGAATGCATGCATTGCACAGGGACAAAACCCACTGAGCTCAGATTTAATACCTTGGTTAAGAAGACTTTAGTCTCTGACACAACTAAGTTACTGACCTGATGTAGGCCGTGTCTTCAGACTTGAGAACAGTTGCACAACTTTCATGATCAAATTGGGCCCAGATGTAGCTTGATGACATCTAATTTGTAATACAGAGTTAACCAGGTCACAGAGGGCCATAGAATGATGAGGGGTCTGGAGGGGAAGCCAAATGAGGAGCAGGTGAGAACATTTGGTCTGTTCAGCCTGGAGAGAGGAGACTGAGGGGAGACCTCAGTGTGGTCATCAACATCCTCAAAAGGGGAAGCAGAGGGGCAGGCATTGATTTCTCTCATGACCAGTGACAAGACTTGAGGACATGGCATGAAGCTGAGTAGAGGGAGGTTTAGGTTGGATATCAGGAATAGGCTTTTTACCCAAATAATGCTAAGGCATTGAAAGAGATTCTCCAAGGAAGTGTTTACAGCACCACGCCTGACAGTACAAGAAGGGTTTGGACAACACTCTCAGGCACATAATGTCATTCTTGGGGTGTCCTGCACAGGGCAGGAGTTGGAATTGATCATCCTGAAAAGTTCCTTCCAACTAAGCACATTATGCTATTCCATGATAACTCTTGAGATTGTGAGCATGGAAAGAGTGTGGCTTTTTCTACTTCATGTTTTTATCAATGCTATCTGCCTCTGTTTTGCTATCTTTTGTTAATTTAATTATCCATATGCTAATAATTCTTAAAATATTGCATGTGGGCCGCAGTATTTGCCATTCATCATCATCAGACATCTTATTCCAAATGTAGCTGTATTAGTTTTCAATGCCAACTGTTGTTCAGGGTTTTTTAATTTATTGACATCCCTTTGTGGGAAAAAGCTGTGTATCTCTGTGTAGCTAATGATAAAGCTCCTCAACAGATTCATTTTTCTCATCTCAGTGTCATATCATCAGATTGTCCTAAATCAATACTTACCCAAGTCAGTCTCACTGTGTTTGATAACTGTGGAATGCATTATGTTCTTCTAGCAAACAACCAAGCAAAGTAACACTGAAAGGCAACACATTTTTGTACTGAAAATATGAAGAAAAACTCTAAAAGTATGGGTTTGTTGAATCTGTTTAGTTTCAACTTTTGTAGAGTACCAAGTTCTGCTGACACCAGAAGCTCTTTTCTGTAGCTTTTAAGCAGAACCGGAGCATAAATCATATGAGCAACAACAAAAAAATGCTATGCTTACAATCATCAGATAATACTGGGTGACAGAAAATGCAATAATTTACATGCAAATAGCTTTGAAGCTATACTGACTCTAAAAGTGTAATGGACTGCATTTATTAAGGTCATATTCCTTAGAGACATTATACTTGCTCATAGGCTCTGTAAGCTGCTTATGTCCCTGCATGACTTCCTGACAGCTTTCTTGCCTTTGCTCTCATGATTTCTTCATTTTTCTCACATTTTCCCTGTCTTTCATTCATCTGTGTGTGTCAGCGTCTAACAATACAAACGAGCTGTGGCCTCAAAGCCTCAGGGTTCTACACACATCGCTTGAAATAAATGGCTTACCTTGATGCAAGGTTTAGGTTACTGAATAAGCCTGCAGATTATTTTCTTCACACTATTTTTTTTTTTACCTTTTTCTTTTCTGTCCTTTTTTTTTTTTGGATGATTCTACCTTTTTACTACTAAGTTCATTAATTTGAATTCCTTAGCTTGGAGAAATTTTGAGTACTGCTGCAGACTATTTTGTAAGAATCAAGAAGGTGAAATATTTTCAGGTCTAAGTACATTCAGTACTTTTTTTCTTAATACTACCACTGGTATGTCACGGATAAATTGGAATAGTTATGCTAATGAACCCAGTACTGGCTCCACTCCTGTTTAACATCTTTATTAATGATGTGAATGATGTGGCAGAATGTACCCTCAGCAAGGTTGTAAATGACATTAAACTAGGAGGAGTGGCTGATGTCAGGGTCAGCGGGTTGTGCTGCCATCCAGAAGGACTCAACAGCTGGAGAAAGAGACTCTCAGAAATCTGAGGCTCAAAAAGGGAAGTGAAAAATTCTGCACTGGGGAGGAACAGCTCCAGGTAGCAATATACACTGGGGGCTGTACAGCTGGAAAGCAAGTTGGCAGAAAAAGACCTGGGGATCCCAGTGGACACCAGGCTGGATATGAGCCTGAAATGTGCTCTTGCTGCAAAGGAAATGAAATATATTCTGGTCTGGATTAGGCAAACCATTTCCAGAAAGACAGACATAAATAAAGATTTATGCCCTGTCTCTGTATGTTAAAAATCAGCAATACATCTGAGCCTGTGGGCCTTGCTCTTCAAGAAACGTGGTTGTTCAAGTGTGTTGCTGAAACATATCAAGGTTGTACAAAATCAGAAGTTAGCCACCTGGTCTAATTCAGCCCCTGGAGTAATTTTCCTTCTTTGTTAATATGCACCAAGGATCCTAATTTCTTCAAAGCAAAGTTAGCAATCGTGACTATCCCTGTAAGGGATAATTAGACTTTACAGTAATCAACTGTGTCTTTTGACTTCAAAGGTCAAGAATTACTCCAACACATCCCTGAAAACTATTCAGTTTAAGAAGAAAATAATTAATAGACAACCAGAAATAGGGATAACCTAGGCAGTTATTTCAAACTTTTGGAATAAATTAAAAGAAATATAATAGTTTTGATAAGTCCTGATGGTATTATGTGTCGTTTCAGTGTATTCCCTTCACTGAGACATGCAATTTATAACAATATCCTTAGAATTCTGACTAGCATGGATGGACATGTCCTTTTTTACTAAATAATCAAGTATTGGAAACTTTTCTAAAAAATTCAGAAAATTCTGAGTAATCAACAATGTTGCAAATAGAGTTCTAAATTTTTCCATTCCTCTCTAGGTTTTTATTTTCATTGTTATAAGCTGATTTTCTAACTGGCCTTTATTTTTCCTCTATCTCTCATAGAATTCTAGAAGGACACACACAAACATTTGCTATATTCCTGATTCCTGAATTGTTGTTTCACATGTATTTGTATTAGTATTTATATTTGTATTCACTCTCCAAAAGAACACAAGGAGAAAGGAGGTCTGGAATAACAAATTATTACCTTAAAGCCTGCAAAAGTGCTTCTTTTTTCATTATATATATATATATATATATATATATGGCTGAACTGGCAAACTATGAAGTTGATCATGAACATGTTTCTCTAAAAATCGTATCTAAGGCAGCCCTTGATTTGACATTGCACTAGCTGTCATCTTAATAACCTAAAATTCTACTTTACACAGTAAGGTATTTATTTGAGATCCAATGTTAAGCCAGAGTAAATAATATGTGCAGGATTGTGACAGTTTTTCTTTCAAGAATTTGGAGCATACAGTGGCTATTAAAAAATGCATGAATAATTTCTCTAAATAATGCTGAAAGACCCTGCTTCTTTGTGAAAATATAAGTTCTCATTGTGAGAATATATTATTCTCTTTAGGCATTTCTGGATCTCAGTAGCATTTAAAATGTTTCCATCTGCCAATAATAAGTCTAATTATTTTCTATGGTGTTTGTGATTAATTTATTTAATCCATTACACGACTTTGAATAAAATATATATTTTTAGTAGAGAGATTTCCAAGCCTTAATAAAATTTGGAACACTGGGCTATTTATAGCACCTCTTAAGTGACTTTTTAAATCCTAAATTTAAGAACATTTCTAAAATTAAAAGAAAATTAAGAAATACATTTAGTAATTTTCAGCATTTTTGAAGAAGAAAAGTACACAGTACTACAGGAGCTATTGCTGTAGGCTCTGCAACTATAGGAGGACTGATGTACATTGAGAGATCAATACAGTGGCCCTCCATTTCTCATTTTGAAGGGAGTTATTGTCCTCTAGCATCAAAATGATGCTTTAAAAATGTCCAATATGGTTTGTTCCTCTCTTTCAGGAGCAGGTTTTACCAGCTTAACCCAGACTAAGTATTATCCAAAAGTGACTCACTCCAGCAGCAAGAAACAAATGATTTTACACATTTAGCTTCAAAACTATGGAGGCGTAATCATTTCTGGTTTACTCCTTAAAAAAATATTTTTCTCTTATGCATCATTTCCACTAGATCATTTTAGAAGGAAAACACAGGAAATAAGCACCTTTAAGCATTCTAAAATCTCTGTATTTGAGATCCTTGTGCTGAAGAGATTCTTATGAAGCATTTCAAAACTTCAAGGTTGGTATAAAATGGTCACCTTTCTACTTACTGATTTGCATGAACAGAATCTCAGATAGATTTCCAGAGAGCTTTATGCCATCCATCTTATTTACGAATAGTCTAAGCTGTAGATATATAGTACTACAATTAATGGTATAATACTCCAATATCATAGCAGGTCTCCATAATTTCGTCAGACTTTCATGTTAGAACAAGTAGAATGAGATCAAGATATTCCCCAGGGAATTCTTCCTGATCCACAAATTGATATTTTTTTCACTTGTCCTGCCGACTTAGAAGGAGTTGGATAGGGATGTCTTTGGACCTTTTGGTAGACAAAATCTGGAAGTTGAAAAACATCTGAAAAAGTCTGACAGATTGTTATAGTGTTTTGAAAGTGCAGATATTTCTGACAATCAATGACAGATTTATCCTTGAAATCTACATGCTTCAATTAGGAAAATATTGAGTGGATTGCATAAGCCATGAACAAATAAACTTCAAAATAAGAATCAGATTTAATTTTAAAAGTTCATATAATTTCAGCACTGGGATTAGGTTCAAAGATCCTACAGACTAAGAACTTTGTAAAGCACATACATCTGAGACATCCAAAGAATAAAATTAATTTATAAGAAATCGGGCAATATTATTAGATATTAATATATATAAAACTACTCATTACTTTTCAAATAACTCTTGTCCAGCTGTATGGTTGTAGGTGGGTTTAATGGTAAAATATGCTCTCCTTAAGCATCATGATTTTTTCTGATACCATGATTTCATGGTACTATAAGGATGTCCTTTTTATTTAATGAACAAACCTAAATCTCTCCTATAAAATCTTTGCTGTGAAACCTCTTTCAATCTTTCTGTTTCCAAGATCCTTACCTTACAATTACATGGTTGATTTCCCAGTATCACCAATACAAGAATCTTGTAGATTCTTGAAGAAAAAGGAAAATCAGTTCCTAAATGATAAAAAATGTTTTCAGAGCCCAGAACTGTAGAATTAGATTAGCACTTTTACTTAAGTAATGTCATTAATTCATTCATGTTAATAATTAATAACACTATTTGTATTTTTAAGTGTTCCATTGACTTAGAAACTTTGTGAATGAATAATCATCTGCCATAGGAATCTCAGACCATTCCTCATCTGTCTGTTTTGTATAAAATTAGCCTAAGGGAATGCAGCATTACACTGGTTGGGACCTGTCAAACAATGCTGATTCTGTTTGTAGGATTTGCCTCTCAAATATATGTTACAGACATCAGCATTAGCTAGAAAAATTATTCTATAAGAATACTAAATTCAGACTTCAACTTCTATTTCTGCAGGATGACTTATTTTATTTATTCCCATTATTACTGTAATCAATTCATTAGCTTCTCTAGACTCCAAATGTAATAGAAGATCCTCTCATGATAAATGTGAGCTCTGTATTTTTGCCTAAGATAAATATAATTATACATATATCTAAATTATTATCATTAATTTTCTAAAACCTTATAAACAATGTTGATTTTCTTAAGATGAATTTTTTTTTTTTTTTACTGTATAATTAAAAAGTCAGCTGCTGCTCCAGGAAAAATACTCTGATTTTAAAGGTCAGAAAACTGAAAATTCCATTCCTAAATTAAATTAAGAGCAGCCCTTAGATCTGAAAGATCATTCCTCTACTGAAGGCATTCAAGCAGGTTGATTGCAGAGCCCGTTGAATGTAAGCTCTTCAGTCAGGCTCTGTGAAAGGCAGCAGTGGAGAAGTGTGGGAAGATGGTTTGTAGGGATAGTGCAGAAGGCAATTTTCCTCAATGAATTACAGCTGTACAGATTGCTGAGGAGTAGAAAGAGCCTTGCTTATCCAATGAGGATGGGTGTTACAAAAGAGTGGGCTAGCTGGCTATCAGGTGGAGTTTGAGAATTGGGGTCTGCTGCATTTCAGGCTGTTGGTTGTGCTGTGAGGAGGAAGGGACATGAGGCTGTGCAAGGGACAGCCATGGTAAGAAGATGCTGTGTGAGGGACAGACAGGGTTAAGTGGCTGGGTAAGGGACAGCTTGGGGTTAGCCAGTCACGCAGAAGGAAACTTGCAGAAAGAAGGAGTCAGTGCTGTGTGGACTTGCCTGAGAGAAGGTATGAAAAGTTTTTAATAAGAGACTGGTGGTGGTGCCAGTTGTGTCTGTCTTGAAAACTGCATCAGAGAAGAGCCCATAGAGGTGGTGGTGCTGCCTTTCAGTATGACCTGCTTCCCTCTGAGATGCCCCCAACCAGCTGGCACTAACCACTAGCACAGAGCAGTACTGTGGAGCAAGCAATGCTCAGTCACTGACACTGGAGAATTCCAGAGAGCTCTCTTCTGGAAGAGCCTTTGTTTGATCCCACAAGCATCTAGCTTGTGTGCTTTACTGTGCAACAAAAACCAAGATACAGTAAATGCAGAGAAGAAAGAGACTTAGAAAACTCATGTTTAACCTAAAAATGCCTTCACAACACAGAAAGAGAGTTTCAGATTGTCCTACAGCTGGGTTCAAAGTCAGTAGTTCTCATACCTTCTAAGCACAGAAGACTGGCTAGTCTGGGGAAGAGGATATACCCAGTAACTGACCCTCCAGCTCTACCAAAACACAGAAAAAGAACAACACAATTTGACAAAGAATGGGAGTGTGTTGCCCGGTACTAAGGAGGGAGGAAGAGAACGACAGAGTGTGTCTGATATCCAGTGCCTGATCCTACGTTTCTGGTGCATTTTGGATACAGAAGGTTGGGTATAAAATGCATAAACAAACCTGAAAATGGAAGCCAGGGTGTCCTGAGTTTTGCAGGAAAGCAGGTAAAAGGAGTACATAATGTTTTTCATTCCCACTGCACCAGAGAATTGTCCTGTACTGATTCACACATGCTTACTTTCATAAGAACGCTCCAATCCATGGAATAACTACCTTGCACCTCACCTTGGAGCAAGGAAGAGTGAAGTTCTGTGGCTTCAAGCTTCCTCCCAGCCCATGGTATGTTCTGGGACAACAAAGCACATCTACTGTAAAGCTACTTGTACTAAACTTGAGTGTAGCACCCTTAATTCTGAGCCATCATTTCAAAGATAAGGTGCAAAACCCACTGCCACATACCCACAAAATTCTTGGAGTTATCCCTGTGAGGAACACCAGCCCTAGAACTTCAGTGTGCTGTGCAAAGGAAGTTGACACCCTCCCAAACCAAAATTCATTGAGAAATATGTGCCTAGATCCCTGTGAGCTCTTTCAGAACTCTGGATTATAAACATAAGTGCCTATCAAATATCACATCTCTAGAGATGTATTTGTAAGAGTTGAAGAAACTGGCAACCAATCACACTACAATAAAAATACCCTTATGGGCCTTATTCCCCAAGGATTAAATAGGATATCTAACCCATGGAATCAGCCTGAAGCTGTGTCAGAGGAGAATTAGAGTGGATGCTACAAGAAGGTTCTTCGTGCAGAGAGGGATTGGGCACTGGAACAGGCTCCCCAAGAATGTGGCCACAGCAAGAAGCCTAGAGTTTAAGAAGCATTTGGAAAATGCTCTCAAGCACATGGTGTGATTGCTGGTGTTCTCCTGGGCAGTGCCAGCAGTTGGACTCCATGATCCTTGTGGGTCCCTTCCAACTTGAGAGACTTTATTTCCAGCTTTCATTCTACACATAATACCAGAGTGATACAAATACTAGAGGAGGAAACAGTGACAACTGCTAGAGACTGCTCAGTACCGCAAACTTTTGGTTGCTATTTAACACATAATACATGCAATATTATCTCTCTTAATGGAAAATTAATGTGTTGTGAGTGCTGTGACAAGGGCAGCTGAAAAGCTTTCTTGCCCTGTAGAAAAGCTGGTGATTACTGGACTCCCAGAACCATTTTGGCATTTGGCACTTTTAGAAAAACAGGCATGCAAATAGACTAAAAAAAATAAAAACAAAAAACCCAAGAAAAACAAACAAAAAAACAAACCCAAAATTTTCCTCTTATGTGTTCTGGTTTTTTTTTGTTTGTTTGTTTGTTTGGTTTTTTTTATTACTTTTATTGTAGTTGTTACTCTAAAGTTTAATGCAAAAGCTAAAATGATAATTTTGAAAAATGTGAACAGCATTGAAACAGCATGAGATTTCAGGCAGGAAAATGGTTGTAACAGTGAGGTCCCCCCATTTGACTCATCTGTTAAATATAAAGTCCATAAAGATGTTGGGGTGACTTGTAGGCAGCAAGAGTAAGAACATTGTATTACTGTGGGCTATTGTCTCAGGAAATTCTGTCTTTCATTTTACATAATTTTTAGACATTCCCTCTCTAATTTTTTTTATTAAATGCTTTAGTTCTAGCAGAGAAAAAACACATTAACTTATGTCTTACCAACCATATTAAAATCACAAATCATGTTTTGGGACCAGATGTACAGGCAGATTGAACATAGTGGGGATTCATGTATTTCAGAAATCTACACAAAGAGTTTTTGGAAGCTGGGTACTTCTATCTTATATTGCCACTTTTATTACCATCACATCAATATTTTTCCCAAGGGATGTAGAAAGTTTTTTTCACTATATTTTAGGAATACATTTCTCCATTTCCAAAATCTTCTATAGTATGTTCTAGCTTAAGCAAGACCTGTTTCCATTCACAGTCAGAGGGGTTTGTGTTATCCAAATGTCCACATTCCATCTAGATGAAGCTGTGTATGCTCCCCCCAGAAAGTTCCAAGCCCCAGATACCCAGCAAGAGTGGGGGACCTATTGAGGGAGCAAGTGAAAGGCTTTATTTGTTTCTGATTCAGTCAGACTGCTGGGACATTAACAGAATTGCAGATTTTGGCCTCAGGTTGATGGCTAATGCCTGACATTATTTACTTACTGGTAGTCTAAGAGCCATTAGTTCAGATTACTTGCCCCCTCATTTTGACTCCTCCAGAGCCAAGGATGAGTATAAATGGTGACACATGCCCTGAATCTACTTCTAGTAGTTGCATAAAATATTTATGATGTCCTTGCTTATCGTTCCACTATTAAATGGTCATGTTTGTGAATAAATCTCACAAAAGTAATAAAAGTGAAAAATACCCTGGTACATTGTTACAATGTATATATATATATGTATGTGTATATATACATGTTCACATATTTAGGTATCTCTGTGTATACCAATATATAATGTATAAAATAAGGAGGTCAATAAATTAAAACCTCCGTGTTATATTGTGGTATAAAAATTTTGGGCAGTAAAAGCCGCATACTTTGCATGTTGTCATGCCACTCCATTCATGTGATAGAATATTTGTGAAGGAGATATGCTATTGGAAAAGATAGTGTCAATTTAGACTTACATTCCACCTACAAGGATCTCAGTGTGACATGAAGTTATTTTTGCCCCATTTTCCTGTCCTTTGCTCTGAACAGAAAGACTACATGTGAAAAAGGCATAGTCTCAAAGGCCTCTGAAGGCCTGAGATAGCACAGCTTAAGGGTCTCTCTGCATGTGGAATCAAAGCAGGTGCTAGAAAGCTCCAGATTCTGGGAGAAGTAGAAAAACATGACCTCTGCCCTTCACTCAATACAAAGCCAAACTGGGGTCCTTTCCTGTCCTCTAGTCCACTTTGGGGCCTGATAAAAGAAGAACTGATGCCCATCTTGTGATTCCTGTGATGGTTTCCTGATGTGGTCTGTTCTCTGCTTTGCAGATTTGATGGAACATTTGAACCACTGAAAGTGCTGGTGTGGGCTTCAGAAAACTCCTGTGAATACCTTTGTTTGTCTAGGCAAAATCACAACAGGTAATGCTGTCAGTTTAAATCCCCATGAATTCCTTAGAGAAACAGAAGAGAAATAAAAATTATGATAAAGGAATTAGACATACAGTTCCTTGATATGTGTTTAATTTGTATGGCTACATTTAAAGTAGGGGTAGCTACAATTTTCTCCCTCCATTCAGGAGAACTAAAGCACAGAAATACTGAATGATGTGCCTAATACTACCTAATGTATGAAAAATGGCTGGAAAGGAAACCCAGTCATCTCATTGCAGCCTTTGGTATATATCCTGACCAAATAAGTTACAGTATTGCCAAAAAACAGGATATAAAACACTAATAGAATAAGCACTTTAAATGAGTAAAAATATCTTCACTTTAATTGTTTGACAGTTACAATTCTCTTAGAAATGTATTTTTTGTTACCTTTGGCCAAAAGAGGGTGAGAGTCAGAAGTGAAGTGACCTATGTGCGCTCATGAAGTAGAGTTTACAGTGACAGAGGCAATTGTCACTTGATGGTGCTGTGGTTCCATGGCTGTCTTTTCCCAGCTTTTCCACATTACCACACTGAGATGCAGAGTATAAATCTTCTCCAGCAAACACAGATCTCAGAAGTTCAAATAAAGACCATAATATCAGAAGTGCTCCCACCATGGGGCTGCCGGCAGCGAGGCGCTCAGCCTGGGGAAAGGACGCGCTCGGCGCTCGGTGGGTGCTGGAGGCACTGCTGACAGAGCCACTGCTCTCAGCCCCCAGCTGCTACAGGGAAGGCAGAAAAACAGGGAGGTGGCAAAGTTACCTGAAAGCAGGATCAGAAAGCTCAGAGTGCCACCAACATGAGTTTCCCCTTTGTTTTCACACTGACTTTGGACACAACCTATAAAGTTGGAGTTGAGATGTAACAGCGGATGGACAAGAACACACATTTTTTTAGAATGCACATAGCTGTCAAACATTTACACCTACATGGAGAACATTAGCATAATTTGAATAACTCAATTATATTTTAGACGGGTTTTGGAAAAAAAATTGAAGTTTCCAAGGAATATAGCTACCTAAAAGTATGTTTAGATATTAACGCACAGGATTCATTAATCCCTCCCCCAAAACAAAGCCCCAAACCCATAATCTTTTACCAAATTTGATTTTTTGTTTTCTTGGTTATTTTTGTTTGGGGATGGAAAAGAGGAGGCAGCTGGGCAAAATAAATATAGAATGCCTAATTAGCAATGTTGCCCATCACTTCCATTTTAAGACCCTGATTTCGTTTGTTTATAAGTTTGCCAAACTTCAGCAATCTGGACTGAAATTTCCCAGCCTGTAGGCTGACTAAAAGAAACAGAAAAAGAAAAAAAAGAATAAAGCTTTCAAGGCATTTTTAGGGATTAGAGTACAGGAAAATACCTTTTTTTACCATTGTAAAAGAAAAAAAAATTGTATCGTTTTCTTAATTTTCTCTGATAATTCTGGTTCTTTCTATCCTGTAGTAAAAGCTCTTGAAAAGCAGTAGAGAAAGGGCCACGTAGGAAATGTGACTTCTCTTTTTACGTTCCAAAAACTCTGCACAAGTAGGTCAAATTTAAAGACTTTTTTTTTTTCATCACTTCAGTACACACACGCCCTCAGAAGACTTGTTTACTTTAAAATTCTTAAATCTTCCAAGATTTTAGTCCTACTGGTCATGCTTCAGCCTGGTGACAGAGTTCTTGATGCTATAGCTGAGTTCCTGTGGGCCACACAAACTATCTGTGCTGATTGTGCAGAACACATTTTTCAACATCCTAATTTTACCTGGTTTGTTTTGTGAGTTTTGTTATTTTTTTTCCCAGTGAAAACAAATATAAATAGAATGGGAAAAAAAATTGAGTTGAAACTAAAAAAAAATAATCTAAAAATCTGGGCTTGTAATGACTAAACCAAAAACTGGGGAAGGAAGAGTAGAGATAGATAATTTGAGAAGAAAAGAGGCAAGGGGGTAAAGTTTTTAAAATGCTGCAGTGAGCTATGAACACCAGCATGTAGTTCTCATCAAAACCTGAAATATTACCTAAAGCTTTTCTTGTCTGCCCTCAGCATGTGTTCATGAAATGCCAAGGCCAATTGCTTTTTCTTTAATCCTAGTCTGCACAGATAAGCACAATATAAACCTGCTATTCTAGTAATTCAAGTGCTAAAGATGTGTTTAGTGAATGTTACATCATAAACCACTTGATATCCAGTATGTGGATTTATGTCTGATTCAACCATGGAAATTTTACAGGGCAAACCCTGTAATTCTTGGTGTTGCAGACAAGTGTTGAAAAGAGTTTAATGTTGCCTGGGTAATTAACAACTATATTAAAATGTCCATGCACAGGAGGAGGTTTACACTAACATGCATAATCCTGACCTTCCATGGGGTTTTTCTGAGCACTTAACTTTGCAACTTGAAGAATACACTTTTAATGAATCGTTTTAAGCAACTTGGAAGTATATGCAATATCGAGAGTGCTAAATTCTTTTAAGAAGAATATTGAAGATTAAGCTTATCAGAGACATGCAGTTTTCTGTGTGTTTCCCATGGAACACAGAGATAGCAATTCTGATACTTTTCAAGTATACTCATCTTTCACACACACACGAACGCAATATTGAATAGCAGGGCAGCTTTGAACAAGGCTTTATACTTCAGGATTTTTTTCATGGGCTTTAAAGAACTACTGTCGAAAAGGTTTCCCTTAATAGAAGAAAGAGTCTGAGCATGTGCACAATGAACTAGATCTTGTTCAATTTTTGCTTCTGTGATTATCTGTGAAGTTGTGCAGTATATTTTATTTAAGTATTTATTGGTATAAATTTGTGTATCTAAAAATGTCTTTGACTTCAACATATATAATTTGTTAGATAGTGATAAAATGCAGTCTTGATAAACTTACAGCCTCCCTACTACAAAAAAAAAGATGGGATTTTCCAGTGAACCCCTTCCTGGTTTTTGGCAGATTGTTCACTTCCCTGATATACAACATTATCAGCTACTTGAAGCTTTTCATACTCCCATAGTATAAGAACACACATTTTATGCCTTAAGGATACATTGAATATCTTACACAGAGATTAAACATTCAGCATTTCACATAAAAATAACTGTCATATGATTTCTAGCAAGGTTTTAATGAAAAAATAATGTTGAAGGATGAACTACAATGAACAGATATGTTTAGAGTACTTGCTGTGAGAAATGCAAAACTGATAGCAAATTCTTCTAAGTGATCAAACAGCAGACTCATGAGGACAAGAATATGACCACAGTTATGGTGAATATAATGAATAAAAAGGCATAAAATGCCCTTGATGTATAATGAAGAATATAAACACACACACACACAAAAGTAATTGGAAAAAAAGGAAGAAAAATGCTTACAGTGTGAATTTGCAAGCAGCAGCATACCAAAATTAAGGATATAAAAAAACCTGCTGGAAGCTGGCAGTTCAGAAGGGAAGAGATATTAACCTCAGGGTGATTTCCATCTGTTACTCCTAACAAATTTCAACTAGCTGAAGTCAGGTAAAGTAATGTAAGTATATGTATAATAGATAAAATTGTAGTTTTAACTCCTTTACACCTGTACAAAGTAATATTAAGGTAGGCATTATTTTACCCAGGAGGACAAAAAAAGGCTTTTCACTTTTTTCTTTTATCTTTCACACCAACAGTTTTGTATTTCAAATATGTCTAGTCATTAAGAAATTGGTGCTCTAATGAACTTAAATTACTCTTGCAATGAATGATAATTAAAAATCAGTGTAGAACAATCAACCATCTTTTCATTCTGATCTTGGGTGTAGCTCCTAGTTGTTGCTATAAAACAGATTAATGTAGTGACATACCTTAAATGAAAAAAAGATAATTCTGGATTCAAGCAGAGCTAATTTTTTTTTATTTACTTCAAATTTGTTTTGTTCTTCAGTAAACAGAAATAGAAACGAGTGTCTCTCAGAAAATGTGTAGCAACATTCCTGTACTGTTGTGCCAATGTGTAAAGGTCATGATGCATCTGTACTAGGAGTGAGAAACTACCTCCAGATTTCCAAGCTTAGCTCCTCCATCCCCATACTCCCAGTACTCTGCATTGAAGAGTAGGAGTATAATTTATTTTTAACCATTTTTTTACATCAGCAAAGCCAAAAATAGCTGTTTCAGTTTTGTATTTATGGCTTGGAAATGAGTACAAAGCAGCTCAGCAAATAGAGTATTTTCAATTGACTTTAAAAATTATATTTAATATAATAATAATTCAAAAGATTTTATTTGTCAGGATCATTTATTCATACAGATTAGTGTATATTTGTATAGCCTTTCTTCCAAAAGCCATGAGAGTAGCCTAATGAATCTAAATTGTAAACATTTTTCTTTCCACTAGGAAGGGTTGCAGGTGGATATGTGCTGTCGGAAGTACTAACCAACCCATTTGTCATTTATGTGTATCTGCTTGGAGGCCTCTGTTTTTGAGTCCAGAAGAGAAAATGGCACTTGGACATGCTGAGCACCTGGCCACCTATTGCAGTGTTTGCTCTGTGCTTTAGAGCACCAAGCTCAGGATAATCTTCTAAAGGCATAAGTGCACACATTCACACACTGAGCACAGCACAAAAACACTTAAGCAGTCAGATGTTTATTGTTCATTTCCCCACAAAAGACAGAGACAAGTGACTGTTTCACCTAATGCTGTATTTAGAGGCAGCTTGGCAGAAGTTACAGCAAAGTGTGATTGTGGTACCCTGAGCAATCCTTGTTATCCAACTGCTAGATCTGGCAGGGCTAAAATTACCAAATAGCAGGAAACTCTCAGCATAATTTGTAGATTTTTTTGCATCTACAGAGATTGGACACATTGGTTGATGATTTATGCTTACCTACCACAACCAGCCATAGTTTTATTGGACTGCAAGGCCATGCTCTTCCCTGTGCATCCCATAATAAGCCCTAACCCCCTTTAGTCAGCAGTCACCTAGCTACATAGGAACCATATCTGTAAAATAAAGATCTACAATAAAGCCTACTGGATACCACAGACAGATAAAGGAAGAACTAAAATAGAAGAACAACTTATTTTTCTCTTCTTGAGAAAAGAGTTTGACATTCTGTCTTGCAAAACTGCCTGCACAGCTTAGAAAACTGCAAATGGGTTCTAGGATTCAGACTTAATGTAATAGAAGGGATGTTGTCCAGTCTTGGCTTGTATGTTTTATCACACAAAACAATTCTTTCCTTGTGGGAAGCCCTGGAAATTTATCACTTATATTACACAGACCTGACACAGTCACTCCTGTAATGAGAAGGTCTAATAATCCTTCTTCATTCACAAAGTCCATATCCTAAAATCCACTAAAAATTTCTGTGCATTTTATCCAGATTCATAAGAACATGAACCTGTATTTAAAAACCCAACAACTTGCAGAGAAGATGATTAAGGAAAAAAAATTAAGACAGTAAGACAGATATTAATCAAAATAGATATAATTTTTATTAAGGGAGTTAGAGGAGCGATATTTGCAGCCTTCTACTCATCCTGCTATGTTCTGCCTTCTGGCAATACTTCAGTGAATATATACCAAATAACAATTTCTTCGTGTTTTAATGCTCTTTCTATTAAAATTATTTCCATTACAAAGTGGTTATTATAATTATGTCAACTCTAATGACATATAACATGATATAAAGATATTATAATGTAAGCGGTATCAGAAGTTTTGTATTCAGAATAGATTATTAATTGATGCTGTGTCAGCATGCTCAGTAGAGTGAAATGGAGGCACAATAAATAGCAATAGCTCTGGTGGCCTATATTCACATCTCATGCTGGATTCACTCCAAAGGCTTGTCATTTCATTTTGTTATCAGTGGTCATTTGGGATGGAGCACTGGAAGTAGCCAGATAGAAAGGGAAATATTGTTTTCTCATTTCAAAACTCACTGTAGAAAGAGATGCAACATTTTCCATGCCAAGCCAATGAATCAGGAAAGGCAGGAGAAAATGTTGATCTCAAAAGATTAACTTGGGTGTTTCAAGCAATGGTTGATTTTATGAGAGCATTTCTTAAAGAAAAATAGATAAAAACATATTGGTGGTGATTATATATGCACAAAAATTAGAGTCAGCCAGATCACCTAGTAGTAATAGTTACTTTTCTGCTTTGGTGTACAAACCTCTCCTAAACCACAAAATGTTGTTTAGTTGTAATCACAGAAATATAGAATAGTTTGAGTTGGAAGGGGCCTTAAAACATCACACAGTCCAATCTCCCTGTAATGAGAAGGGACGTGTTCCCAACTAGATCAGGTTGTTCAACCCCCCATTCAATCTGACTTTGAATGTTTCCAGGGATGGGGCAACCTATTCCAGTGTTTCATCACCTTCACCATAAAAAATTTCTTTCCTACATCTAGTCTAAATATTTTTAAACTTCTTTCCATTTAAAACTGTTGCTCCTTGACCTATTGCAACAGGCCCTGCTGAAGATCTGTCCCCAGCTGTCAATGGCCTCCTTTAGGTATTCAAAGGCCCCAGTAAGGTGTCTCTGGAGCTTTCTGTTTCCCATGCTGAACAGCTCATCTCAAATATCAAGTAGAGTGGCTTGGTGACTATATCAGCTAACTCCCTCAGGATTTTGGGATCCCTCTTACTGGGCCCCATAGACTTCTGAATGTTCAGGTTCCTCAGGTGGTCAGGAACTCCACCTTCCCTTCCATAGGGAGTAACTCTGCTCCCCTATCCCATCTTGCAGTTCAACCACTGCAGAAGTGTGAAGGAAACGCTGACATTGAAGATTTAATCAAAACTTTTGAATACCTCAGCCTTCTCCTTGTCCATCATTCCCAGTTTGCAAGTCATGCTGCTGTGGGGTAAGAGACACACTTTCTTTGAACCAGCCACTTCCCACTAAGTCCCAACCCAAATGAGAAAATCAAATCTTACCAATTCTTAGCAAAATATTAAATATCATCCTCTTACTACAGTACCAAAGTATGTCAATATAGCAGCAGATTAATACTCTCAGGCTTCTCCCTTCATAAAACTGGCTTTATTTTCAATAGAATATATATTTATTTCAGTTTGACTATTTCCCCTCTTTATAGCAAAGGGAAGTCTATTAAACATTTCCTTTAAAGTATTATATTTCAAAATATATCTTCTGTATTGTATTTGATAACTAACCAGGATGAAAAAAAAAAAAAACAAAAACAAAAAAAAAACCCCAACAAACCATTAAGCAGCCATATAAAACAGAAATTGGTAGCTGCTGTGAAATTGTATCTAATGGAACAACTCTCCATGCATGATAGTCACAGAACTATTAGATTGGCAGGTTTTCTCTTTTGTCTCCTTAAAGGGCTGTGAGCACAGCAAGCTGCCTCAGTGTTTGCTCTGAGGCATAAATCACTGTGCAAACAATATCTTACTCTGAGAAACTGGTTTAGCCACAGAGCTTCCTTTGGTACCTTGCATATCTTTTGTTTAATTGTATTTTAGTTTCTCTGTAGATAAAAGATTTTCAGGTAATGAGATAAGAGCTATTTGTTATTAATCTAGTGCACTGGTGATCTGTGGTAACTAAGTCATTCCTGGAGAAAGGAGGGAGAAAATCTAGAGATATACAGAACCTCACAATAACAGAGTATGTTTGTAACCTGTAATCTATTGTCTATTGCATACACGGCTAATGTATATATATAATTATATATATTATTTATATAAATATAAAATGAGATGGAGAACTATTGATCTAGTTCTTCATAGCAAATATTGCTTTGAAAGTGTGTCTGTGGAGGAATATGTATGTTATATACCTTTCATAGCATAGGTTACATAATGTTATCCTGTCAACTTTTGCTCTTGGTAGAAAATGGTAGAAAAAAAATCTGATATTTCTGGACAGAATATCTAATGTCAAGTTGCAAATTTTTTTTGGTGGGGTTTTCTTTACCCTGATTTTTATACAATCAATGGTAAAATTAATTTTAGATTGTTTATTGCTGTATAACAAATTCTTAGAGGAAAGATTGCGTGTGCTCAGCAAACCTGTATGATACTGATCAACAAAGAAACTGTGCAACATGCAGTTTACTTTCAGAAAACTGTAAATGACTGAATAGATGTTATGAAGCTACTTCCAGATTTTTTTCTTCATGTGTTGTCATGTATGCTGCCTTCTGCAAAGCTGCACATATCCTCAGGTGTATTCAACATTTATAACTCTGGATAAAAAATGAGAGTTACAGACATATTACACATGGACAATAAATCATCTGTATCTGTGCTCCTTTTTTAAGCCTGAATGTTATGAGGTTCAAATTTGGAGTTTTACACCCTCTTCCTTATGATAACAATTACATCTCTAGCTGATCATTTTATGAAGTGACATACAAGCCTGTCCCCATTTTACCTCTGTTTAGAGTCATACATTACTGTTTGTATTTAAGACAAAAGAGACAAGAACCCAGTTCTTAATGATCTAAGAGGCTACAGGTTCTAAATATTTAGGAATGAAAGAAATGCAAGAAATTGTCTATTTGATTAAGTTATGGGAGACGTTGCACTTAGTTGATCCCTAGAACAGGTCTCCTGGTGCTGAAGTAAAATTTATTCTTGACAAAATAGTTAAATCATTGAAACTTTTTCCTTCTTAAACAAAAATTAAATTTATTACTCTAATTTTCTTTTTTTGGTTTTTTACTCTCCTTAATTCTTTCTTTACGAGATAGAGACTTATATCACCCAATTCCTGTTGTCATTCTGGAGGACTGATTGTTTAATTATTCTATGGACACCTCAGTTGTTATCCCTTGACTTATCTTGAATGTGACACAGCTTTCTCCTAATGGTCCTCATGATTAATACATTTGCTGATAAAAGAATGCTGTAAATGTCCTAAGAAAGATCTGCTGTCCATACAGTTCAGCATGTTTTCTGCAGAAAACCTGTTTGTATTGATCAAAACTAAAGTGAATCATAGATGGTGAATTTGAGGTTGGAGAACTCTTTGCAGTTCCCAGAAAATATCAGATTATGATTTCAGACATAAGATTTTGTTTGTTTTCATTATTTCTTCTGTTGTGGCTAATTCATAAATTGAGCACACAAGAAAAAAGTGTCCAAAGAAAGGTTTTAGTTGTTTTTTTTTAATTTCATACGTTTATAAATAAGATGAAACTACATATCCTGTTTTGGCTCCAGCTACTCCATGGCAGAAGTTTATCAGCTCCAGGCCATCACTTGTTTGATTGCCCCTGAGAGAGGATGGTTGAGGATGACCATTGCTTCAGATCTGCCAGCTGATATAATAATTTGATTGCTCCCTAGTCTACTTCAGAGAAAATAAGGCAAGTTAGTTTCAACATTTGATTGAAATTTTATGAAGCAGATCAACTAGCAGACTGTCCAGACATGGCATGGGATACGGCAAGATGATGGAAACTCAGACTAATACCTTTTCAGGGGGCACACCAGAATCTGAGGAACTCATGTGTTTGTGTGGTTAGATGTACCAAGATTTTTTGTTAACTTTTTTGACAGGAAATTTTTATTTAGAGTCTATGTAAAAGAAGACCTCTGGGCTCTCCCTCCCTCTAGATGCTGCTTTCTTTGCTTGCATTACAGAGAATGAAATGGTGAATGACAGTACTCTACATTCACCTACTACTCCTCACAACAGAGAGGGAAAGTTCTCATTTTCCAAGTCCATGAGGCAACAGTAGCATTCCCATTTTTTTCAGTAATTTTTATATGCTTGGAAAATGGGTCAAATATATCAGTAGTCTTCAGTAGCAGGACCCAAATCTTTTTTTTTTTTTAGCTGGGTAGCCATACCCATTTAATCACAGTTCGCTCTTTTAGTTGCTCAGCTGGTAGCAGACCTTTAATAGCAATTTACATTTAATCTCATCACTGATCGATCCCATTCACCCGGTTAACACCTCTGTCACAGAACAATGGAGGTATTCTCTAAAATATTGTTCTTGGCTCAATAGGATCGATTAAATATAAATGCCTGTTACTTTTCTGTGTTTCAGTGTGTCTGACTAGCTTCTAGCTCTTGAGCTGCCTTAAATTTTATAGTGCAAGATCACATACTTTTTTCCTTTTACCTGAAAGTGAAAAATTTGGAAATCAAATGAAGAAATTTTTTATTACTAACAATTGCTGTAATATGACCAATGCTAAAAATGGCACCACTTTGTATTCTGGGGATTCATGATGGTGTTATTCAAATAGACTTTGATTTTAAACCAGTGGAGGTTTGACAGAAGTTTCCTCTCTTCTTGTCTGTCAGAAATAAGTCAACCTGAACAGCAGCCACTTTGCCTCCTATTCTTCTCTAGGATAGTTGAGAGTTACATATATATATAGGCTTGCATCCTGGAAAAATCAATGTAAAATGATTCATCTGATTCTAGGGTGTGTTATGAAATTTAAATGACAAAGTATTAGCTGCTGTTCTTAAGGCACCATTCAGTGCCAGAAACATTTATTTCAATGTATGGCAACAAAGTGTTTTAAGAAGCCTTGGGCTATTGCTCTAATCTCTAGTCCACATGATTTCAGTCTTCAGTTCTGGGGTTAGCATTTTAAAGTCAGAAGAAACCAAAGTGTTTCCAGTATGGGAAACAACACATCAGGTGAAGCATCACCCACCCCTTCCTATTTCAGTGCATGTGGACAAACAGGAACTGTAGAACCAAATAGGCAGAAGCCAAGCATCAGATTTCAGAGGAACTTTCATCTGAAGAGAAACATTTTTGTGGAGAGATGTCTTCAGAATAGTGGATCACATCTGTGTTTTCAGATCTTGATTTAGCATGTCAGAATGGACATTTGCCTGTCTTAGACTTTGGTTTTTATGTCCCTGCAACTTCACAGCCAAAGTCTACAACTTCTTTGCTTAAGTGCTTCTTATCCCTGTCATAGTACCAAATCTTCAGGTGTATAAGCCTTCATCAGAGAAAGCACACAGGGTTATTTTCAATGCTGTTAGAACAGTTTATTTTGAAAATGGCTGCACCCAGACAGTTAATGTGATCCGGAGTCTAGAGGGTTGTTGTCTGTTCTCACCCACACTGCTTCTGTAGAAGCACAGGGATCTCATAGCTGTGAGAAGATCACTGCCAGGCAGCACTTTGAACAAAGATTAGAGGAGACTTAGCTGACTTTTATATTCAGTAGCCCAGTGTTCAGATGTAGGACACTGAAATCCAGTTCCATTCACTGCCAATGTGGCAAACCAATTAATGAGCCAAAGATGAAGGATAAACTCTGGCTCATGTCTCTCCAAACACAGCTGAAACAGGGTCTCTTCTCTTTCCCCATGCTCTGGATGCTGCACATGAAGTGTTTCTAATGTTTGCCATTATCACTGTTATTCATCTCACATTTATTCTGAAAGAAAGTTTCAGAGCAAGGAAAGACCTCCTGTGTCTTCTTGAACTCTGTTTTTGTTTACCTAACCCTTTGGATCTGAGACAGGAGAGTTTAGCAGTAACACTGACAGATCTGCATATAGCTGAGCATTGAATTGAACAAATGCTCTCGTTCTTTCAGTTTTTATAATTTTGATTTTCCAGTTGGGCTCCTTGGTATGGCCATAACAAATCCTGCTCTGTAAGGCTTGTGATTCATGAAAACTGGGTTTTGGTGGCTTTCTTCAGGGAGCACCTATGGTGTTATAACGCAGATGAGACACTCCTTAACAGGCATCTTAAATAATATCTGACACAATTTTGTCCTTTTTTGAATGCCAAAACTTCCTTGTAACACCAAATTATTTTGAAAATGTAGGGAAAGACAAGACTTCTAGGCATTTTGATTCTGCTTATAGTACTTTGTTCAGAAGACTATTTTGCAGAAAGAGGAAATGAACAAAACTTCAACTAGATGGTGCATTTTAGAGAAACAATTTTTATTTGGAGGTGTGGAAGGTTATTCCAAAGACTGACACTTTATACAACTAAAATCTTGTGTTGCTTTTAGGGTTTTTTGGCCTTCTGTTTTGTAGTGAGTTTTTTGGTTGGTTTTCTTTGGTTGGTTTGATTTCTTCCCTATTGGACTACTTAGAGTTACTCTTACTCATTCCAAGCCATTTATTTGCTTCTAAAAATACAAATGGACAATTCATGGTGTTAAAACCACATTTTTAAGTCTTCCTTATTCATGAATGTAGCTAAAAACACATAGATGAGGCTCAATTGATAAAACATCTGTCATTTTCATTGTCTGAGCAATGCAGGACATATCTGAGACACTGAGAAAGTCTTCCAGCTCAGCAGTCCAATAAACTTATGAAATACTAGTTAATTAGTATTGTACATAAACCCACAAATATGTGCATTTGTTATTGCTAGCCATAATGCAGCTAAGTATTTATTCTACCTTAAGCATCAGTTTTGTTTTGTGTCTAAAATATATTGGTGTACTAATAATGACAGTAAGCATTCTTTCATCTAATTTGTTATCTAATTGTCCTATTTCACAATCCATTAATTTCAGAAAGTCAGAATAAAGACATAAACCAGGACTAAGTATGAAAAATTTTCTATTTTTGTATGACTGTTCTCTTAAGAATGTTATATTATTATAAAGTACTGAAACAATACAGAAATCAAAAATTAAGGGGGATCAGTAATACTTGTAACCATTTAGTACTTTCAGAATAATATGCATTAGATTCTGTGCGATCTCCTGGACTAGAAGATGCAAGTATTTAATTTTATTCTGCTTAGTGTTTGGCACACTGGGTCAAATGACCTAATCTGAGGCCTGTAAACAATGTTGGGAAACAGATAATTCTGCTAGACAACCATAACGAGGGAAAATTAATGAGACATCTTCACAGAGAGTAAAAGATACACAATCCAGAAAATGTACAAGCCAGGAAACTTACTCTTCTAAGAAGTTTTGTTTTCACATACTTTTGGTGGAAGATAAACTCATGGGCCCTGATGGAGTGCATCCATGAGCACTGAGGGAGATAGCAGAAATCATTTTAAGGCCATTGTCCATAATCTTTGATTCATCAAGGAGACTTGGAGAAGCACCAGAACATTTGAGGAAAGCAAATGTCACTGCTATCTTCAAGAAGGGCAAGAAGGAGGACTCAGGGAGCTGTAAGCTGGTCACCCTGACTTTGAGCTCTACAGAGGTGTTGTAGCAGCTAATCTTGAAAATCATTTCCAGGCTCATTAAAGAAAACCATGAGGAGCATTCAGCATTGCTCCACTAATGGGAAGTCTTGTATTACCAACTTGGTAAATTTCTTGGATGAAGTGCCTGGCCTGGTGGACACAGTAGTGCCTGCGACACTGTCTCCTATACCAGCTCCATAAAGGAGCTGCTGATGGCTGAGCAAACAGTGAAGTAGATTGAAAATTGGCTGAGCTCATTGAGGTCAGATGAGCAGCACAAGCCTGGTTGGATGCCAGTGACCAGCAGTGTATCTCAGGGGTCAGTACTGCATCCTGTCCTGTTCAGCATCTTCATAACAATAAGGGTGACAGATCAGTGTACCCTCAGCAAATTTGCAGGTGACACCAAACTGGGAGCAGTGGCTGATATCATAGTCAGAGGGCCATGCTGCCATCCAGAGGGACCTCAACAGCTGGAGAAAGGGACATCAGGAAACTCAGGAAGTGTGAAGAGAAACAATCCCAGGCACCAATACATACAAGGGGTAGCCCAGCTGCAAAGCAGCTCAGCAAAAAAAAAAAAAAAAAACAACAAAAAACCAACAACCTGGGAGTCCTGGTGGACACCAGGCTGGATATAAATCAGTAATGGGCTCTTGATGCAAAGAAAGCAAATGGGCCACAAGGATAATTAAGGTTCCAGGGTATCTTACATGTGAAGAAAGTTTGAGAGAGCTGGGGCTTTTCAGCCTGGAGACAAGAAAGATGATGGGGGATCTTAGCCACATATATAAATACTTAAAGGGAGGGTGCAAAGGAGATGGAGCCAGCCAGTGGCAATGGACACAAACTTAACCACAGAAGATTTCCTCTGAACATCAGGAAACATTTTTTTTTACTGCAACGATGACCAAAACTGGCATAGTTTTAGAGAGGTGGTTGAGTCTCCCTCTTCAGAAATATTAAAAAGCTGTGTGGACACCGTCATGGCAATGTGCTCCAAGTGACCCTGTTTGAGCAGCAGGATTGGACCA
Source organism: Cichladusa arquata (assembly GCA_026413545.1). Lineage (NCBI taxonomy): Eukaryota > Metazoa > Chordata > Aves > Passeriformes > Muscicapidae > Cichladusa > Cichladusa arquata. The sequence continues at coordinate 21,300,326 of JAOTQP010000001.1, forward strand.
GATTACCTCCAAAAGTCTCTTCCAACTTCAACTACTTTGAGATTCTGTGTAAGTCTGTGATTTTTAAAATTTTTACTCACTGTAGTCAGTGATATGCTTGACATAGAAAAAATCTCCATCCTCATTATCATATTATATTATCATATTGTGCATATTAGGCAGAGTAATATGAAGCACAAATAAGTTCTATTGACTGACAGCCCCATTCCTCCCCCTAAAATGTTCAGAGTTTATACAAGCTCCTACCTTTTAAAGTAAACTGAATAATAAGGATTATGTCTTTCAGACAGAAAAGAAAAATATCCAAAAGTGAATTAAAATTCAATAACAGAATTTGATCAGGTAATTTTCTTTTAAACCCTCCCATCTGTGCAACCAATAATCACAACTGGTATAATTATCCAATTGCTCAGTAGATAGCAATCTTATTACTGTAAACAAAATACTGTGTTAACATTAATCGCTTTTTAATGATGCCTTTTGTGCAAAGGCTACAAAGCACCTATTCTAAAATTAACAACTTGGAAATTATTGTTCTGTATACCTCAGTTTTACCCACCCTTCCACGTGGCTGGTGAAGAAATGCAGAGCACATCTATGGCCTTCCAGTCCTCCTCATAACATTCCAAAAACTTTTGGAACCATTCTAGGTCTCATAGGAACTAGAAGTATGACATCACATAACTCTATGTATATATCTAGTTTATCTCTTCTGTATGATTGTAATTTCAGTCATATTTTTCTGACATTTACTGTTCAAATGTCAATAAATCTTTTACAGTATTTTCTCTTTGTAGCATCTATATCTAACCCTTGTAATGTTTTTGGTTTGGTTTGGTTTTTAGGGTTTTTTTTTTGACTCATAACAAAACTAGTTTATCTAATTAGCATGGGCATTGGATGTCCTTCCTGTGGACAAAAGTACCTCCAAACAATAAAAAAATATTCAAAGCCATCACCGTAGCTTTTTGCCCTGTGAGTATTTTCTGTACATTTTTCTATTATCATTCCATTCTACCCTTGTATTTTATTTCTCACTCTTACTTCCCTTAAGCTCCTTCAAATTGCCAATAGCAATGATACTCTAAACAGGAAACAACACAGGTAAATAGATCTAATCTTTTGCTATCTGTTCATCCACATTGTGCTAACAACTGCTAATGCTAGAACTTTGCTTCTGCAAAGCACTTATTCAAGTTGATAATTTAAAGGCACTTTGCTAGTTTATAGACCATGAATGTTTTGTACTTAAACAAAAATCTGGTTCACTGATCATGTTAGAGATAATATTTTCTTCTAGAACAGAACACACATCCCCAGCTCATACTAGCTGAAGACTAGATGTGACAAACTCTTTAGAAAAATCCACGGAAGGTGAATGCAAGTAACTGCTTCACATGTCAACAATGTTTCTTTCATCTTATAAATTGCAAATTTTCTGGGGATAACAGTTATTTTTAGGCATGTTCGACTGACAAATTTTAAAACTAGAAATAGCTTTACAGTTGCTTGAAGTACTATCCTAGGAAAAGGATCTTTTTCCTGTTGATTGCAGCATTACAGTTACTCATTTACCCCTTATAACCAGATAAATGTATGGAAAAACCACTGGTTTTCCCTTAACTCTTTATTAAAGTAATGTTTTCTCAATCTATTTAATTATGTATTTTGATACAATTGCTCAGGCTTGAACTTCCCTCTCCATTTGTCCCAAACTACTTTAAATAATTGTTTCACTTATGCTCTATCACATGAAAAGGGGAGATTACCTCAACCCTTAGTGTAGGGAGATTTACTCAGCCCTTAGTGTTTGATTTGTCTGTCAGTGCCCCAGGAGAGCAGAGATCCCTGTGCCTGACCAGCCCCTCAGCATCCCATGATGGGGACCCTTCACTGAGTGATCCTGCTGGTTCAATGTGGCTCAATTGAATTATTCAGGGACACACCAACAGCATAAAGAAAACTTCTCAGCAGGTCTTCCTATTTCATGATCCCTTAGTGGGTCTTCCACTTCATTCAAGTGTGTCACCCACTGCCAGCAACTGCCAGCACCCATGAAGGACTCACACCAACAGTTTGTGGAATAACACCCTTTGTTAATAGAAAATTGTGACAGGTTAAGGTTTGAGGATTGCTGGTGATAGTATCTGACTGCAAAAACATATTCAAAGTAATGCATACACAAGCTGTAATCCCTAATAAAATGTTCAGAAGACAAAGGGCGTGGCTTTTATCCAGTAAGTGTCCCTGTGGGTGAGAAGACAGGTTCAGCCCATCGACTGATCCCAGCACCTATGATGGAGTCTTCTCTAACTTTCCCCCATTATCAACTTACTTTTATACTATTTCTTTGTGATTAGGTGGAGCTTGAGTGACTCTAGTCATATATATCTTTTTTACTGATTGGTGCAAAATTCTCTCACTTCCATCTCAAAGATACAATCACTAAAATACAGAGCACATGCCCAGTGAGGGGTGGTCATATCCTGGATGGGGGTAACTTTGGGATGGAGGTGTGCCTTGATATTACAATTAGGTTATAGTGAATCAAGCTCATTGGAGAAGAGTGATTTCACCACAGCTGCAGGCTCAGCAGCAGGAATCTCCCCTGTCTGACAGGTGCTGGGCCATTTCTCAGCTGCAAAGTACCATCGAGTTCCCCTCCCTGCAAGGATTTCAACAGAGCTGGGCCATGGTGTCTGCACACTGCTCCCCTCTCTGATCCATCCCCCTGGATGCAGCTCATGGGTGTGAGGAATTATCATGGAATAGTTTTGAGCATGCCAACTGCATTCCCTCCAGGGAGCAGCAACTGTATTTTACCCTGTAATTCCTGTGCTGTTACAATTCCTGTTGCGAATAAAACTTCTCCATTTCCTCTAATTTTACCCTCAGCCATCTTTTCGTACACACCTTAACCTGAAGTTCATGAAAGCATTGCATAGAAGGAGGTACTTTCAGGGGAGTCCTTCACCGTGCTGTGGGAGTGTCAATTTAGGAAACTGGGAGTGTCATGTAGGTAGGAGTGAATTTTCTGTCTGTGAAGTAGTTCATCAAAGGGTCTATTTCAGATTAGTGCAGTTTGGCCTCAGAGTGTGAAAATCAAAACCAAAACCAAAGGTTGCACTGCGATTATGGTAGTTTCCAAAAGTGGGAACGAATATTGCTTTCTCTATAAAGGTATTGGTTGCTTGAAATCTAACATTCCCTAAAGATCAACTTCAGTGTTGGTAATATCCTCGAACGTCTCTAGTAAATTTAGACAGCTGATCTCCTCTAAAGGGTGGGATGAAAAATCAGTCATAAAATACATATATACCCCCAGGAGGTGTTCAGAGAAGTGATAGAGGATTTTTTCCCTAGTTTTGTGCCAGTACCTCTCTTAACCTCATTTTATTGTTGACCATTGCAATTGTGACACTTCCAGTGAGTCTGAAAAGGTAATTTTGGCTTTGCTTTGACTTTTTATTAAATGCTAAAATATAATAGTAAAAATTAAACATGGCAAATAACATATTTAATTCTTACTGATATGATTTAAAAAACAAATTGTGGATTAAAAGAAATTTTATCTCTACATACTCATTGAGTATTTAAATTCCTTTAGCTGCTGCATATCACTGGAAAAAATATTTTCTGGAAATTTTCAACCAGTTTTAATTATTTCAACTAGTTTTACTGTTTATGTTGTCATGTATATGTAGATTTAAGGAATTCTGTCAAAGCAAAGTACTGACATTGCCTTTGAAATGTACGTCAGTAAAATTCTACAGTCCACCTTCAAGGCATGGGAAATAAGATCACATGTTTAGTTTATTCATGGTTGGATTGTACCAGTAATCTTGACCTTGCACTGTGTAAAAGGAAAGAGACATTTTTGAGCCAGGTAGGTAACAATTATAGTTAACACTGGTATGTGCTAAATATGAACTTTTGACTATGATGATGAGTTTGATCATTGACTATGGAGAAAGTTATAATACTGTTTCTAATATTCTGACTTCTAAGGGAGGATAATAATTAAATAAATAGACAAAACTTCACCCAATGCCTGGTTTGAAGCCAGTTTTATTTAAGAGAATTTAAAAGAAAAGTGCCATATCTTGAGTTTTCTGATTCAACTGCAGTAAGATAGCTGTGTCTCTGGAACATACATCACCACTAGAAGGTACTGCTGCAAAGACAATTTTTAAAAATCTCATTTTCTGAAATAACAGTAGTAAAAGGTAACCAAGATTCCTGGAGTGGCAGCCACTACATTTCTATTTGTGAAATTTAACAAGATATGCAGAACACAACCTGGCATTACTTCTCAACTACAGATAATGTACATTCTCTAATTTTAAATCTGTGGAACATATTCTCACATGAATCTGTTCCTCTTGTTTTTAGTCAGGCAAAGCTGTGCTGTGTTGATTCCAGAGTGATATAACACATTACATCAGACAGTGGCACGATCACAGTAGTTTTGTTGGGGTTGTTTGTCTTCTCAGTGCAAACAGTACTCCTGAGCCTGTGACTGTTCTATGCAATCAAATAAATATTACTGTAAACAACAATTTTTCATTTGATTATATATATTTTTTGTTTAATCAATCCTGATGAAAAAAAGCCAGGTTTTGTTGGGTTTTGATGTGGTCAGCAAAACTGGGTTTTTGCACACGACTTTCTGATTAAAGGAATTAGCACTAGTCAAGATCAATGTAGCACCTAGTCAATAGATGACAAAGTGATAACTGGTGGATAACAAAATGTAATCACTAAAAGGAAATCACAGAATGAACATGGAGCCTCAATCCAATGAAACTCAATGTCTCCATCAGGGATGTGAAGAAAATATAAGCAATTTTCCATCAAGGTTTATAGACTACCAAGGACCAGTGAAGTGACAGATAAAAGCAAGGGGCATTTTTGAATTGAGGCAAACCATTTTTAAGAGGGTCACAGTCAAAGTGGAACAATGGGCTCTGTCTGCTACCATTTTTCCTAGAGTCAGATGAAAAGACATAAATATGGAGGGACAAAAGATTATTGAACATCCTGGCAAGAAGCAATGACCTTGACAAAGATTTAGTGTTTGACTATGCTGCAAAACCTCCTGACCATGAATTTCCAAAACCATTAAAAAATTCAAGGGCTAAAATGGGAGGTAGACAAATTCAAAAGGGAAGAAGGACATATTCTAAAAGTGATTAACCTTTTGAGAAACTTCCCTGGAGAAATGATGGAGGCACCTTCATAAAAGTTTTTGAGCTAAGACTATCTATGTAAAATCTGTACTTATTCATCCAAAAATTATTAGATTCAGTGAAGGTATCACAAGGTGAATTTTTATAGTCAATACTATATAGGAGCTTTAAATAAAAATGCATTAAGGCTCATTTTAACTTTAAGATTGGTGGAAGGAGGAAAAAAGGGACCCACACTATAATCTGGATTTATAATTTTTGTTGAAGACACTTTTCAAATAAAAAGCTTAAGACCATGCAGGGTTTCTCCCTTCTCTCCAAAAATACTGGCTCTGCTTTACATGCTACGTGGGAAAATAGTCAAAACACAAGTGGATGTTGTTTTAGAGAGTCGTGTTTTACATGTTCCTCCTCTAAGAAAACATTTTGTTTTACTATCATGAAACTCTAAGTGACTGGGCTCAAAAATACTCTAGATAAAGGCACCAGAGCACAGAGTGTGTAGAATGAATATGCAGTGAAAATATCAGGTCAGAGGAACTGATACAAGAATGGGGATATGTCATGGTGTGACTTGGGTTTTTGCCAATTCTAATATATTTAATATTTTTTTTAGAGATAGGATTTAGGAGTAGAGACAAGGCAGGCTCAAAACTTAAAAAGGTACAAGAATGTGGGAGTCCAGAGTATTCCTCTGGCTTCCCTGGGAGGTTTAAGACCCCCCCTGGTGGGGTCCTCAAAGACCCTCGAATGAGACCCAGGTGTCTCAGGGGCTGGATTTAGCTCCTTGGAACAATTTATCACCATTGAGAGAAGAAATGCAAGCTGCAAAAATAAATAGAGTGTAAATTAGACTGTTAGAATGTAGAATTAGCAGATTTCTAGAATGTTTGTGATAAGGGACACGTGGTCAAGATGGAGGAATGGGGGTGTGGATATCTCTTCCTCCTTCTTCTCCGTGTCATCCATGCTGGGTGACACATTGGCACTTTTAGATTGGATGGGGACAGAGCTGGACCATCTTACAAGATTGTATTGTATTAGGGGTCATTTGTAAACATGCAATACGTAGTTTAGACTATAAAAGATAAGTCCTGCCTCTACCGGGCAGATTCTGCCCTGGGTGTCCGGCTGAGAACACCGCTGTTAGACGAGCAAAAGATCCAGAGACAAGAAACAATAAACAGTCCTTGAAGCCTCTGAAAACTGTGTCCTGCAATCTCTCATCAGCAGATTCAGGGAAAAAAACAGGATTTAAACCACCAGAATATCCCCCTGAGGTGATCTCGCGTCTAAGAGAAACCTGGGGCTCAGACAATCATCACCTCATTAGTAATCCATCCAAAAGAGAAAAGAATTTGGAAAAAAAATAAACTCAGGAGGCCTTTTGGCAAGGAACTCCCAGAAAAAAATCAGATATATAAAAGGAATTTTACAGAAGATGGAAGGAAGGGCAAGTAACCTGGGAAATGTAGAGAGGCACTGTGAGAACATGCTTTCCAACCATAGACCTGTAATTGAATCCGGCCAGCGATGTCAGAGGCAGCAAGAAATATTTCTGTAAGTACACAGGTAACAAAAGGAAACCTTTAAGAGAAATGAGGGCCTGATGCTGAATGGAAAGAGTGACATAGAACATGGGAAAGGCTGAGATACTGAATGCTACCTTTGCCTTAGTCTTTACTAAAAAGATCAGTCTTCAAGAATCCAGGGGCCTGACACCAAGGACAAAGGCTGGGAGACTTTACTTTGGTTCAAAAGGATCAGGATACAGAATATTTATGCAAAATGGCTATAAAATCCATAATCCCTGATGAAATATACCCATAATGGGGTGTCTCCTCTCCAATGATGGAGCTGACTGATATCATTGAGAGGCCACAATTGATAACCTCTGAATGGTTGTGGTAATCAAGAGAGGTGCCTGTAGGTAGAAGGAAATCAAATTCTACTTTTATTCTCAAAAACAGTTCTCAAGGAATGGTTCTCAAGGAACTTCATCAACCTTATCTTGATCTCCAGGAAGGTGAATGACCAAATAATCCTAGAAAATATTTCCACACACAAGAAGACAGGAATACTCAGCATGAATTCACTGAAACAAAATGCCTGAGCAGCCTGATAGATTTCTATGATCAAATGACAGACTTAATAGTTGAAGGGAAAGCAGTGGATATTGTCTACCTTGACAGTAAGGATTTTGACACTGTCTCCCATAAGATTCTCATAGACAAGATGTTCATGTATGGGGTGGATGAGGATTAAGCTGGATTTAAAAGTGGCTGAAAGGCTGGGCCCAGAGGGTGGTGTTCAAAAATCTAGACAAAAATCTAGCTGGAACTCGGCAGCTAGCCAGGGATTAATAAAGGGCTTGATCCCATTCAACATTTTTGTTAATGATTTGCATGATAGAACAGAGTGCATTCTCAACAAACTTGCTGATAATACAAGGCAGAGTGGCTGAAATGCCAGAGGGTTGTGATGTCATCCAGAGTGACCTTAACAGATTGGAGAAGTGGGCTGACAGGAACATAATGAAGTTCAGCAGAGGGATGATAAACAGAGAAAATTTCAAAGTCCTGCACCTGGAGTGGAAAAACCCAAGGCACCACTACTCATTGTGCACCACATAGAGGGAATTCTACTTGACAGAAAAGGACCTGGGCTCCCAGCTGGTCACCAAGTTGAACATGAAACAGTAATGTACCCTTGTTTCAAAGGAGGCACATGGTATCCTGGCCTGCATTAGATAGAGCAGGTCAAGGGAGATGGTCATTCCCCTCTTTTTGGCACTAGTGAAGCCACACCTGGAGTCCTGTGTCCAGTACAAAAGAGACATAGTCATACTGGAGACAGTCCAACAAAGGGCCACAAAGCTGATAAAGGGACTAGAGCACTTCCTCCAGTGAGGAAAGTCAGAGATAACTGACACTGTTCAAGCTAGAGATGGCTCATTTAACTGAATTTGTAAAAAAACTTAATACCCAAAAAACATTGAGTGTTAAAGCAGATGACAAATGTAATTTAAAGTTTCTTTACCGCTGTTAACACTGTTGCAAGTATGGTCCGAAATTAATACTGAGCTCCACTGCAGTTTTCAATATTTTAGCTCTTGCTCTCCCTGGTGGATCTGCTTAACATAGCGACACTAATGCCTTCATAAATCTAGGTTTTACTGTTAGGAAAGGTTAATTAGCACATTTTCTTCACCTCCAGTAAAAGTCTATATTTATGACAGTGATGTTTTTAAGTTAAAAGAAAATTCGGCTACCACGAACCAACCCCCCAGCTAAAAGAACCTAGATTTTAAACTTATTATAACTTGCAGTTCAAAAGACGGATATAAATTACTCTTTCTATTTACTGGAACTATTTGGCAAATTAAGCAGACAATGTGAAAACAATTCACACTAAAACAAATTATTCTCTTTCCTTTAATAACTTCTGAAAAAAATAAAGGAAAAAATTAACAGAGAAGAAATTAGATTTGTAAATGCTTTTTTTTTTTTTTTTTTTTGAGATTATTAGAGAGCTATCTATAGATTCTAGTATCCTATGAGGCTGTTTCCAATGCTCAGTGAAGAGAGAAAATTTTTTTGTAAGTCTTGTGAATCAGGGACAAACTGGATACATAGTGAGTGCTTTTGAATTTCTGTTTCATTACTTAGACAACAGCTGACTCAAAGTCTCTGTTCCTTTTTTTTTGACATTAGCTGCTACAAAAAACAACACATCTAAAATTAGAAGAATACCTAATACCCCTAGCAGAATACCTTTCATAGTTATAGCATTTATGTATGTTTTATTAAACCCTTTCACCACATCTCACCTGGAACACAGATTGCTGATATTCAATAATGTTACTGAAGTACTTTTCTGAGTCTGTTTCCCTAATAGTGACAACACTCATTTCCTGTTGTGTCATGATGGAAGATACTACTCCTTTCACAAAGAACTGTGCTATCATACCTTTGCACAGTGAAGCATGACATGCCACTATTTATTCTTTTGCTTAGCTAATCATGTTCGATTCACAGAAATTCAGAGTTGGAAGGGACCATCCACAAGGATCATCAAGTCCAGCTCTTGAGTAAATAGCCCATGCAGGGATTAACCTCCCAACCCTGGTGCTCTTATCACCTTTAGAACCATACTCATACATAACCAACTGAGCTAATCTCGGGGTCGCATCATTGATAAACGTCTGGAAAGCAGGAATCCCATGAACAAATGGCGTAGGCCTAGATGAAAAAGCAGGCTTTAAAAAAAAAAAACCAAAACAACAACACATTTAACATTGGTATAGTTTGAGAGAAAGGAGGAAGCAACTTCAGAGGAAACAAAATTAGATAAGACACAATTTTTAAGTCATTCTGGTTCTGGGATGACATGAATCATAGAGGTCATCAGTTTACAACTGAGTCCAGCAGAGATAATTACATATTAATCTTTTACTGCTAAACAGGACACTAAACAATTTTGTGAGCTTCTGAGACCATTCCTACCTATATTTACACTCCGGTACCTAGGAAGAAATTTTTTTGCAAAGTCTCCAACACAGGAGTATATGCAATCTGTAAATACCTACCTGGAGATTCTTCCAATTTTTCCATATTTCAGATCTTAAGTGAATGAAAATTTCAAATCATATAACTTTCCCAAAATCTTTTCAGCACTTTTTGTTTAATTTCATTCAGTAAGTTCTCTGCAAGTACAGGTAATTTTTTTTTACAATGATTTATGCAGTATTTCTGCTTCTGACAGGTAAAATAACTATAAGAAGAAAACCAAAATGCAAGAAAATAATAATTTCTGTATCATAGCAGGATACAGATTCTTCTTGATAGACCATTAAGAAATCGTCAGCATCATAGTCTAAAAGGACACTGAGGATTCTCCAACAGCTCTAACTAGACTAAAAATCCCTTCTGTTTTCCTTTCTATTTACCCCTTTCTACGCTTTCTTTATTTTTTGGATATAATACACATATTTAAACATTGGACCTCTTGCATTTGCATTATTAATTCAGCTCCCTCCAGAGAAAACATATTTCTAGTTTTAAAGCTTTCATACATATTACATCTTAAATGCAATCTAGTAGCAATTTATCATTCCTTGTTAAAAAAAAAAAAAAAAAAAAAAGAAAAGGCAACAATATTTTTTTGGGCAACACATTAATACTTTGAAGAAACTTCTTAAGAAAATCCTTGGAATAATTAAATTGTCAACAGCTAATAGAATCAAAACCAGGTTGTGCTGTTCACCATAATTGCCTCAGCAGGAAAAAAACTATCAATATTGCTTTCTGAAGTTCAATGCAGTTTCCATTCAGTGCACTCTTACTTTGATTTTCTAATATATTACTTTGAAACCTATGAGCAGAGACACTCATTACTTTTGACTACAAATGGCTGAAAAATTGATGGGAAAGCTGATTTAGACAGCACACTTGATAAAAAGCCCCTTTTAAGATGTTTTAATGACAAAATCTTGGTGACCAAGGATCCATGTGTCTTTCCTGCATAATATGAAAACAGAATTCTATTTTTCAGTTTGTGCTTCCCATGGAGACAGAAGTAGATTTGAGGATTATAGTTACATCTCCAGCATAATCATATTCACTTTAAAACCTGTAGTACACACAGAAATATATCCCAGAATTATTTAAACACTTATCATAAAGGTGTTTGTGTATGTTGGAAATAGAGTAGAAAAAAAGAAACAGGTGCAAATAGAAAAATTAGAGAATAAATATGAAGAGGCAGTTTCTGCACATAAACCATAAATATACCAAAGATAGAATAGCCAGAGACTCAAACCAATCAACAAATATTTATATATATTCCAAATAAATATTTATATATTATTCCATTAATGTATTTTCAATCAGCTAAAGCAATCACTATGTTAATATATATAAGGAAATGTGAATTTACTGTAGAAGATAATTTGCAAAACTTATTGAAATTAGATTTACCTAGCTTGTTTGTAGAGCTTCTGTCTCTCTAGAAATATTGAATCTATGTCTGAACTCATCCTGTGCATAATCACACTTTTTTCCACTCAAAAAATGTTTAAATTGTTTTTTAAATACAGAACTGAATGAGCAAAGCTTATAAATGGTATTTTAGAAAAGAAAGGCATTATTACGTTAAGTATTTCCACAGTCATCACAACTGGAGTATTATGCATGTAGAAAAGAAACGGCATATTTAGTTCAGAGATGAAGAACATTATTTTACCTATTTCTATTCATTGGAAGAGTAGACAGAAAGATTTAATACCTGTAAAAGTAAAAGGAAATCACAGGAATGTTCCAAAGTTTTCATCCCTCAAAACATCCTCTGCAATATTAAGTATTTCACCTTTTTTGTTCACCTCTTAGAGATTTCTTACAGAAGGCAGAATGCTGATGCAGAGAGACAAAATCTGCATTTTATATATTCCAATAAAAAATTAGAGTCTATAAAGAGTTGTAGTTTTATTTTTTAATTTTTTTCTGCTGGTTTTCATTATATTAGAACCAATTAGGATAATTTGCTGGTAGTATGTCTAATACTCCATGCCTTGCAGTAAGGGGAAGAGTTTTTTTAAAAAGACAAGGCTGAATAGTCAGCTGCAAATGTTTAAAATTTAGTTTACTTACTTTTTACCTTCAATGTTTATAGTTTGAAAATAAGTACCACCTGTTCTTGAAAAATACATTTTTTTTTTGCTTCTGAAGGAATCAAGACTCTGTCAGATAGGTTTATACTGATAGGCTGAGCAAGACCTTTTACTTCATATTATCTCTACTAATTATTTAGGCACAAACTTACAGTTTTAATGTCATAATGAATATGTTAGACATAGATATCCTGGTGAAAAATATTTATATCTATATCTATCTATATCATCTATAGCTATAGCTATAGCTATCTATATATCTATATCTATATCTATATCTATATCTATATCTATGTCATCTATATTTACATGTATCTATAGCTCTATCATCTATATATCTATATCTATATCATCTATATATATATCTAATCTATATCTATCTATTTAATTTATAACTGCGAGCAACCATATATTTAGCATTCCAATGCTATATGTACGCATAGCTTGTAGACCCTTAGAGTTCTATCTTTTATTCTGAGGCTTAGTTTCATTTTCAGTGAATCACCAGGTATACAAAGAGTCATTGTAATCAGTGAAGAATGTCTAGTTATCTAGATTTTGTTCTAAATATTGGTGAGTCTCTTCCAGGGAAATGCTAAGGGCTGCTTGTCTTTTTCCATTGGCTACACTGTGGATTTACTGAGTCTCAACCCTTATATAACGTAATATCTTTAGAAGTATTATAAGGTATAGGTAAAACAAAGGATCTGAGCTTTACTCATTCAACCAGGTTAATTAACACGTATTATTTTATTCCAAGAAATAAAACAATGAGCTATAAAAGAAGTGACTTGTAATCACACCCAAAATTTGTGATTTATTAACAAACATATCAGTTATAAATGACTGTTAAAACTGAGTTCAGAAACCTGTCATACACCACTAAAACATGTATACACTAATTTCTTTCTGTAATTTTGTGACCTCTCTGTACAGCAGGTACATCTATTTGTGGAGCCTTTCATGGCTTCTCTACAGGCTTTGCTGTCCCTGAAGGCCATCCAAAAGCTCCTAGTTAAAAAATTGAAAGTCTCCCATTCTCGTTTACATCATTCTGCAACCCCTCATGTTCCTCCTCTGCACCTGTGAGCTCTCTCGCAGGGAAAGTGC
>JAOTQP010000001.1:21313391-21346278 GCA_026413545.1 Cichladusa arquata
GCACTCTTACAGGAAGCCAGGCAGACTGGTGCGGTATAGGTGGCTTAGAAGAAAAGTGCACCTCCCCGTCCGCCCTGTTGCTTCTATGAGCACCATGCACATTGATCTTCCTTCTTACCTGGAGCCACTAACAACCGGTACGCTCCGGAAAGCCCTCTGGTTCTCTGCGGCTTCCTTGTTCACGCGTTGTGTCCTGCGGCGATTTTTCCCTAACGGTGGTGAAGGGCCCGGTGCCTGAGACTGGGCTTCTCCCTGCTAATTTTCCCTAATGATCAGGATTTCTCCCAGACTAAAGATGCCTCCACTTAGAACCTCGGCTACGTTTCGAGTCACAAAGACATCCTCCATAAGGTATTAGGAAACTGGGAGGGCCTATTTCTTTTCAAATAGAAAAGGCCACTCTTGTTGTCCAGGGCCCTGTGCCTGAGACAGGTCTTCTGCCTGATAAATTTAAGAATGGATCAGAATTGCTCCTAGACTAAAGATGCTACCACTTAGAAGCCTGGCTGTATTTGGAGTGACAAACTCTTCCTCCAAAAGTTATTCTAAAACTGGGAGAGTGTGTTTCTTTTCAGAGGGAAAAGGGCTCCTGTTTGTGTCCAGGGCCCTTTGCCTGAGAATGGGCATCTATTTGCTGAATTGCCCTAAGGATCAGGATTTGTCCCAGACTAAAGACGCCACCCTTTAAATCCCTGGCTGTTCTTTGAGTCCCAAACACCTCCTCTAAATAAACATGGAAAAAGTGGTGAAGTGAGCTTTATTTCACAGAGAAATAGGTCCCTGTTTGTGCCCAGGCCCCGATGTTTGAGACAGGGCTGCTGCCTTCTAGATTTCCAAATGGATCAGGATTTCTCACAGACAAAACATGCCACCACTTAAAACTCTGGCTATATATGGAGTCACAAACACTTCCTCCAAAAGGTATTAGGAAACTGGGAGGGTGTGTTCCTTCTCAAAGGGAAAAGGGCTAATGTTTGTGTCCATAGTCTTTGGCCAAGACTGGGTTCTACCTGCTAAATTTCCCTATGTATCAGGATTTTTCCCAGACTAAAGGTACCACCACTTAGAACCCTGGCTGTTCACTGAGTGCCAAAAGCCTCCTCAAAACAGACATTATAAAATCAGTAAAGTGAGCTTTATTTCACAGAGAAGTAGTACCCTGTTCGTGTCCAGGGCCCTGTGCCTAAGACTCGGCTTCCGCCTGCTAAATTTCCCTATGGATCAGGATTTCACCCAGACTAAAGATGCCACCACTTAGATCCCTGGCTGCATTTCTTTGAGTGTCAAACACCTCGATTAAAGAGACATAACAAACGTGGTGAAGTGAGCTTGATTCCACAGAGAAATAGGCCCCTGTTTGTATCCATGGCCCTGGACTTGAGACAGGGCTTCTGGCTCTTATAATTCCATATGGATCAGGATTTCTCCCAGAGTAAAGATGCCACCACGAAGAACCCTGGATCTTCATCCAGTGCCAAAAGCCTCCTCTAAAAGATATTACGAAAGTGGTGATGTTAGCTTTATTTCACAGAGAAATAGGCCACCGTTTGTGTCCAGGGAACTTTACCTGACACTGGGATATGGCCTCCTAAATCTCACTAAAGATCAGGATTTCTCCCAGACTAAAGATGCCACCACAAAGAACCCAGGCTGTATATTGAGTGTCAAAAGCCTCCTCTAAATAGACATTGCGTAAGTGGTGAACTGATCTTTATTTCACAGAGAAATAGCCCCTGTTTGTGTTCAGGGCCCTGTGCCTGAGACTGGGCTACTGTCTCCTAGATTTCCGAATGGATCAGCATTTCTCCCGGACTGAAGGTGCAACCACGCAGAACCCTGGCTCATCATACAGTGCAAACACTTCCTGTATATAGAAATTTCAAAAGTGGTGACTTGAGCTTTATTTCACTGATAAAGTGGCCCCTGTTTGTGTCCAGTGCCCTGCACCTGACACTGGGCTTCGGCCTGCTAAATTTCCGAACGGATCAGGGTTTCTGCCAGACTAAAGATGCCACCACTTAGATCCCTGGCTGTACATTCAGTGTCAAAAGCCTCCTCTAAATATCCATTGCGTAAGTGGTGATCTGAGATTTATTTCACAGAGAAATAGCCCCTGTTTGTGTCCAGGGCCCTCTGCCTGAGACTGGGCTACTGTCATCTAGATTTCCGAATGGATCAGGATTTCTCCCAGACTAAAGGTGCAACCAAGCAGAACCCGGGCTGTTCATGGTGTGCCGAAAGCCTCCTATAAATAGACATTACAAAAGTGGTGAAGTGTGCTTTATTTCACAGAGAAAGAGGCCCCTCTTTGTGTCTATGGCCCTGTGCCGCAGACTGGGTTTCTGCCTGCTAAATTTCCCTATAGTCACCCGGACTAAAGATGCAACCAAGCAGAACCCTGGCTGTTCACTGAGCACCAACAGCCTCCTCTAAATACACATTACAAAAGTGGTGAATTGGGCTTTATTTCACAGAGAAATAGGCCCTTGTTTGTGTCTAGGGCCCAGTGCCTTGGACTGGGCTTCTGCCTGCTAAATTCCGTATGGATCAGGATTTCTCCCAGACTAAAGATGCCACGACCTAGATCCTTGGCTCTTCATCCAATGCCAAAACTTCCTCTAAATAGACATTACAAAAGGGTGAAGTGAGCTTGATTTCACTGAGAAATTGGCCCCTGTTTGTATCCAAAGCCTTGTGCCGGAGACTGGGCTTCTGCCTCCAGTAATTCCATATGGATCAGGATTTCTCCCAGACTAAAAATGCCACCACTTACAAAAGTGGCACTTCATCCAGTGCCAAAAGTCTCCTCTAAATAGACATTGCAATAGTGGTGAAGTGAGCTTTATTTCACTGAGAAATAGGCCCCTGTTTGGGTCTAGGGCCCTGTGCCTGAAATTGGACTACGGCCTGCTAAAATTCCCTAAGGACCACAATTTCCCCCAGACTAAAGATGCCACCACTTAGAACCCTGTTGACTTTTCAAGTCACAAACACTTCCACCAAAAGATACTAGCAAACTGGGAGAGAGTCCTTCTTTTCAAAGGGAAAAAGGCTAATGTTTGTGTCCACGGCCTTGTGCCTGAGACTGGGCTTCTGCCTGCGAAATTTAAGAACGGATCAGAATTACTCCTAGACTAAAGATGCCACCACTTAAATCCCTGGCTGTTCTCCTAGTATCAAACACCTCATTTAAATAGACATTAGAAAAGTGGTGAAGTGAGCTTTATTTCACTGAGAAATAGGCCCCTGTTTGTGTCCAGGGCCCTTTGCCTGAGACTGGGCTTCTGCCTGCTAATTTTCCCTACGGATCAGGATTGCTCCCAGACT
The DNA here is from genome assembly GCA_026413545.1 of Cichladusa arquata. Taxonomy (NCBI): domain Eukaryota; kingdom Metazoa; phylum Chordata; class Aves; order Passeriformes; family Muscicapidae; genus Cichladusa; species Cichladusa arquata. The sequence continues at coordinate 21,316,719 of JAOTQP010000001.1, forward strand.
AAAGATGCCACTGCTTAGATCCCTGGCTCTTCATCCAATCCCAAAACCTCCTCTAAATACACATTAAAACAGTGGTGAAGTGAGCTTGATTTCACTGAGAAGTAGGCCCCTGTTTGTATCCATGGCCCTAGGCCTGAGACTGGACTACTGCCTCCTGTAATTCCATATGGATCAGGATTTCTCCCAGACTAAAGATTCCACCACGTATAATACTACCTCTTCAACCAGTGCCAAAAGCCTCCTCTAAATAGACATTACAATAGTGGTGAAGTGGGCTTTATTTCACCGAGAAATAGGCCCCTGTTTGCGTCCAGGGCCTTGAGCCAGAGATGGGGATTCTGCGTTCTAAATTTCCGTATGGATCAGGATTTCTCCCAGACTAAAGATGCCACAACTTAGAACCTCGGCTACATTTGGAGTCACAAACTCTTCCTCCAATAGGTATTCTGAAACTGGGAGGGTGTGTTTCTTTTCAAAGGGAAAAGGGACCCTGTTTGTGTCCATGGCCCTGTGCCTGAGACAGGGCTGCTGCCTCCTAGACTTCCGAATGGATCAGTATTTCTCACAAACAAAAGATGCCACCAATTAAAACTCTGACTACATTTGGAGTCACAAACACTTCCTGCAAAAGGAATTAGGAAAGTGGGAGGGTGTGTTTGTTTTCAAAGGGAAAGGGGAACCTCTTTGTGTCCAGGGTGCTGAGCCTGAGACTTGGCTTCTGCATGCTAAATTTCCCTATGAATCAGGATTTCTCCCAGACTGAAGATGCCACCAATTAGAACCCTGGCTGTTCATTGACTGCCAAAAGCCTCCTCTAAATACACATTACAAAAGTGGTGAAGTGAGCTTGATTTCACAGAGAAATAGGCCCCTGTTTGCGTCCAGGGCCTTGAGCCGGAGACAGGGCTTCTGCCTTCTAAATTTCCGTATGGATCAGGATTTCTCCCAGAGTGAAAACACCACCACTTAGAACCTTGGCTACATTTGGAGTCACAAACTCTTCCTCCAAAAGGTATTCCGAAACATGGAGGGTGTCTTTCTTTTCAAAGGGAAAAGGGCCCCTGTTTGTGTCCTGGGCCCTGTGCCTGAGACAGGGCTGCTGCCTTCTAGATTTCTGAAAGGATCAGGATTTCTCACAAACAAAAGATGCCACCACTTAAAATTCTGGCTACATCTGGAGTCACAAACACTTCCTCCAAAAGGTCTTTGGAAACTGGGAGGGTGTCTTTCTTTCCACAGGGAAAAGGCGCCCTGTTGTGTCCAGGGCCCTGTGCCTGAGACTAGGCAATCCCCAGCTAAATTTCCCTGAGGATCAGGATTTCTCCCACACTAAAGATGCTACCACTTAGATTTCTGGCTGTTCATTGAGTGCCAAACACCTCCTCTAAATTGACATTACAAAAGTGGTGACGTGAGCTTTATTTCACAGAGAAATAGGCCACCGTTTGTGTCAAGGGCCCAGTGCCTGAGACTGGGCTTCTGTCTGGTAAATTTCCCTAAGGATCAGGATTTCTCCCAGACTAAAAAAGGAACCACAAAGAACCCTGGCTGTTCATTGAGTGCCATAAGCCTCCCTAAAATAGACATTACGAAAGTGTTTAAGTGAGCTTTATTTCACAGAGAAATAGGACCCTGTTTGTGTCCAGGGCCCTGTGCCTGAGACTGGGCTTCTGCATGCTAAACTTACGAATGTATCAGGATTTCTCCCAGACTAAGATGCTACCACTTAGATCCCTGGTTATTTGTTGAGTGCCAAACACCTTCTCTAAATAGACATTGCGAAAGTGGTGAAGAGAGGTTTATTTCACAGAGAAATAGGCCCCTCTTTGTGTCCAGGACCCCGTGCCTGAGACTGGGCTTCGGCCCGCTAAATTTAAGAACGGATCAGGATTTCTCCCAGATTAAAGATGCCACCGCTTAGACCCCTGGCTCTTCATCCAATCCTAAAACCTCCTTTAAATAGACATAACAAAAGTGGAGAAGTGAGCTTGATTTCACAGAGAAATAGGTCCCTATTTGTGTCCAGGGCCCTGTACCTGAGACTGGGTTTTTGCCTGCTATAATTCCCTATGCATCCGGATTTCTCCCAGACTAAAGATGCCACCACGTAGAACTCTGGCTGTTCATTCAGTGCCAAAAGCCTCCCATAAATAGACATGAGAAAAGTTTTAAAGTGAGCTTTATTTCACAGAGAAATAGGTCCCTGTTTGTTTCCAGGGCCCTATGCCCGAGACTGGGCTTTGGCATGCTAAATTGATGAACGGATCTGGATTTCTCCCAGACTAAAGATGCCTCCACTTAGATCTCGGGCTGTTCTTTGACTGCCAAGCACCTTCACTAAATAGACTGTACAATAATGGATATGTGAGTTTTATATCAGAGAGAAATAGGCCCGTGTTTGTGTTCAGGGCCCTATGCCTGAGACTGGGCTTCTGCCTGCTAAATTTCCGAACGAAACAGGATTTCTCCCAGACTAAAGATGCTACCACTTAGAACTCTGCGTACGTTTGGAGTCACAAACACTTCCTCCATAAGCTATTAGGAAACTGGGTGGGTTTATTTCCTTTCAGATGGAAATGGGCCACTCTTTGCCCCAGGGCCCTGTGCCTGAGCCTGGGTTTCGGCCTGCTAAATTTATGAACGGATCAGGATTGCTCCCAGACTTACGATGCCACCACTGAGATTCCTGGCTCTTCATCCAATGCCAAAACCTCCTCTGAATAGACATTAAAAAGTGGTGAAGTGATGTTGATTTCACTGAGAATGAAGCCCCTGTTTGTATCCATGGCCCTGGGCCTGAGACTGGGCTTCTGCCTCCTATAATTCCATATGGATCATGATTTCTCCCAGACTGAAGATGCCACCAATTAGAACACTGGCTCTTCATCCAGTGCCAAAAGCCTCCCCTAAATAGACATTACAAAAGCGGTGAAGGGAGCTTTATTTCACAGAGAAATAAGCCCCTATTTGAGTTCAGGGCCCGGGGCCTGAGACAGGGCTTCTGCATGCTAAATTTCCCCATAGATCAGGATGTCTCCCAGACTAAAGATGCTACCACTTAGATGCCTGGTTATTCTTTGAGTGCCAAACAGCTCCACTAAATAGACATTACAAAAGTGGTGATGTGAGCTTTATTTCACCGAGAAATAGGCCCCTGTTTGCGTCCAGGGCCCTGTGCCTGAGACTGGGCGACTGCGTTCTGGATTTCCAAATGGATCAGAATTTCTCCCAGACTAAAATTCCACCACCGATAACCCTGGCTACGTTTGGAGTCACAACCCCTTCCTCCAAAAGGTATAAGGAATTTGGGGGGTGTGTTCCTTTTGAAATAGAAAAGGGCTAATGTTTGTGTCCAGGGCTCTGTGCCTGAGACTGGGCTGCTGCCTGACAAATTTCCGAACGGATCAGGATTTCTCCCACACTAAAGATGCCACCACTTAGATCCCTAGCGGTTCTTTGAGTGCCAAACACCTCCTCTAAATAATCATAACCAAAGCGGTGAAGTGATCTTGATTTCACCGAGAAATGGGCCCCTGTTTGTGTCAAGGGCCCTGTGCCTGAGACTGGGCTTCTGCCTGCTAAATTTCCCTGAGGATCAGGATTTCTCCCAGACTAAAAAAGGAACCACAAAGAACCCTGGCTGATCATTGAGTGCCATAAGCCTCCCCAAAATAGACATTACAAAAGTGCTTAAGTGAGCTTTATTTCACAGATAAATAGGCCCCTGTTTGTGTCCAGGGCCCTGTGCCTGAGACTTGGCTTCTGCTTGATAAATTTCCGAACGGATCAGGATTTCTCCCAGACTAAAGATGCCGCTACTTAGATCCCTGGCTGTTCATGGAGTGCCAAAAGCCTCCTCTAAATACACATCACAAAAGTGGTGAAATGAGCTTTATATCACAGAGAAAGAAGCCCCTGTTTTTGTCTAGGGCCTTCTGCCTGAGACTGGGGTACTGTGTGCTGAAATTCCATATGGATCAGGATTTCTCCCAGACTAAAGATTCCACCACTTAGGAACCTGGCTGTTCTTTGTGTGCCAAAAGTCTCCTCTAAATAGAAATTGCCAAAGTGGTGAAGTGAGCTTTATTTCACTGAGAAATAGGCCCCTGTTTGTGTCCAGGGCCCTGTGCCTGAGACTGGGCTTCTGCCTTCTAAATTTCCGAACGGATCAGGATATCTCCCATAATAAAGATGCCACAACTTAAATCCTTGGCTACATCAGGAGACGCAAACACTTTCTCCAAAAGGTGTTCGGAAACAGGAAGGGTGTGTTCCTTTTCAAAGGGAAAAGGGCTAATGTTTGTGTCCAGGGCCCTGTGCCTGATACTGGGCTGCTGCCTGCTAAATTTCCGAACGGATCAGGATTTCTCCCAGACTAAAGATGCCACCACTTAGAACCCTGGCTGTGTTTGTACCCTGCCCCTGCTCCCCTTCAGCCCAGGGAAATGGAGGAAAGTAGAAATGCATCGAGGAAGAAAGAACAGTCAGCTGAGCTGCCTGAGCCATCGTCCTGTTTGCAGCCAGGAGCAGCCATCAGGAGGAGGCAGCTGTTTTCTTTGTCAGAATGGTAAGAGGTATGGGGCGGGAACGGAGCAGGGGGCACAGTTTGCCGGGCAGTGCTTCCTGGGGAGAATTCCCGCTCCTCACTTTCAGCTGTCGCTGATTGCTGCATGTAGTCCTGGCTGAGCCAGCCAGCGGTCCCCCGGAACTGCTGCTGCTCAAAGGGCAGGCAACGTGCAGCAGCCTGGTGTCCTCGGCCTGTGGAAGCAGCTGTAGTGCTGGCAGCCAAGTGCATTTTTTTCTTGGATTTGTAGCAAGCAAATGTGCTGTCTCAAGCTGGGAACGTTGGGTTCCCTAGGTGGGAAAGTCCTTGAAGTAGTCACGCTGTGCAGGTGCTGAGAATTCAAAGCCTAGCGTCCCTGTGATTCTTGATAGCAATGTTTAAATAGTTACCATCGACTTGAGATAGTATCAAGTCCATTCGTTGGAGGGGCAGAAATGAGAAGAAGGATGGACTAAGTTTCCTCTGGGGATGTGCAGTGAGGGACTGAGTTCCAGGGAAGGGGAGTATTTATAAATTGTATCCATATTTCCCTGAAACTGAGGCTGGAGCAGTGGTGGAGGTGCTTGGGTTTGGCCTGGGCTGAGGCAATTTCCTTTCCTCTCTCCCGTCTCCAGGCTAGCTCTGGACCAGAGATAGATGGAAAATCCTCATGGACAAAGGTAAAAAAACCAAAGAAGGCTCTCTGTCCCAGGATGATGTCCAGCACTTTATTCTTGAACCACGTCCAGGGGAGAAAGCGAGAGACAAAGGATGGTGTGGAATTTTAAACCCAGGCTGAGGCGAAGGGGGAAACTGAATTGCAACCCATGGGGTTGCGCCGGCGGGGAGAGGCTAAGGGACGGCTGAACCAATGTCACAAACCCCAGGGGAATACAGGGCAAACCATTTTTTCAGTGCAATATAAAACCATAACAGTATAATACAACACTGGGCCTGTGAGAACGAGCCATTAGATTCCTAACAGGAATCAAATTGAGCTCCATTTGCTATGAAACCGTGCCGAACTGGAAGTCCTGGGGTGATGACTGCTCTCAGCACAGCTTCTTTGTTATTCCCCTGCCAGATTTCCCTCAGCACTGGGCAGGAAAGGTGAGAACTTGCATCACGAATTTTGCAAGCAGGGAAGCCTGTGTGACTGGGGGCTGCTTCTTGTGTGTGTGTCAGTGAGCCAAAATCAAGAGCGAAGGCTGGATTGGTTTTAAGAACTTCAAGTAACTTTAAAGCATATTAAATAATCTTTTTCTTCTCTTTTTTTTTTTTTTTTTTCCTTTTTTTCTTTCTTTTATTACAAGTGCTGGAACTGCATCTCTGGATGTGAACTCTAGCTGCTGTGGACTGGGCAGCCTTAATTTTTGCAGGTTCCTGTTCTTCTCACTGGGGAATTGGAAATAAATAGCAATTTGTGCGTGGAGATGTTTTCTGAAATCTTTCTCTTTTTGCTGCCTTTTGATGGTAGATCTTTTCTTCCTGCCTTGGTGCTTACAGCAATTCTCCAATGCCATTTCACTGACCCCAATTCCTTGCAGCTTCTGGGGCTGAGAGAATTGTGTGCTGTGACTGAGGTTCAGTGGGAAAATCATACTGGTGTGTCCCACCTCCTTAATATGTGGAACTTCTCTTTCTGTCTTAGAGTGTAGACTGAGTTGATCCTTTTTCCATAGAAAGTCACAGGCTGAACTCACCTGGATTCCTTAACCCAACTTTAGATAGTTGAGTTTTCTTAAAGAAAATAAACCCCCGGCTTTTTTCTGTCTTTTGCTTTTTTTTGGTCTGTGTGCTTTATTGGTATTACTTCTTAATTGAGCCATACCTTCCAGGCGTAACGGTGAGCACTTTCTAGAAACAGCATTCACTTCATTTTGCACTCTGTCCTGAGACCTTCAGGCCCAACTTTCTCCATCGCTGAGTTCATGGCAAGTCCAGGCTGACAACATCCCTTGTGTCCAGTGTTTACTGAGCTGTTTGCGGGGTTCATTTCCTCTGTGTGCAGTCTTGGGCTTTTTGGGCAGACAGTGCCCATTGAAGCTCAAGGCTTGTTTAGACCTCATGAACGATTTGATGAAGACATAGTCTGGATGAGGACTCGGTCTTGCTGCTGTAGTAGGGAACGGAATGCAGAAGGTTCCCTCAATATTATCCCCACAGAAGTCAGAATGTCTGAGGCCATCGGTGTGACGGTCAGGGGATCCAGCAGGGCTGCAACTTGCTCCTGGCCACCTGTATATATGTAAAGAAGATGCTGTTTTATTTGTTGGTATTATTGACTACACGTCATTTGGTTTTTGAGACCAGATAACTTTATGGATAGGTTTGTTTGTATTTGAGGTAGAATTAGTTGAAATAGGGTTTTTTTAGTAGACTTCTGATACATACGATTGGGATTTTGGGTAGGGCCAGCTTGGCTTATGAAGTTTCAGGTGTGCATTTATGAGATGGCTTTTGTTAATGCAGTTTTTAATTTTTGGAAGTTTTTTTTATTAAAGTTTTTAAAATAATTCCTTGTATAGTTTTGTTTTGTTTTTTTTTTTTTTTGTAGTTAATGTATGATAAGGGATATGATCTACTTCTTGTATGTTATGCTTTTAAGTTTAGGTGTTGATAAGTTGATTTATTTCTGTTTTGGGGTTTTTTATTAGTTTTATTTTTGGGGACAGAGGCATTTATATGGTGGGTTTTAATGGGTAATTTTTTATTTCATTCAGGTAGTGATATTTTTAAATTTTCTAGCAGTTTGGATTGGTTTGTTCATGTATTTAATTAGCTATTTTTTATTTTAAAATATTTTTATAGAGTATTGATTATGATTTGTGAATTAATATAAAGGTAGAGCTTTGGGGGTTTCTTTAGTAATGTTTAGGGTCAGTTGTACAGTTTTGAGTTTACTGAGCTGGTTTGATTTGTTTTGTTTTGGTTTTGTTTTGGTTTCAGTTTGGTTTTGGTTTTGTGTTGTTTTTTCATTAGTAGTTATTTCATTTTAAATGTGTATTTGGGTTTTTTGGGTTTTTGAAATATTTGTTTTGGAGGAAGTTTATGTTTAGAAAGAATCGGGTTTTTGGGTCTCATCACAAAAAATCACAGTGGCATTTATTTATAGTTAGGTTTAATTTAGTTTTTAGTAGAGTTGGGATTGTTTGTTACATTAGCAATAGAAATAGCCTTTGTTTTTATATGTCATTTATATGATGGGATTTGTGTGTACTCCATACTAGTGTCAACTAAGGTTTTATAATTTGTGGTTCTGATGTGTAGGGTTAATGAATTTATATAGTTTAAACTACACTTTAGAAAATAAAAAAATTTAAAAAACCAAAGCATAAAACAACACAATAAATATGTAAATGCATAAATGTAAATTTAAATCAATATTAAGAATAAACACAACAATATAAATATGTATAAATATGATAAATTATGTAAATAATATTACATGTATTAATGTAACATATATATAAATATATAACAATATATAAATGTAGATTCTAAATATAAATATAAAAAATACAAATATAAAAATATTTTCATATAGTTTAAAATAAAGGGTTTTCTTGGTTTTTATCTGGTTAGAGGCAGGGTTTTTTAAAGTTTTGGTTGGTCGGGAGTTTGTTTGGGGCATTCATTTTTGAGGATTTTTTGAAGGGGATGGGACTTGTTCCTTTTTCCTCCCTTTGCTGCCCCGGGCTGAGCTCAGCGGCAGTGCTGTCACCTTGTGGTCAGAGAGCAGAACTGCAGCCATCCCCTGAGCCAGTGCCCTGCTCCTTGCCGCTGCTAGGTGATGGGGGAAGAGGGATGGGGGGGCAGCTGCCGAGCGTGGGAAGGGAGTGAGGGGCAGGAACAAACAGTGAGGCGGTGTCTGCAAATAGAGGAGAAGCGTGAAGGAGAGTTTGGAGTGCAAACAGCTGAGATGGATGACAGTGGTTGGGGCGGCCTGGCGGGGCCAGTTTTGGCAGGCGGTGGAGGCGTGGTCGCAGCACACCACTGCCAAGGGCAGTGGGTAGGTGGGCAAGTGGGGTCGGAACAGGGCTGCTGTTCCCCCCCCGTGTGCTCCTCTCAAGATAGCAGAAGTGACAGTGTGCCAAGACCCAGCAGGACCCTGTCGGGCTTCTGCCCTGCTCAAGATGGCGGCTGCAGCAGGACCCCGGCCATGAGAGTGGCATCCTGCTGCTGCTTGCATGGTTGCTGCTCAGCTCCGGCACCGCTGACCCAGCCATGCACGTCCTTGCACCAGGAATGGTGGCAGTAAACTGTGCCGAGAATTTGTTTGCATCAGCCAATGTCAGGGCCGGTTTCAGGCAGCGGACAAGACAGACACAATTGTGAGGGGCAGGGGGCCTTAACAATACTACAACAAAGATGGCAGCTCCACCAGAAGTGGTTTTGGCCACAACAAAGATGGTGGCGACAAAGGGCAGAAGTCAAGTGATGCCACTCCCAAGACGGTGGCTCAGCTGCAGCACGCCTGACCTTCCAAAGGTGGCGACAAAAATGGCAGGAAACAAAGGACCCCTCTTCATGTAGTCAGCTGCCTACACGTGACCCCAATGCTGATACCGCCCCCCAGTGAGATTTCCTGCGGTATTTCCAAGTGTGCCAACATGGACTATAGGCTCAACGGCGCTGCGAGTAGGTAGGTGCAGGGAAGACACCAACAGGCAGTGGTGGGTCCTGCTGCAGCTGCCATCTTGGGTGTGGCAGGGCCACATCGTAGCAGTCGTGTCGCTCTTGCTGGCCCCCTCCCCTGCTACAAGAAGACCCCATGCCACCCCGTGCTGTGCTGGGTGCACATCCTGTCCCATCCCATCCCTCTGCCTGCCCACTCCCCTCTGGCTCAGGGGAATGGAGGGAAGCACAAATGCATCAAGGAAGAGCAAGCAGTTGGTGGAGCTTCCTGAGCCATCGCCCTCTCTGTAGCCAGGAGCAGCCAGAAGGAGGTGGCAGCTGCTCTCTTTGCCAGAAAGCTAAGAGGTCTGGAGGGCCAGGGGCGTGGGGGGCATGATTTGCCTCACTGTGTTCTGGTGCGATGCTGCTGCAGGAGGAATGAGTGTGAGATGCAAAGCCCTGAGCAGAACAGTGGGAAATGGGAGGCAAGGAAGGGTCGGGCTAAGAATGGGTTTAAACTGGGCCAGCTGTTAGTGCAGGAAGAGACATTTTTAATCTGGGCTGCCAAAATAAAGACCTGTAAAATCCTAGCTTTGCCGTGTGCATAACCTGTTTTTATTTCATATTTATATCATCTCAAGAAGCAAGGAAAGAGTAAATGTCACTGTTTTTCAGGATTGCAATGTGAAAGCTTTATATAGGCTAGTGTATTAATGTTCTTTTTTTCCATTACAAGCTTAGCTGTTCCCCACCTTTTTCTACGTCTGCTGCATTGGGTGTCCCAAGGAGGGCTGGGTTCCCTCTCTGGGGTCTTAGGAGTTGATGATAATTCTGCTTTTTCTGAAGGTGTATGAAAGTCTACTGCCAAAATGATTATTTCCTCCACTAAAATGCTTTCCATCTATGACCACCAATGCACGTGTGTGTTTTAATCATGTAGCCAGATGTACTAATGTTATTTACTTTCTAAGCCAACACCTGTAGCAGATTACCGTTTGGTTTGTGTCTGTGAGAAGTGGAATTTGTGCTGGAGAGGTGCTGTTGGGAAGAAACAACAGAGTAAATTCACTCTGGGGATGTGTGGTGAGGATGTGAGTTGCAGGCAAGTGACCTCTTGTGTTAATATTTCCCTGTAATTCTGGGTGTTAGGATTTGGCTTGGGCCTGTCAGGACGAGTCTCGAACAACCCAACCAAGCCCCTGAACCCTCAGTGTATTTTTGAAACACTTCCACAGAAAGGCAAGTCAGTTATGATTCCAAAAGACAAATTGTAGGTGATGGCTTATGATTGCTGGGAATTTCCTTGGAATATATTGACCTAGGAAGGGGGTACGTACTTCTAACTATGTTAAGTACATTGCCCGAGTGTCTTTCAGCAGAAGCAATTTGCTGGAGAGCTTTGCTGACAGCACAGAGTTCTGTGCATGACGTAGAGAACGATCTACCTCTGTGAGGATGTAAGCGCAACAGGACACAAAAGGCAAAGAATGAAGCTGCAGGCCACACCGGGCTATGCTGAGTGCAGTGGACCGAATTGCAAAAGTCCAGCAACAGCTCGTTCACAATCAGAGTCAGCTATGATTGCTCTTGTTCCTTGGAAAGTTAAAGCGCTGCCTTTGTACTTCATCACATGACTTGGAGATTAGCTCTTTTTCAAGCTCTTAGTATCACAGAGTCTATGATCACCTAGTCCATAGATTACCCAGAAAGTCACACCAACATCCTTGAAGTATCCCATCTTCAAGCAGCCATGAAACTGCACACCAGAGTGCTTGTCTGTATCTTCCTTCTCAGATAGATACGCCTTCATATTTTCCACTCTCAGTGGCACCTCCATTGCCAAGTTTCAGCAGCTCCTTTCGTAGAAAAAAAGCTCTAAAATTAAAAGCAAGTGCATGGCTGCCACCATCTGCCTGCTGCACATAAATTGAATCAAACTCACTGATGCATCCTATTCCTTACCTTTCTCCACTGAATCTATCATTGTTTGGCCTGGGTCTCATGGTGCAAAATAAGCTCAATTGTTTCCACAGAGGGTTGGAAGAAGAATAGGTAGAAGCACAAAGAGCTCTCGCTGAATTGCCTCCTTATGACTGCCAGCATGAATTTGGAAGCCACGGTCCTGTGGCAGTCAGCACACTGCACTCACGAGCCCTATGCTCTGCAGCTTCTTTCTGTGCCTTTTGCAACCTGTCACTCTTTTGTTCTCCCAGAGGCAAACCGTCATTTGCTTCTGGCACAGAACACTCTGTTGGCAGTGAAGAGTTCCTAAGTATTGCATCAGCCAAAGCTTGCCTGTAGACTTCTGCTAAAACTTGTGGAACCTTCTATTTGCACCACATTCAATGGGCAGTCCACTTTGCCTTACAACGTGTAAAGGCAGGGGGTTAAGACGCAGCTGCCAGATTGCTGTGTTCTCTGCACAATGCTTCTCTGCTCAAAGTACTGATGCACACTTCAGCTTCACAAGGACCAAAGATCTGGAGAGACGTCTCGCACAGAAAAGTGTGCCAGGACAAAAACATGTTCTCCACATTCCCTTCCTGTCGCACAGATTGTGTTGAATGCCTTGGACATAGAACAGCTAATCCAAAGAGTGCTTCTCTCCTGCCACATTTTGCTGAGTGAGAGCTACATGGAGAGTTCGTACTGTGCAGAATAGAAAAGATATGAGCGTACCTAAAACTGAGAAAAACCTATGCACAAAACTCAGTAGTTCTGTACAGTATATGTGCTGAAAAGCAGCAAAGCTGAACAGCATTGCTGTGTTTCTGTTCTGTCCGGATCACATAAGGCGAAGAATGAAGCCACAGAGCACCGGGCTTGTGTGTGAAGCTGTCCTGGCACAGTTCTCTGTGCGAGATGTTGCCAAGAAGCTTTCCATTTAGATTGGACAAAAAGAGAGGCAGAATATGGGGCTATGTAGCTCTTAGAGGGAAAATGCATGACCCAGAGGTGTTTGGGAAGTAGCAGTACTTAGGAGCTCTTCGCTGCCGATGGAGTGCTCTGTGCTAGAAGACAGTTTGCCAGTTTGTATCCCTTACCAGAGGTACAGTGACTACTAGGGCAGAGAATATTGCTCTTGCATTAATCAGTTCAGATTTAGATGAAACCTGGAGTCTGGTGGCTCTGGTAACCTGTTGAACATGTTTGCTGCTAGTAAGTTTTGAATATTCTAATATTATTGCAGAAGAGCTAACACAGAATTAATTACTGTCTCTAAGTCTTCAGAATCTGTCTTGCTGACTCCAAATATTCACTTATGGTAATAAAAATCAGGGAATAATTCTAGGAGCAGCAAAGCTGATGGAATCTCTGTCCAGGGTGGAAGTTGCACAGCCTTCCCAGCCTCTCTTCCCAGTTTGCCGTGATGTGGGTTTACTCCCTTCTGTTTTACTATTCCTGGAGCTGTTGCTGAACTGACATGTTTGTGAACTGAGCAGGAATTACAGTGTGAGTGTGTAAGGGATGTGGGACATGGGATAGGACTCTTGTGTGAACCATGAGCTGTTCTTTGCTAATCACTGAGTATTAAAATTCAGAGACTAGAAAACTTTGTTGCCTCTTAAAGTTTAAGACCATGCAACTGCATTCTGTTTTCCTTTCATTGGTGTAAATCTATCTTCATTTCACTGAAAGTCAGCCTAGCAGGCAGCTGGAAAGAAAAAATCAGGCTATTTAATGAGATGCAGTTGAAGACATCCAGTGAGAAAAACTAAGATGAAAGAACATGGGGATGACAACTACAGTCAAAGTGACTAATATGCTGTATTTTGAGAAATACAAACAAGTAGGAGAGTAAGCCAATTCCCTAGAGCTCGGTTTCCAACAATAGTTAATTTGAGAGATGAAGCTACTGTCCCATTACACTGCTTTCCTAAAAGAAATGAGGTAAAGCTGGTCTGGCACATTTGAAAGGCAAGGCAGCAGCTGAATGAGTATCATGAATGACCCTGTTCAGAACTTGTGGCTTTTCCTGAAACACTTCCTGAGTGTGGAGGGAGGAACAAAACAAATAAACCTCAACCAAACATTAAAAAAACACCTCAAACAAACAAAAAGCAAAACCAAACTGTCATGGTGCGACTTGGGTTTTGCCAATTTTAATATATTTAATTTCTTTTAGAGATAGGATTTAGGAGCAAAGACAATGTAGGCTTAAAACTTAAAAAGGTACAAGAAAAAATTTATTAATAACACGAAAAAGAATTCAGAATAAGATTCCTAGATTATTCCCTCTTCCCTTCATTCCACATTCCTTAACAACATCATACAGAGAACACTTCAGTCAGTCATCCACCCAAATAATCATTTTAGTTCACTTAAGAGAGAAAAGTTCCTTTTTTAGTTATGGCATAGGGGGTGTCTTCACCTTCACAATCTACATCCGCCTGGGAAAATATTGCAGATTATGACTCTCCTCCCATTTCCCACAGTCCTTCCAGAGCTGTGCTATGGGTTATGTTACACACTTGGGGTACCACTTTTAAAGGCAGGCTACTGAAAAACAAAATTCTCTTCATCTCCTTCCCTATCAAATGTCTCTGTTCATATTCCAGTCCCAGAACAGAGAGAGTTCCATCTCCCCGAGGCAAAAAAGTCTTCTACTCAAGCATCCAAGCCTCTCCAAGTGTATTTCACAGTTAAAAGGAATTTTAGTGTAGTCACAATCCCCTTAGCCCACAAAAAAAGGTTTTCAGCTACTTATCAGTTGCATCTTTTCAATCTCTTCCCACCAGGAACTTTATCTTCATTCCGCTGACCTCTGTAGTCTCCATGCTTTATTTCTTCTCAGCCAGGGGAGTTTAGGAGATTGTGAATCTTATCCAGGCATTAAGAAGTTAAAATTGTATCCAGATCGCGAAGAAGAACCATGGGCAGCTGGAGGTCTCTTCTGCCACGTGGAGAGGCGAGCCATGCCGAGCCGAGCCCGCAGGGCCGGGGCCATGCGGCCGCTGCCAGCAAGACCATGCGGCCGGTGCCGGGGCCATGCGGAGCCGGGGGCCGGGGCCGGGCCAGGGGCTCCCCGCAGAGCCGGTGCCGGGCTGGGGTGCCGGACTGGGCTCCCCCGCCGAGCCCGGAGCCGGACCGGGGCCAGTGCCCCGGCCAGAGCCACCTCACTGCCCGACAGCCGGAAGCCGAAAGAGAGAGTAGTTAGCTCGATCCACTGTGATTTGTGAAAGCGAACTAACTTTTCATTGGTTTCCCCAGCTGTCAATCACCAAATCAGCTCTCTGATTGGTGCCAGCAGCTCACAGGGGAAGCTCCCAGAGACGGGAGAGACCCTCCCACTCCCCAACACGTGAAACCAACACAGGATAATACGCAGAAAATGAACATTATCAAGGGCAGTAATGAGAGTAGACTTCTGTATCACTGCCTCCTCTTATGTGTCTTCTTCCCCATCCTCAGTGAGTCAAGAAAAAACACAGCAAGACACTCTGGGCTGCATTACAGAAAGCCTCACTGTACAAATAGATGACTTTTCAAAGTGTAGTTTGTAAACATAGGTCAAAGTATGGGCCAGAAAAATTACATATTTTATCTACTAAAATGAAAAGCAATAAAGAGACAGCAACAACCTCCTGTTCCCACTTTTCTAGATTCTTTTCCTGTTTTTCCCCATTCTTTTTGATGTAAAATATTGCCTCCTTTTAGAAAAGACCCATTACTTTACATTACTGCACATCACTACATTTTTCTACTTTTTCTCCTTCAACATGACTTTCAGATTTACAGAGAATTCACTTTAGAACCCTGCTTTAATTAGGTATTGGTTAATTAATCCCTAAAGCTCCCATGTAACTAATCCCTCATTAAAAAATCCCTATGAAAAATACGCACACTTTTGTTATGTATATTTTATGCTAGCTTCTCTTCTTTTCCTTGCCACATCTCATTCCAGTAGCAAAAAAAAAAAAAAAAAAAAAAAAAAAAGAAGAAAAAGGACCAAGATATCCTGAGTTCAAAAAGCTAAATGAATGAATTTTAAAGAAATAATTCTGAATATCATTGGTATGAAACCTTGGCCATGCTGAAAACAGTGTGTATTTGTTATAGATTTACTGGGGCCAGGCATACCAAACAGAACTTCCAAAATAGTTCTAGTGTTATCAAATTTCTCACAAACTTCTTACATTCATCTGAGATATGACTTCTGAGTTATATTTATATGATAAGATCATCAGATTTCTAGTAGGGAAGGCAGCTTCAGCATTTGGTGTGTATCTCATGTCCTAATTCTCTAGTATTCTGTAAAGCAGCTTGATTTATTTATTAATAAACAGATGAAAAAAACCCAACAGAACAGATGACACTTTTAAAACATGTACAGTGTGTGCATCACCAGGAGAGTTGTGCATGGAATGTTCTTATGTACAATAATGAGACTTGCTCTTAATCAAATAATTACATTGGTGTGTGGAGGTTGCCTGGAATACAAATGCAGCATGCCAAGAGATCTGTCTTAGTATAAATTCTCTGGTACCTAAGTGGATGTGTTTATTGTTGCACTGCAAAAGCAAACTCTACATCCTCCATGGCTGTGTCAGAGCAACAGCTTCAAGAGATCATCTTTCTAAATAAGTACAATATAAAAACATGCCAAGAACATTCTGTACTAGACAAACACATTTTATTTCTACTAAAATTTTGTATCTAGGTAAAAAATAATTTGCATGGCTAAAATTAAAAAAAGACAAAAACACGACAGCATGGTTTACAACTTTGTTACTGAATGATCATGTGTAAGTCCGAAATAAAATAAAAGGTAATAAATAAATAAGATGCAAAAACTTTACAGGAGATTACAATTTTAGTAGCATTTTAATTTTAGGCAGCATAACTGTAGGTAGAAGATGAGGTAAGATCACAAGTGGACAATAAAAAAAATTCTAGAATGGGTGGCTAAAATTATTTAGCATCTAAATTATTATTTCATGTGTGTATATGATTACCCTCATGACACATACAGAATATTTGCATTATGATATATCAATTCTGAAATACTTAAGACTGTCAATATTACATGCTCAGCAAGGAGGAGAGGTTTCCTCTACGATGATGTTAGTAAAAATCAGAGAAATCAGCAATATAATATAAATCCAAATATTCAGAAATTAGGATTGACCGTATAATTAGTTTAAAGCCTATTGCTATTTTTAATAAGATGATCTTCCCTGGAAGAAAAAAAAGCTTTGAAAAATCAGAGAAAAAAGAGGGAGTGGAAAATGAGTTGTCAGAAAGATCTGTAGAGAAATGTTGACAGAAAGAAGGACTGCAGAAGTCTCAGTAGGGTTTTTCCAGTTAGCAGTAAACCTTAGGGAAGAGTGAATAGATGTGTACACTCTAGATTTTTGCTCTTTGCATGCATGCTTTGAGAGTTCAGAGTCCTTTGCTTTACATAAACTGTTACTTCCTTTAGGAGACTGCACTGTCAAGAGACCCCTTGCTCTATCCCAGAGAGAAAAGAATCACAGAACTGAAGCTAAGGCAGTCCACAGAGCTCTGGCTGCAGGCCTGATCACCAGAATTTCTCTGGTAGCTGATACTCAGGAAACCTGCACAGAAACCTGAAGGACTAGAGCTTAATCTTCCCTCAGAAGCAGTGACAATGAGATCATGAGAGGATCACATTTGCGGCTCCTAAAGAAACCTATTAAATACATCCTTCCAAGGCAGCTTGCATATGTATGTCAAAATAATATGAGGAATGATACATTCAGCTGTCCTCATTTAGGAGGTTGTTTTTTTTTTTTTTAAGAAAAGTGAATAATCAAATGTTGTCTTTTCCAAGGATCTCATCTTCATGATTTTTCTGTGTTCATTAAAGAGCTACAACCAGAATGGCATATGCTAACTAGGACTATTTGGTAATTTGAAAAAGTAACTTGAGTATCATCCTTTGATTAGGACAATAGATTCTTTAGATAATTGCCTATGTAAGGTGCATCTGTATTTTGTAAGCATTATTGATCTGTGCGGTTATTGCACTCCTTTGCTTTGATTTAGTGCTCATCTTAAAACCAGCCAAGTCTATTTCAAGAGGCAGTATCTTGTGAACAGTGATCAAAGTGTAAATTTATGCAAATTCAATGCCTCACCTTAATTACTTTGATGGTGCTTGTCAGCAGCCCTTTCCATGCTTTCACTGATTAGCAAGCTATCACAAATAATTATTATTTCATCTGCAATGACAATGATGCAGTTCATTGGCTTACTGCCCAGCCACAGTGCTGCATCCCACTCCTCAGCCTGCTCTTCTGGAGTTGTGCCACAATGCACGTCTCAGGAATTAGCATCCCTACTTTATTCAGTCAATCACCTAAACTCCTGAACTTTATGATCCCATAAGGCAGGTTCTCTGTAACATTTTACAAGTAGGATTACTACATAAAATTACTAAACATAGCTTGGAAAAATGTGAGGGCAAGGAAAGGCTGTTTTCTCCATGATAATTTGTACTACCGCCACTTTCTCTTTAAAATACACATTTATTCCCCCCCACTTTTTTTTCTTTTTTTTGTTCTAAAGAAAAAAAGAACTCTATCCCAGCCAAAAGCAAGACAGAATTTCACTTGAGCAGATCAACTGATGCTACTGGTGACCAATGAAATATGAAATTAAGAGGTTAACAAATCGTTCCTAGGCAGCCCAAGGTTACCACTGCAAAACAGACACTACAGCATGGAAATGTGTTTGGTTCCATCATGTTGGAAGCCTTGAGTCAATCTGAATATGAGGTGCCAGCAAAGAAAAACTCAGAAAGTAAATAAGTACCTGTTTGTTCCTTTTTTCCAGCTGAGTAATGGAGCAGAAAAACTAACATACCCAAGCCCTGTCCCCATTTCAAACAAACAGTTTATTTTTCATTACACTGGATATGCTTGCATGTATTAAAAAGGGCATGAAGAATGTGGGGAAGTGAATGGCTGGCTGGTTTTCTTTATGAATGCTTGTACATCATCTTAAATCACTAGCTATTGCTTACAAGCAAAAAGAATGCAAATATAAAAGTAAAAAAAAAGCAATTAAGTAGCAACATATGGTCAAATATGTAATTTCCAAAAGCCGGAATATAAAAGAAAAAGAGACAAAAAATATTGGAAGAGAAGCCTGAAGCCATATTTTCATCCTTTAACTGAAAACAGTGTTTATTGACTCTTCAAGGTCAGAAGAAAAACACCTGAAAGATAAATAAACTCTCTAGCTGCACAAACTCAAACTAAGGAAATAAATTAGAGGATGATACAGAGAAGCCAGAGTTAATAGAAGCCACCAGTTTTAAAATCATAAATGGCAAGTACCAATAAAACATAACCCCTATATTCCATACATGGAAAGACACATTTTTTAAGTAGTCCCTGGAACGTGACACAAGAGCTCAAGCAGTAACTTAGAATTACTAACATTAAAATGATTAGACCAAAGGAAAGTACTTTAATTAAACCTGACATAAATTAAAGAGGAAAAAATTCCAACTTTAGCCAGAAACATCTGCAAGGTATTAAAGCACATTGCTTACCACCACACATTTTGAAACTACAGTATAATGTCCCAGCAAAACAAACTCAATCAGCAGACAGAAGAGCCGGCACTGATTTAATATGGAAAATTTACACAGAACACAAAGATGGTAAAAATGATGCAAATCTGTCTATTTGGGCTAATCAAGTAGGAAGAGGTATTTACAAGAGACATATAAAAGAAAATAGAATCCTGGCTGGATTCAAATCAGATCCAGAGAAACAAATCTGTTGAAGATGCATAATTCTGCTTAATATTTTGAAAAAAAACCAGACACTGAACCCAACATCAAATTAAGAGGTCAGTACATCTGATGCAAATTTCTCTTTTGAAAATATGAAGACAAGCAGGTGTTTCAGATCAGCTGTTCCAGTATAATATAAAGCAAAATAATACTACTCCCTGGTAACATCTGTGCTCAGCTGAGTCTAATGAACTCAAGAGAGCAATGACATGAAATACAAGCATCTACAGACAAACGAGTTGAATAACGTTCTACAATCCAATGACTGTATTCACCAGACCTGTGGTGGGTATGAGGGGAACTTCTAGCTCACATATGGACACCTAGACTTGAACACACAGGTGTAGTGGCAGCCATGAAGTCTGTACAGTCTGACAGACACAGCACAGGACCTATAGGAGACTCAGGCTTTCTGTTCTGGTATCTACAGGCTAGGTGAAATACTCTATCTTACTAAAACATGTGCTATTTAGGCTTAATACCTATTGGATTAAGTCAAAACTTATACTGAACCAAATGCTAATGGTTATCTGCTACTCTCACAGTCAAATTTGGTGAAAGGTCCAAAGCAGAGAAAGATTCTCAAATATTAATATAAATTACCAGTAGAAAAAAATAAGAACCAAACTCCCAGTTTATACAGTCCTCTGTAAGTAATCATTGTCTAAGAAGGAGAACTCAGAAAAGAATGTAACAAAGGGAATCATCATACACTAACATCTAAAAATCCTTTTTTGTAGCAGAGTAATATTCTTTCAAATTATTTGCTTGTAGGAGGTCACTAACCATTATGCACATCTATTACTACAAAAGAGAAAGGTAGCCAAACAATGTGACAAACTGTTGCCACATTATGAATTGAAATCAGTAATAAGCAAAAAATTACAATCTCAAATTTATTTTATAGCCTCATCATTTAGAAACCATGTTAAATTATTATTTGAGAATTTTCTCCCGTATGTTAGAAACTCTCTGCAGTCATGAAAGAAGAATACATGGGTGTTTATGGAATTTCTCAAGATAAAAAATGAACTGGCAATCCATTTCTTTGCCAACTACTGGGAAAAGTGGACAGGATTTCTCTTTTACTGATGGGGAGAAAGATCCTTCCTAATATTAAAGTGATCCTGAATTAGTGAGCTGAAATAGAATGCACTGGTATACAAGATATATTTTGCATAATGAAAAATGCAGCAAGGCATGTTTGAAATAATTTACTAAAAGCTCAGTAATTTTACCCAATGCCCTTAAGCTGAGGAAGTTTGAAATAGAAGAGAATTATATAATCTAATTAAGTCCATTCTGAAGTTTTCTCAATTGTACATTAACCAGGGCTTTGGTCAGCCTAACTTTCAGTTCATTACTAAGGCTATTTTCTGGGTTGGAAAATATCCCACACCCTACCAGAACATAGGCAGGAAGCTGCTTCAGCTATTTGTGCTTCAGTCATGTCATCTCCCTTCTTCACTGCTGTGCCTTATTGGCTGCCATCAGGTTAAACATGAGGGTGCTGAGTATTACTGTGGTGCAGTAAGCATGGGTAACTTCAGTTCTGAAGTTACTGAAGCTATTTTAATCACCCTTTGCAAATGGAAATGTTTACCACTCAAGTGTTGCATGTGGGTAATCCTACACGCCACAGAATGAGACACACACTGATAAACTGCTTTGCCCCACTAGGTCTGATTTGTAAACCACTTCTACTGACTGATGTTCTTTGCAATCTGTAACACTGTACCCGTGGAGAAGAATTTTTATTAGCAAGACAACTCAGATGAATACTTAGTGCAGAGTGTATTGATGATATAACAATTTGTACATAATAAAGGTGACTGAGCATTTGCTAATGGAATTATTTATTTTACTGGTGGAAGAATGCTTCTGACTAAATCTATTTAATATAAATCTATTTACTAAATCTGCTTTAGACTGTCATTTGCTCATTGTCCAAGAGCAGAGACCCTATCATTAAAAACCTAGGAGTTCATGCATCCTCTTTGTTTATATTAATAGGATTTTATCTGTGGTTCACTGGCAGCTTGACATTGTACTATATAAATCCATTTTGCATTTTGTTGGCTTCACCTTTGCCTGAAAGCTACAGCAGAAACATATTATGTGGAATTTTCTGTTGCATTTCTCTTTGACCTGCTGTCTTTATCTTCCCTGAGTACATGAAAAACTTCACTTACTAATTGCTTTCCATTTACTTTTTTATTTTGAAACAATCTCTGAAGTAAAATTCAATCTGGCTTACTTCAAAGAGAAAAAAATAAGATCTTAAATTGGGTAAACATAAATATCCTCTACCTGGAAACCTGGAGACAAAATGAAGAAGTATCCTTTCATCATGGCTCTAAAGTTCTGTTGACCTTTTGTTTGTTGCATCAGCCAGCCTTCAGATTCCTCAGCCAGAGGCATTAAATTATTTTTATTAACTCATCCCTCTACCTTATTGGCTAGTTTTAAAATCCATTATTAATACAGTATTTGACCTATGTAGCTCATTATATCATTAATATTTCCCTTCTATGCCCTGCACAGGCTACAAGTTTGTGTCTCTTCCACTACACAAGCTTGGAGCTGGCTGTGCTGAAGCCCAGTTTACTGACCATCTGCACTGCACTTCTACCTCCAAACCTGGACCAAGGGGGGAGGACAGGAACAGGGTGCCTGGTGGTGAACTGGGCAGGGGAGCCCTGTGGATGGGTTACAGCTAAGATTTGTGCACAGGCAGTGATGTGTTGGCAGAGCCTGGTGGAGCCTTCCTTCAAAATCAAGCCTGAGTTTGAGCCATAGTACAAAAGGCAGTGCAGACAAAGCCTCAGCTCTTTTTCATCATCCCTCAGTTTAAAGTGGTGTCTTCAGTTTTCGATTTTTGCAACAGTGGGTTCAGAGCAGCTTCAAAGGGCTCTAGTTCTGCCCAGTCTATCGGAAGATGAGGTTGTCTGGGAAGAATCTACATCACCCCCTGAAAAACTGTTCCAACAGAAGCACAGATAAAATTTATTCATACAGCTCTGGCAAAAGGTGCATAAAAAAACCGTGACCAAACTTCAGAATCATAACACGGATGTTCAGAAATAGCCATCTGTCAAAAACAGCTACTGCAGCAACAGAAACAATATTGAACCTGAATTTCTGCTGGCATTTCCTTCTGCTGCACTATCACAAGCACAGGTGCCTTGTGATGTTGGCCATATTCTTTTAGAAAATCAAAACATTTGAAGCCACCCTTAACAAAAGCCTTGGGTGTAGACAGCTGCCTTCTAATCAATTTTAAACTTAATCTGAGATTATTTCCCTTAAATTTTGCCAAAACCAAATATGTTTTTCTAGTAATGAGACATTCAAGACCCTCAAGTATCTCTTTCTAAGTGTCTAGAAAGTAAACGGTATCCAGGGAAAGAACTACCATTGAAATAGTTTTCTAGATTTCTTGTAAAAGCATAACAAACCAAAATGCAGCCCAGGATGACTTTTCTGTGTGTTTCCCAACAGCACATCCTGACCATTCTGCAGATGTGTCTTTGCCATAGACAGCAATAGTTAAGTATGGTGAGTGTCCTTACAGGAAAGCCAGAAGAGACGATAAATGGAAAAGAACTGAATCAGCCTGAAGTGCATTTCAACAGCAGGTACCATGCTACAGGAGCAGAAGGGTAACGAGTTCAGTGTGCAGAG
The DNA here is from genome assembly GCA_026413545.1 of Cichladusa arquata. Lineage (NCBI taxonomy): Eukaryota > Metazoa > Chordata > Aves > Passeriformes > Muscicapidae > Cichladusa > Cichladusa arquata. The sequence continues at coordinate 21,339,332 of JAOTQP010000001.1, forward strand.
AAATGTGGATTTATTCTTAGGCTCAATCACATTCCAGACAGGTTGTGGACCTGTTCATATCTGATCTTTCTGATCAATTTCTGCTGAGATGACCATCTCAGAAGAAAAAGAGGCCATTTCCTGAAATGGTCTATTAATATTACTGTAAATAGTTTCTTGTCTTATAAAATCTTCCTAAATATGTGCACTTTGCTGGGTAACACAATCAGGTCCCAATCTCACTAAATTTTGCAATGTGAATGCAAATACCTGTAGAAACATATGAACAGAGAAAATACTTCTTTTTTCAATATTGTCTACTTAGTCAGCAATTATACTAACTTATTTCTGTGTGTACCTAGTAGTAAAATTTTACTTGTCTTTCAAAAACTTGGAATAAATAGAACATCCACCTGATAAGAACCGTCGGTCCCAGTAGAATGTTCCAAAACCAATTCTAAGCAAGCATCTTTATCCTTCATCAAATTGAAAACATTTCACTGAGACTGTTCAAATTCAATAAATTCTAAAGAGCTGTTGACATAGGTTTTCCAGCCTTTGAGAAACAAAAGCCCTTGTCTCCCTCCCTTGCTTTATAATGAAGGACCTTGACAGTGTGAGGTTAGAAAACCCTATTTTGAAGAAAATGAAGAAAAACTAGTCAAAAGCCTGGACTATGTGAGAATGCTGTCCTTAATTTTCATTCTATTCCTAAATTACTTGGCCATTTGTTTTTTTTTTTTTTTTTTTTTTTTAAAAAAAAGCCTTAAACATTGGATAAGAAAAATACAGAATTTTCAGGCAGCATGAAACAGTGTACACTGCTAATTCCAGACTGTTTAATCTTTCCTGTCTCTTTGTACTGGAGAAGACAGGACTTTCTGAGGCCACACATCCCATAGATAAATAGATAAGTCCAAGTAACTGGTTTATTAATTTAATTTTCTAGTTCCTAAACCCACCTGTCATCTTGATAGCTAAGTGCTGATTATGGAAAATTAAAACCAAAATTAGAACCAAGCAAAAACAGTTAATCAAATGGTAAAGAAAATAAATAGGTCTTTCTCCCTGCCCTGAATTCATTGAAATTCATTGAAATTAATCATCGATTATATTCTACTCTATTGCCACCTGCAGTTAATAATGCAATCTTTAGTAATGTTAAGTTTTCATATTTCCATTGCTAGGCAGAAGGTACAATAGGCAACAGAAAGCAATATGACAGTACCATTATCTACCTTCAGATTAATTTATTAAATATACTTTCAAACAGGTTCACTTATTTCCCTTTATCCAGTCTTACCAAGAGAATGAGTTTTATATGATTGGGAGAGGTTGGCATTTTAGGGGAAGTGGGAGGAAACAAACATCTTTGAGTAGGCCAATTGTTGAACCTGATAGTATCCAAATCCACTCAACTGAAGCTTCACATTGCGAATTACACTGAGGAACAACTAGTAAAAGAGTCACACTGAGGAAAACACCTCTCTGCTTGCTCTGTTGGAGAGTTTACAGTTGAAACTCTCATGGTGTTGAACAGCTTAGAGCACTCACATGGAGAGATGATCTTACAGAGATCCCAGCTATAGGAAAGCTTTAATTAAAAGTTCATGACCCTATTAAAAAATCTGTAGGATTTCAGTTTAATTCTTTTCCATACTCATGACCACACTCACCATTAGTGTTTTGGTATTCCACAGGCTCAGAGAATGGTGCTGAAGGTCAGGAAATCCAGTGTTTCAGTGTGGGTGCAAAGCTGTTTTCTCTGTGTAGCTTATGGAGAAAACAGGGCTTGATATGCTGGACTTGAAGGAGTCCAGTCATTGGACTCCTACATCCATCACTGGACTTACATGCCAGTCATTTAAAAAGTGCCATGGAGACAGGAGAGTTCTGCTTTTGTACATTTAGGATTGACTCTATGGTGAAGAGCATGCTGAGAAAGCTTGATAAATGTAATATAGGGAGAAATAGATCTGGAATTGAAAATCACTTGAAGTTTATTGTGAAAACAGCTTCATGTATGAAAAGCACAAAAAAGGAAGCTCTTGTTTATCAGGATGCAATCTGCAAGTGGCCATTCCTATGGAGGTCTGAATGCCTTTTCACTAAAGTTTATTCATGTGCTTATTAATTATATGCTGAGGCAACCTGCATTAAACATAAATTCATGACATGATACCTTATTAAAATGCCATTAAAAAATAAAGTGCCTGTAGTAAATTTTTTTCAACAGAATAAGTAGTAAAAAGTCTGTATCAGACAGTTTAGCAGTTTTGAAGTGTTAGTGAACAGCATGTTATAAACGAGTAAATTCAGAGACTGTAGTGAAAAGTGCTTTAACATGAGTAACTTTCAATGACTGGAACAAGATTATAACATTTTATTAGACAAAAAGAAAGTAATACATAAAAATTTACAGATAAGATAGATGTTAAATTAATCTTTATGACTTTTAAAGCGGAACTGTTTAAAGATCAATGCAAATGTCGAAAATCTCCAGTATTGTGATCACATCTACCACTAAAATGATCTTTTGTGCTGAGATGTACTGAGATGACAACTATGTCTTATTTTTTCCTTCAGAAATAAAATAACACTTTTATTTTCTCTATTTATTTCATAGATTTAGTATAGCTTTAGCCTTCAGACTTTTTATCTTTGGATGTTACCATGCAATCATGAAAAGATTTGGTGGATAAATTAAATAAAATGAAGTGTATTTAAACAGAAGCAAATATCAAGATTTAAATCTGATAAGGACTATAATACACTCATAGAGTGCAAAATATGCCCAGAAGACCCTATTTTATTCAATATAGTTGTTCAAGTGAGAAGAAGAGAAAAATTCAAAGGCAGTGGTGCTCAACAGCTGGTCTATAACTTGAACTATGATCCTCTAATAACACTGTTAGATTTATGACTAATGGAACGTTTTTTTAACCAGGTAGGAGCTCAGTCTTGAAAAAACAATTATGTAGCATATCACTATTGCAGTTCAGTTTGTTTCTGTGTTTTTCTTTATTCACCACATTCACAGCAGCACACCTACATTCCTTAGCTGTGCTGCTATGTAGAAGTAGAACCTCTCTGTGCAACCATGCCATTAAGCAGTGGCCATAAAGGAAAGTGTATTTTGCAAGTTCAGACATTGCTAATACTTGCAAAATCTTTGTGCTTTTGTTAATACAACACCTTGCACTAATCTCATGAATATAATCTTGTGTCATCTTTGATTGGAATTCCACTCCCTCTCCTCTCCACTTTTCTCTTAGATAATCCTGTAAGGCATAAGCAGGAAGGTGAGCTTGAAATATTTTATGGTAGTTTGGGGTAGGATTTTTAAGGCTGTTGTAGACTGTAATGCTTTCTAAATGCTTATTATCTTAAAACCCCTAGAATTTTCACCCTTAAAGCAAACCAAAGAGAAGCCTGAAAATCACAGTCACTCAATTTTTCTGTGGATATTTAAAGGAAAGAGGGAAGAAATTATCAATGCTAGATTTTTCACTTGCTGCCTAGATATTCTTAACAGTGACATATACTATTTGGGTGGGAATTCACGATGTGTTATTCAAGAGCTAAAGCTGGATTGACTGAAAAGATCTCTATGCACCCACAGCCACTATAGCACAGAAATTACCCGTCCAAATCCCGCTGCTTGGACACTGCATGGAGAGATTTGACTTGGTGAGCCACCATAAACAAGGTAGAGATACAGCTCTAAGACACCTTGGAAAGTGGACTTGGCACACAGGAAGATGAAATAGGTGGAAAACAAGTGATCAAGTGTGCAAGTTGCTCTGCACAAGTCCTGGTTAGTCTGTACATCCAGAGAGCAAAACTGGTGATTAAGATGACATTTTCCACAGCTTTGGTGTAGACAGATGAGTAAGTGTCCCAACCTTAAAGACCACAGGAGCACAACAGCCAAATGCTGCCTGCTTGCAATGAGTGTTTCTCATTAAGATAGGTGTTTCTTTCACTACATTATTCAGCATTTTTGTTGTAATGTATTGGATTTATGTGGCAGCTTGGTTATTTTTTTTGGAGGGTGGGTGCAGGGGAAGGCTGTAGGGCTGGTTTCTGTGTGAAGCTGCCAGAGGCTTCCCCCATGTCCACCAGGGCTAATGCCAGCTGGCTCCAACACAGATCCACCTCTGGCCAATGCAGAGCTCTGTGAGGATTTGAAAACTTTGCGCAGGTGCTATAGATTTATGTGCTCAGAGAAACCAGTGGGTAGGAAAAAGTGCTCTGGCCTTCATTGATTTCCATTTTTATTGACTATTTTATCATCTTTTTATTAGAAAGTGGTTTCATTGTTGACCTTTCATATCTGGTACCCTGAGGATAGCAAGATGAAAAATATTAAATGTTATCCTTTTCCTTTAATAACAGAAATTGGATATTTTGTTTGTAAGAGCAAAATAATCTCAGTCCTGGAGTTCATTTCACAGTGCAACAGAAAATATGTTTTGATATGTAATAGAAAGTACATCTATTTTTACTATTTTCCCATAAAATGATAAAACATATTATTTGTTCATGTATGAAGTTCTGAACAGTTAGCAAATCTACACTTTAGAGTACCTAACTGGTATTTGAAGTGCTTAGAAATATTTTAAAAATGAAAATTGTATTTAAATATAGATAGCGTGTGGTTGGCTAGAAATTATTTGCATTCACATCTTAAAGTGATTACAATATAAGGTGGGTATAATTCACTTTTTCCAGTACCACTGGGTTTTATTCATGTGTTCTTTTCTAATGACCAAACTATGAACTGCAAAACCCAGGGCAGAATTATTTCACAATGTGAATTACTTTATTCTAAGTGGTATCAGCTCTAAGAAGTCATGCAAGCCAATTTAACATATAGATAATAACATATACATGCATTGGGCTTCTGTGGCATTGGTAAAACAGACTCGATTTAAAGAAATTTATTACCAAACAAATCAGAGTAGGATACTATGAAATAAAACCAAACTTTAAAAAAACCTTTTCCCCTGCCTTCCTTTCTTCCTGGGCTTAATTTTACTCCCAGTTTTCTCTACCTCCTCCCCTCAGAGGCTCGAGGAGCTGGGAAAGGGGGGCTGCTGTCTGTTCCTCACACCTTTCTATCACTCATTCCAAACCAGAGGGAGGACTCCTCGCAGTCTTACCCTCCTCCAGCCCAGAGCTCCTCCCATGGGAGACGGTGCTCCATGAACTCCAGCATGGGTCCTTCCCACAGACTGCAGCTCTTCCCAAACTGCCCCAACGTGGGTCCTCTCATGGGGTACAGTCCTTCAGGAACAAACTGTTCCAGCACACGGTCACAAGCCCTGTCACCAGACCTGCTCCATCTTCATCTCCTTTCTCCATGGGCCACAGGTCCTGCCAGGATCTGTTCTAGCATGGTCTTCCCATGGTGACAGCCTACTTCAGGCACCCACTTGCCCCAGCCTGCAGTTCCTCCATCTGCAGGTGGATCTCTGCCCTGCCGTGGTCCTCCTCAGCAGGCAGGGGCACAGCTGCCTCACCAAGGTCTTCTCCATGGGCTGCAGGAGAATCTCTGCACTTGCACCCAGAGCACCTTCTCCTCCTCCTCCACTGACCTTGGTGTCTGCTGGGCTGTTTCTCTCACAAATTCTCACTCTTCTCTTCTCTGGTTGCAATTGCTTCCCCACACTAACTACTTTTCCCTTCTTAAATCTTTTATCCCAAAGGCCAAAATGTGCCCTGGAAAGAAAATACCATCTGCTTCACAATCAGATCCTCAGATGACTCTAAGAAATCTATTGCTGAAAAAAAAAAGACAGTTAAAAAAAAAAAAAAAAAAAAGAAATCAATCCTTGTAGGCTATGTCAGTCTGATCTGAAGGCAATGTTTACTTTCTGCCTCACATATGGGGAATGGATAAACAATTTGCAGCAGCTCTCTGGAAGTGGGATAGTGTTTAATAATATTTAATTAACTCTGATCTAATTTTTCAGTGAAGGACAAGAATAAATCTTACAGGCTGAAAACATGTCCTTTCACTAGCTGCCTCTTTTAAGAAGTAGTGACGCCTTAAAATGCAACTATTCTAAATGGTGGTCAGAGACACGGCACCAGTGTTCAAAGGCTGTCTCACAAAGGGTTAGCCTACTTCTCAGCAATCTTTATGTCTGGAAATGTTTTCATGTTTTAAATCAGAGATTGTGTAACTGCTTCAGGGGTAGTAGTCAGATTTCTAAAAGTAAAGACATCAGCTTTCCACTACTGAGCTCAAGTTATTAAATAAGAGATATTACTTTCAGAAGGTTGCTTCATGCTGCATGTTGAAATGCATTGATCTCAGTCTGCTTTCTAGTGGCCTAATTTTCCACATCTGAAAATGAGTAAAAAAATAAAAGAAAATACTTCAGCAGTTTGCATTTGTAAAAAAAAAAAAAAAAAAAAAAAAAAAAAAAAATGGTTAGCTGTCTCAGTACGAAAAGAAATTAAGACAGAATGGGACTAGTGAACAAATTGCATTCATTCATCCATCCATCCATCCATCCATCCATCCATCCATCCCTCAGAAGGTCTCATCATCAGGGCAAATCATGGCAGTGGATCACAGGCAAGAATTTACTTTCCTTATATTACTTACCAGATTAAAATAAAAATATCCACATGTTCCAACCTGTCTGTTTTAACAGAGAGCAAAACCTATTTTAAAAACATACAGTAAAAAGAAGAATTAATGAGCAATTTAAACTCCATAAAAATGGCACAGTAAGACATCTCAGACAATTACCAAGGACAGTGGCAATGCTAATTTATCTGTGCCACAGAATTGTATAAGTTATTTATAGATTTTAACTTCTGGTTTAACTTAAAGTTGTTGCTTAAAGAATTCCTGAATGAGACAATCAATTAGTTGCATGTATTTGTTAACAATGAGATTTACACTGCTGTAGTAAAACCTTAAATAACTAAGATATACATTATTTTGGCAT